>JBAMHV010000009.1:11936994-11952339 GCA_037177535.1 Pseudomugil gertrudae | reverse complement strand
AGTCCGGCGCGCCTCAGCCTCCTGAGGAAGTAGAGGCACTGATGTGCCTTCCTAATGAGACAGGAAGTGTTGTTGCTCCATGTGAGGTCGTCAGAGATGTGCACGCCCAGGTACCTGACTTGTTAGATTTAATGTTCTGAAAAAAACTTTATTCTCAGCCACTGAAGAAACCAGACAAATGAAGATGTGAAGTCTAAACCTTATCTTATTGCATCTTCCTTCTGTACATCAATGGTCAAAAATGAATTTGGAAAATAACAGAAAAAATAATAAACCTGCTCACGTAGCTTCTGTGTTAAAAAAAGAAAGCAAATACCACTTTATGCATCACATCTTAATGGGTAAATGGCTGAGACTGTCCCCAGTAAATAGCAATAAATATTCCAAAAGTTGGTGAAGCAGCAGACTGTTTTCTCTCAGGTCTAAAATAAACATCAGTCAATCCATTTACTTTATCTGTCTGCGTCTCCCACTCACACTATAATATAACTGAACTCTGTTGAAATAAAATGGGAGTTTACCTTCTTTATTGAGTGGGAAAATGGGATTTTCTTCCTTTTCTTTTTTTAAAATCCTAAGACATTTGATAAAACAAAAACTGAGAAGTCTCAACAAAATAAAAACTTTACTTTTGTACAGAGCCGAGGGGCTAATTCAATGCACTGCAATATTTTAGACCTCTTTCTATGAGACCTGCTTAGATAGCTGCAAAGAGAACTTTGCTTCCTTGACATGATGATTGGATTGAAAAAAGTTATAAGCAAACAGCTTATCCTTGACACATGCGGATGACCCACTCACTCACCTTTAGCATTTGATTCCCTGGACACAGACCCTCTGAATGTGAGACATTTGAGAGCTGAAACACATGCCATAGAGCAGGGTATCCTCCTGACATCTTGAGCTGCAGAGTTGTTTTGGAAGCTACTGTATGGTCAAGTTAATGTGATCTTTCCCTGTCACACATTGAACAGAGCTTCCCACAGATGTTTGTGTGTGATGACAGCAATGCCATAGAATCGATCAGCCTCTTCAGAAACAGACACTCTCTCAGTCCCGTGGGGGCACAGGGCTGCAGGAACTTCTCAGACATAAAACGTCTGGGTTTGCAGAGTAATCTCCTCTTGCTCCAGCTCGTCAACTCTGAGTTCAGACAGCCAACACTTTCTGCAGGGCAGCTCAGGTTTAACCCTGACAAATCCTCATGTTTCCCCAAGGTGCTTCCTGGAAGCTTAAACAATAGCAAAGCAGGTCAAAACTATTTTAACACTATTTCTGTGAGTGCTATTCTGAGAAACACCAATCATTTTCATGACTTTAGTATTTCAGGGATATACAGATTAGTAGATTTAATCTCCCCTAGAATATTCATCACTTCATTTCTAAGTGATATTTATCTTTGTAATATAGTGAACAGCTCAGAAGCAAAACACAGCAGAGAGGCCATCTGTGAGTGTTTGTAGGGAAATGAACATTACAGTGGAAAGCAATAAAAAATGCCAAGGTGTTCTCCTTGCACTTTGGTTTGCAGCCCAAATGCACCCCCTGTAAAATGTTTAAAAAGCATTTAAAGTGAGTATGACAACAACAACAACAAAAAAACCTAATTTAAACATGAGATGACGATGAGTGCACCAAACAAACAAAGGAGGCACAGATAAGTGAACAGAGCTCAGGCTCTGCACGCTCATAGCTAACATGTGGTAGGTTGGACAGTTATAAGGGCACGTTTGGAGTTGCTTCAATTGCTCTTTTCTTTCATGAGAGGTAAACCCGTTAGTAAAGTGGTCTAATCCCATTGCCTTGATACTGCCCTGTCATAGCTAATGGAGGCTTACAGCGAAAAGAGATGGCTTTAATCCACCAATTGTCTGATTGTGTTGATGGGGGGTGAGAAGACACTCCAGCGTGAACAGGCTTCATGATGCAGTTTTAGTTATAAATTCCTCTATTTTTCCCAAGTGTGATCACATTTTAGTTATAAAAGCTTACTCTGTGAAGACAACACTATGAAACAGTGTCTGGCCTATAAATAAATACATTGATTAAATACATAGAAAAAGATACTACAGGGATTTAACGAGGCATGCACGATTATCTTTCAGCTGGCATGCAATGAGTATCATCTCATTTTTTAAACAATCATGTCAAAACACATCCTGTGGTCATGGAAAAGACATTTGTTTGCTTAAGAAAGGTCAAAACATTGGCGTCTAAAGATATTAAAGAAACTCCTAAAATTAGTTAAGAACTGTTTAACATATTATTAAATAATGGGAAACTATTTTCTTCTTTCTTCTTCTAATCAGTGAGGTGAACTGGAGAAAAAGCCTGCAGCTTGCTAGGAAGCCTATGGACAATGGAGTAATGGAAGAAGATCATGTGGTCTGATTAGTCCAGATTTACCTTGTTCCAGAGTGCCAGAGAGCATAAAGGTTTGAAGAGAGGCAGATCAAGTGATGCGTCTTCATAGTGCCTCCTCTACAAGCCTGTGGGGCAATGCTATGACCTGGGGTTGCTGCAGTTGGTCATGTCTAAGTTCAGCAGCTTAGCGTGCCCAAAGAACAAGAAAATGTGAGGCAGTCAGATGATCTGCCTGGACATACTGAAAGCCCAGGATTTTTCCATCTTCAAAGGTAGAAATACCAAGATTCATGTGGCTCAAATTGTGACAGAATGGTTCAGAGAGTTTGGGGGATCATTTTCACACATTGACTGGCTGCCACAGAGTCTGGATCTGAGCCCCAGTGAGAATCTTTAAAATGTGCTGGACAAGGCTTTGCAAAGTGGTCAGACACTCGCATCATTATACAAGATCCTGGTGAAAAATTAATCTTGTGACACTGCAGAAGCACATCAAAATAACACCACTGTGAGTGCAGTAATCAGGCTTAAAGCAGTCCAACAAAATATTGGTGTCTGAGCTTTACAGGTGACTGTATTTTTGTTGTGGCTTATTGTGAACTTTGGCTGCTTTAATATAGGGATATTTTCTGCACAGCATTGTGTATACCTGAACATCCTCTTTGTGGCAGGAAAATACATAAAAAAAAATATAAGAAAATAGAAAACATGTTGCATTCAGAACTTTGATTGCTCCATTATCCTCCATCAGGCATAAGAGGAACATCTGCCTCTAAAGCCTTTTAAGCAAGTTTTATTTTTCATTTGTCCTTCTTTATTCTAATCCTTCCACACATCGTGTCACCGTGTACGATCTTAGAGACAGGCATTCACATTCATGATTGTGAAATAGGTATCATTTCTGTTTTTACTACTACTTCTAAAAATGTAAGAATAAGGGAGTACATTTCCATCCTGCCTTATTATTCTGTTTTAACAACATTAACCAGCAAAATCTGCTGCTTACTGGGAGCCAATAGAGAACAGCACTGAAAGAAAAATATAGATTAATGACTGCTGCTGGGATTTCTGAGCAAGCAAGCTTTTTACTACGGCACAACCTACATCAGAGGAACTACGACTATACTAAAACATGACTTGTGGCCCTTTGGGTGCACAAAATGCATTTAAGCAGAAAAGCATTACTTAACCTGCAAATATGCAGCAAATAGGGACTCCCTGTACTGAACAAAGAATCAATTTTCTTGATTTTTTTAAGGAATTATGCAAGCCTTATGACTCAGAGGTAAAGTAATCATTTTTAGGTTTGTTAATTCTTAAATGAAGTCTAAAATCTTGTGTATAATATGAGCAAGATTTATAAAAAATGGCTATGGATACATTCTAGTTTCAATTTTTTTTAAATGCATGAACACAAGGACCTGTGTAACCACACGTCGTCCTTCTGCATAGAAGTGGAACGGTGATCTGAATAAGTAGCCACAGACAGCAGAAACTCATGAGACAAATATGCAGTGACAAGCTACACTTCACAGCTTCCCCGGAGAAGCTGCACAGATTGCGTCCTGTTCAACACACAGAACGAGTGCTCATTCATGTCCATAGTGGTGTCCCCCCTTCTCTATCATATCTCTGAGCTTTTCACACTGTTTCTTCCAGCAGAACCTGCATGATTGCATTAATCCCATTAAGGAGCAAAGGGTTTGTGTTCAAACACAATTCATTCCCCAAGAAGTGCTAATAAAAAATGATTACACTAAAGGAATGATGTATCTGTAGACACAAATCCTGTTCAAACATTACACGCGTATGTTTGCATATATGTTTCTCTCTGCCTTTGTCCACACAGGTCATTTATTATGCATAATTATTATATCCATTCATTCACATATACAAAACCAGTTATAAGTAGCTGAAAACTTTGGAAAGGTTTGTCAATATGACATTACTCTGAAAGGAGGAAGAAAAACTAGATTGCTCATCAGGTGTCTGGAACAGTGTGCATATTATTTGTTACAATTTTCCAGAAAGAACAAATACAAAAGAGTGTGCACGTTCTAGATAGTTTTTGTTTTATACCCTGATTTAAAATCAAATAATCCAACACATAGATCATAGCATACTTTATACTAAAATAAAGGTAAAATAGGTTCCAAAGATTTTTTATTCTAATAAGTATGTGCAGGCTCTTCTGCTCTTATTTGACATGTGAGGGGTAAAAATGGCCAGTCCTTGAACTCTGCTACCAAATGAAACTTGGCCTTCATGTTTTTGCAATAACGCAAACATGTTGTCCATGCTGAAGCAATGAGAATATTTATTTACATTACTTTTAAATTTTTTCTCAATGACAGCTAACTAAAACATCTGGGTTAAAATTCAATGTATTAACTTTAAACTGACTGAACAATGAGATACTTAGCAGCAATTGTTTGAAATGATTTTCTTACAGTTTTCTAGGATATCATTTGTGTCTGTCAGGGTTTGTGTTTGTGTATTTCCTGTTTTATTTAAGTGTTTTAAGTTCCTGTTTTGTCTTGTTTATGTTTTAGCTTCACTCATGTATGTTTATTTGTTTCACCTGGTTTAATTTAGCGCATCCACTCCACCTGTGTCCCATTGTTTCTCAGTGTATGTATGTTCCCAGTTTCTGTTTCTTTCCCACAGTTCATTAGTTGTAGTTGGTTCTTGTCAGTTTGTATGTTTTCAGTTAATAATAAATATCCTGACTTCCATCGCTCTGCCTCTTGCCTGCCTTGGGTCCACACATCTCCTCCATGCTTGCTCATCCCCAGGACCGTAACAGTGTCTGTATTATTACAGAACGGTGCACCTGAACCCTTAAATACCCAAGATGTGTCTTTGCAGTTTACACCTGTAGTTTAGTGGAATAAATCCACAATTTTATTTACACCCACAGCAAAAGAATCACAAGGGTATAAAGTGTAAATGTCTAAGTCATGCAGTCTGACACATTATACAGCATTCACTTGAAACAATGAGTAACTAATGTGGCTAAAACCAGGTTAGTGTCAGGTCTCCTGCTGCTTCCACTGGGCTAAAACTGTCAAACAGATGCATCAGTATTAATTACTGCTCAGTAGGAGTTTTAAGCTCTTCTTCCTCCCACCTGTTGTTTCTCAGACCTCTGCCTCACACACGGCCCCAGCCAGCACAAACTCCTGCAAGACCACCAGCTTAAAACTGGCCTCTCATTATCATGGCATATCTGCCCCACCACCACTCTGCACCCCTACCCACTGCCACTGTTAATTGGGTCACTCTTTACCCCACAGTCAGCACAACCTCACACAATGGGGAGGGGGACTCTTAGACCACCACCATGCTGCCTTAGCATATGCCCTGGACGGCTGCAGGCACAGAGATTAGAGCAAAACAGGCACTTATTAATACTGTTACTCACTCGTGCCTGCAGGTGAATCATCCCTTCTTCCATATGACCATGCTGTAATCTGCTGCAGCACACAATGCTGCACAAAGCAGAGTTTAGTTATCGACAATTTAAAAGAGGCAATATAGAAGAATACGCATTTCCCCTGCTCCCTGCTTGGATATCAGCATGACTTGCAGATGCTTTTGCTTCCTAATATACATTATATCTGAGTAGACAGTCCCTATTTTTGGACACAGCTGCTGATGAGGTCAGCCAGCCATAAGGACACACACACACACACACACACACACACACACACACACACACAGGAAAAGCCTCAGTATGGTGGAAGATAAAGCCAAGCTCAATTTGCTTTTTTGTGTTTTAACAAGGACAATTCAACCTTACTAATCTGTTTTGCTCCTTCCCCTAATCAACCCACTGACTAATCCATTTCCTCGTGCCAAGGAGCCTTGCGGCCCAGAGCCATGCTACACTGGCAAAATTAGCAGAGGAGGAAAACAATGGGGCACAATCTTGCACTTTCACCAACATCTGAGGAAGCTCACACTCCCTAACAATACTCCTCAGCAACTGCCAACAGGGCAACAAAAAATGTACCTTGATCTTGTGAATCTCAACTGATATCTCATTTGCTGTTGCAAAGAAGTTCAGCAACAATGTTGGAGCTGTAAACGTTATAAACACATGATATGTCTGTTCCAATATAACTGATCAGGAACGGGCATTTTTGAAAACATAACTGTGGTTAAAGACTGTGGAAAAAGAGAAAAACAGTGTTTAGTTTTTTTGTTTTGTAGAATTAAACTACAGTGTAGTTATTTTTTAATGGATATATTCCCAGTAAAATGAGTACCTGTTGAGTATGCTTTGAGTAAAACGGCTGATTCAGGCAACTGACTTTTGAATAAGCTTTCAGTCACACTTTTTTTTTGGAAAATTATTTTTTATAAAATGACCTTTTATGGAAAGCTGTTGGAGAAACGCCTTATGTGTTGAATCAAATCAACAAAAGTTTTTTTTGCATAAAGTCAGAATAAAGTACAAGGTAAAAATGCTAGATTCTTCCTTTAATCTGAAATTAGTAAACAGAGCAACATACATAGTTTCTTTGAAGTATTATTAGCTGGACAACATAGAGGTGAGTGAAGCAGGTAAAGCTTTAATCTAAATGGAAATACCTGAATTTGTTACTCCATATGTTATTTTCTGACCATAAGCAGCTCGTTAGTTCATTGTCTTATATACAGCCACAAGAAAACAGGAAACATTCAACAGGACAGGTGAGGTGAGTTGGGGATGCGCTAATTTACATCTTTCCTCACGTAATATGATTGCTCAAGTTTTAAAAATACATGCAAACAAATAAGTCCAACTGGAAGTTGCTCATCAGATTTTACTAAAACAAATAAAACCGTAATGTAAATAAAAATTCTCTCTCACGTATAAATTCAGTTGGGCTCAGGCTGGGCTCGAACACTGCATGAACGCTTAACAGTTCATGCCCCGGGCTTTGACCCAGATATAACAGAAGGAACCACTCAACATGTAACCGAAGACTTAAACTCTCACATATGAGGTCTGTAGAGGTTTATAACTTAGACAACATGGTGCTTATTTACCATCAGCTGCATTACTTGTACTTGTACTTGTAAGTGATTTTGGTCTAGAATGTAACATATCAATACCAAAGAAGCATCACTTCCTAGCGTAGCAGAGTAGATGTATTGCCATGATATTTATTCAAAATAATAAATAAGCGTAAAGTTTAAGGAGTATGTGGGTTCTGTTTGTATTTTCTCCAAATTACTGCAAATTCATTCAATTATTATTGACAATAATCTGCAATTACTCAATATAATTGTAGATTTTAATTTGATTTGTTTAATAACCTGCAAGATTTATTTTAATTGAAAAGAAAATTTTTTTAAATTAATATTTTATACAACCATCTTCTTTGACACTAAATTTTCCCATGAGAGGCCACCTGTGTGATATTATTTAAATAAAAATCTCCTGATTAATGATCAAATAAGCGCATGAAGTTTGCTTGCATTCTGTCTAGATATACTCATTTTTAACAAAGAAAATAGAAAATGTGCATGAAAAATATGGATATGCTTTGTGAAACTAGCAGACAAGGAATCAAAAAGCCAACAAAGTGAGATGAAAGGTTGCTAACAATGTTGGTCTTAGCATGCGTTCTCATTCTGAGACATGGTAGGACATGAATATATGAGATGAATAACTACAAATTATTCTAACTTTGACTTGACATTTCCATTTACTTTCTGACTGAAAATATTGTGTTGGTGGGTTTTACAAATCCAAATGCAGGGATAGAATAGACAGTTTTTGTCTTGGGTATATTTAAACAAAAACAAACACACAAAATCCATTATTAATAATTATTATACAGCCATGAAAACAGCAACAAAACCAAAGACCATAGCTTATGACAATAATACCTCCATGCTCAGGAGAATTCGCTTTCTATAATCTAAGCACATTTCCAAAACCGATCTGGGACACAAGAGTGAAACAGCTGTATACACACATGTAATAAATGCAGTCAAATCAAAAACATAAAGCCTTACCGGCAACCTCCAGTGAAGCGTTCTGACTGATGGCCTCTCCCAGATGGTTGCGAGCTACACAGGTGTAGATGCCTTCGTCTGGCTTGCTCCTGCGTCCATGTACAATGCGCAGGAAGAAGAGGGAGCCGCTGGGCAGAAGCATTCGGTGAGAACGTGGGTCATCCTTGTCAGTTTCCACGCGCTCCCCATCTTTATACCACTCTATGCTAGGAGTAGGTCGGCCCTCCGCCTTGCAGTTGAAGGTGGCGGGCTCCCCTTTGGAGACAATCAAATCTGAGGGGTCCTCCACAATCCGAGGAGCACTGTCCTCAAACCGTGCTCTGTACCCTGTGAGCAAGGATGAAGACTGATGTTAAATGGCATCCAGCAAACCACATACCATTCACCCAAACATTTCACTATTTTGACAGAGTATAGTGGAAAAAAAGTCATTTGAAAGGCAAAAAAAAAACTTGACATTTCCCCAAAACTTTCATATACACATTTGGCATCCAATAACCTCCCTATGTCTGCACACTGAAGGTTATGTCATACTGTATATAACCTGTATGGAGAGAGAAATATTTTACTGATGCCATTATCTGCTCCAAGGATGCAATCACTCATGTGACATCATAACAACCCGTCCCTGTGTCAGTCAGGACTTTTGCAGATATTAAGATGATGGTTTGTGGAAAGCTGAGAATAAGAAGAGGAGTTCCTAGGATTTAATAGAGGAAAGATCGAGTGGAGAGAAAGTGCCAGGCAGAAGGATATGGATAACTCACATATCTGTCTCCCTGGGGATCCATTACTATCTTTGCTTGGCTGTGAGGGTAAAGGCGCACTGCCTCGAGACCCGAGGTAAGCTCTTAGCACACAACAAAATGTCTCCAACAATGTGTTACAGTCAGAAAAATGAATAATTCAAAATGCTTCTGCTTTTAGGTTGCTCTGGGGAGCAGATGGTCTCTTGCTTTTTTAATAAAAAAGGAAATACAATGGTCACTGTGCCACTGACTATACTGCTGCTCTGTCTGTGGAATTAAAACCAGGACATGATCCAGACTGCATGAAAATCCACCATTAATACAGCACAGGAGCAGTCAGGAGTAACCTAATGACACTCATGATGCTATTAAATTATATTTAAACCAGAGGCAGCAGGATAAACCAGCACTTTTGCTGTAAGCAGATTTATGTCTTTTCATGGAGCGATTTGATCCATGCAGACGAATACTCCACATGAGAGCACAAACCTGAGGTAAATAAGTAAAGAGCAATCCGAGTGCTCACAGCTCACACCCAGGGGTCACAAAACAGGACAGCTCGAAACACTAATGCAGGATGTGGATGCATACTAATGAATATGAGCCATTAAAATCTATGGTGGTTCTTTCAGGACAAAGCTGGTGTGAAAAAAAAAAACAACAAAAATGACCCAGTCTGTAAAATAATCCTTTAAGATATCATTATTCATTTTCGTTTAGATCATATTTTATCACATCTGTGTGGTCAATGTGTAACTTCAGCCATATTGACGAATATGACCGGTGGTCCAATAAAAACACAGTCTTCACGGCTCAGTGACGTGTTATGTACTTAAACATTCAAATATTTCATACTCATGTCATTTGGTAGCACTACACTGGACCTTTTCTCCTCAGTGGTAAATGATTGCTTTTATAATGTGCTTTAAAAAAACACAGAGACAAACAAACGACCTCTTGAAAAAGTCTTCCAGCAGCATTAGATTAAATTCACATAGAGTTTAATTTAGTACACAGATCTTAAAAGAAATCTTAAAGCTAAAATGTTGCTTTATCGGGTGCTGAAACTGAAGCACTGATATTAAATTCCTGATTTAAGGATTTTAGAAAAAAAGATGCATCAAACACTTCCTACAGTATAACTAAGCAGCATCTTTTAATAGATCTTCACAACATGGGAAACACGTCTATCCAACAAAGCATCCCCAGTTTCTAACACCGGGTTGAAACGTGGGTGCAGAGTATTAAAAGGAACTGGAGATCGTATTAAAAGATAACACCTCATTCATTTGAAAGTAAAATGCTCAGAGGTGCAAACACACAAAAAGTGTCAAATAAAATGAAAAGAAAACAGAAAAACTTTGTGTATGAGCCTACAGAGCTCCAGCAGGATGAAAGCTTACAAAACAATATTAATCTTTTCTAAACTTTCCAAATGTAAGTGAGCAAATGGGTCATATTCTCATAATACAGAGTTATTTCACAGTGTTTGGGATGTGTATTGGAAAAATTTCATTTAGGGTCAGTATGAATCATGTTGTAGAGCGTTGGGCCGTCATGTCAGTGTCACGCGCAGCCCAGGGCTGCTCCAAAGTACTTGGCTTTAAATCTAATATATTTGTGCTGACATCAAGATAACCCACACGGTCATTTTCTTCAGACAAAGATCCGCCAAAGTCATACACAACTTTGCGTACAGCAGCTTCTTTCACAAAATAAAGATGTCTTTGAGTCGGACAAATATGTGTAAAATGGGCAGAATGCCCCTTGAACCAGTTTTCATCTTAGAAATGATTGCACAATTAGCACTTCTGCACAGACGAGAAGCTTTATCTAACTTTTAGTGAGAGTTGCTTCACAAAGCTTTGTACATAAAATGTTAGGATTGTGAGCCATAGATCAGATTACCAATTAGTTTTATATTTAGCATTGATGATTTGTTGTATTCCAGGTTGTGCTTTAAGATGAAATTACAAAGAAGTTCGCTGAATATTTCTATAACTAACATTGAACTGTGTGGAAATTGTTTACTCGTAAAACTGGTTTCCTTTATTAGATAAGATGCTTATCATGCTTTTACAGTACAGTGCAGATCATTTCTGACTCAGACCACAATTTCCCTAAAAGGGATTATTTAGAAAGAAAAAAATTATATCTATTTAGCATGTTTGATATCTTATCATACAATAATAGATGTACTGATAATCCTAAACAGCTTTTACGTCACTTGTTTTTGAACAAGAAAATCAACTATTGCACTGTATGGATGGAAAAGTTAAAATGATTTAAATATATTTGACTTTATTTGAAAACTGCAGGAAAACTTTAAACTTTTGAAAGTTGAAACATGATCACAATCATAGAAAATCTGAAACAGTCTAAGTCAGTCTCAACCTCTTCACCATAGAAGATCAGAACCTGGACTTACTGTGCATTAAACCCTGCTTTCATGCTGTTTGCTAACTCTTTACAATATTACAAACCCAACAGTACCCCTACTCCTCTGTTGATAACTTCTGTTCCTCTTCTACAACATACCGTACTTGATGACTGTGTTGTTTTTCTGTTGTTGTCTTTCAGATCAACAAGTGTGTCTCTGCAAAAACCTCCTCATGGTGGTTTCAAAGTGTTACGCTTTAAGCTTAGTCACCACTGCTCCACACACACTCAAGGTCCCTAAAACAACCTTTCAGGGGTAGATCGAAAAATCTATCACAATAGATGTGGATCAAATTAATCTGTAATAGTTTCGGTGTGCAAAAATTTGCAACATGTATGAAAGTGTAACATTTTGAAATCTTTTTTTTAGTACGTTGGCTTTTG
Source organism: Pseudomugil gertrudae (assembly GCA_037177535.1). Classification (NCBI taxonomy): domain Eukaryota; kingdom Metazoa; phylum Chordata; class Actinopteri; order Atheriniformes; family Pseudomugilidae; genus Pseudomugil; species Pseudomugil gertrudae. Next base: position 11,940,391 of record JBAMHV010000009.1, on the reverse strand, counting down.
TTTTTAAGCAAAGCAATTCAGATTTCAGGCAAGGAGAATGTTGTTTAGGGTAGTTTACTGCTGTTAAATATCAAAGCAGGTCAAATTTGAACATAATAGTGTGCAAAGGTTGAGCAAATTGTACTGGTAATATTTACATAAAAAAGAAATTTTGTTATTTTGGTACAGCTTTTTGCTCTGGACCAAAAACAAGAGATGCTTTCAGTTTCAAAGGGATTTTGTGTTCGACAGACACAAAAAAAACTTCGAACCAAAATACTTGCTGCTTAAGAGCCCAACATGAGGTGATCGATTTTTTTAAGGATATTTAAAAAGTTACAACAAAACTAGGCCAGATTATTTACACAGCTGACAAATACTGAGCAACACCAACATTTACTTAAGTCCAAATATCATTCCTTTTTCTGAGTTTGGTTTCCTCTGTCTCTGCCTTGTTGGCTGGTAGATGCTTGCAGTCAGGAGTGCTGCTGTTCAGGGCTCAGCAGGTTAGTGGATATAGGAGTGCTTCTTTAAGCTTCTATGTGAGAACAGTTGGTGACTATGGTTGGAAACAACTCTGATAACAGTTTTAAAGGTGTGCGCCCTGTGAGAGATTCAGTGTCGAGGGGTCGTATAGAGTGGAGTGAACATATATGTGCAAAAAAATGGCTCTGTGTGGGGTAACTCATGTCATGTAAGTCATGTAATTTCTTAAATAGTGCAGGTCTTTCAATTCTCAATAGAGGAAAGAAATTGGTTAACATTTAAGCTTTTAAAAATACCTACAGCAACGCCTTATCTCTGTGGCTTCTTTATTATTCCAAGGACCCAATAAAACCATTAATCTGTCATTAACAGACATTATCTATCATCATTAGATAATTTGAATGCTTTTATAATTCCCATTTCTAGCGGCTGTTAAGGCTCTTTGTCTTGCACAGTTCAGCTCTGTGTGGGCAAAGCTGTGTGTAGGCAAATCATGTTCTACACAGCACTTTGGTCCAGTGTGGTGGTTTTAAAGTGCTTTATAAATCAAGCTGGATTGGAATTACTGCAAAGTATTTGTTGCTTTTAGTTTGAAAAGCACAAATACCACCATGACTTATTTTGTATGACCCAGTTTTGTTTGATGATTTGAATGAGATGATAGCGGGCTTCAGAAATATCAAAACCGATTTTAATGCCTCTGGATATGCAGAAACAGTCCAGCTGAGAAATAAATTCTGTTTGAAACACTTTCTTCGCTGATGTAGACGGCACTGAAATTATTAATGAGTCAAAAGGCACAACAACTACAACTGTCAGACAACAGGCACAATGGAGCGCCGTGCTGATGCATTACAGAGAAATATTCTTGTAAGAGAAGAAGAGGTAGGAAAAAAAAGAATAATTACAAACAGCTTCAGGTGGCCTAAGTGACAAGCAACAGCCTGCTACTGTGACACGTGTGCAATCAGCGAAAAGTCTGAGTCACTTTAAGCTCGGCAGAAGCACATTTTCTTTGTGAAGGAATATTTTCACGCTAATGTTTGCCTCATGACAGGAAGATTGTGGTGCACCACTTGAAAGCACCTTTTAGGTAAAAAATGAAGCTCTGTCAACCCTGTTTGTGTCACAGAAAAATAAATGTCACGGGCCGTGATGGGGATCTCTGTGAAGGTATGTGTTTAGTCAGATCATAAACACGGCCCATTAGAGCCAGCGATGGGTCCTCGGAGATATCTGGAAATATATGGGAATTTAGAGTGTGACTTGATTTGTGTGAACTTGAAACAACTTTCAAATTTATAAGGCACGAACAAGCATGGAAGGACACTGGCTAAGCATGAAGTGGAGTTTCAAAACGATCTATTTACATAACGTGAAAAGGATGCTTAAAGTAAGTTCTGCTTAACTTAATGTGGGGTGCTTTCACTTGCAAACTGCACAACTGTACGACATGTATTGTGTCAATTTACAGCACTTTTCAATATCCATTATTTCCAGCGTGAAAGTATTATTTTAAATACATCTGAGTAAGAGATTGGCACTCCATCCAACTGTTCTCGCTGCCCTCTAAGTGATAAATAAAACAACACCTGAGCATTTCAGTGAACAAACACAGCTAATCCCAGTGCTTCAGTCTTTGACAGATTTTTATGTAACTATCACTCATCTAGCATTAAAATCCAAAATAAATTATTGTTAGACTCCTGCAGTCACTAAACATACTTTGTGCTATTGTGTCTGGGTAACAAATCTCATTTTTAAAATGTGCTAACTTCTACAAGCATGAGGGGCAAAACAGTCGAGATAAGCAGTAACCGTGAATGGCAGGTAACCTTGAGCTGTCGTACAAAATGGAGGGAGCTTAAAGAACGACAATGTGCCAAAATCGTGCAAGGTTTGTGCTCTTTGATGCGTGCTCAAGGCAATCCAATATACAAACAAATGTGTTGAACATAGAGGCACTTTTAAAAAAAAGCTGTATTTTAAACTTGACCAATTTTCTCTTTATATTCAAAATAAAAAAATAACTAGTTTTTCACTCCATCTTTTTCTTTTATCTTTCTTTTACTGTGTTTTGCCGTTGTTATGATTGCCATTTTCAGTATGCACGCGGTGTCCTTTTCTACCTCTCTACCAAAGCCTACTTGGTGTAATGGAGGAAAAACAAAACTTGATGACGTTTATTGTTCTGTATTATTACAAATGTTTCTGTTTGTGGACAATTAGTTTTAAATACACTGCCTGAGCAAAAAAAAGGCACCAGCTGCATTAAATTAAGCAAATAAGTATGCGAGTCCTATCGGAGTTACTGCATGAGCTTATTATTTACCCCCAACTAGGGTCAAATCATCAGCATCAAGCAGATAAAACATCCAAGGAGAATGCAAGAACTGCTCAAAAGGGTTTAAGAACTGTCTAATACATTATTAAAAACTAAATAATAACCACAGACTGCAAATGTTGCCGTGTTTCTCACAGATGTGCAAACTAAGTTTAGATTTTGATGACTTTTGTATAATCCTGAAACGTGTGTGTGTGTGTAAGGGCCAACCAGGCTGTCAGCAGATTGCAGAAAGTTGTCACAATGTCCTGATAGAATTTAAAGTAATTTACCTTATATTTTTATCTACTTTGTACAACTTTGTGTGTTTCTGGAGGACTCAGAGGGGCGATATCTTGCTGTGTTAAATTCTTGTGGGTGTGTGTCCTTGCATGCAGGCCTTAACTGAAAAAGTGAGTTCATGATATCATTTTGTTCTTAAAGTCACCAAAGATGGTTTAGAACTAAATTCATGAAATTATATTTATTCAAGGAGTTGTTGTTTGTCTCTCTGTGTGCTGAATTGGTTTAAGAGGTATGGAAAATAAATAAACAAATAGATGTTTATTCACGGACAAATTAATTTTAATGTGATGTTATTGGGAATTG
>JBAMHV010000009.1:11921914-11936716 GCA_037177535.1 Pseudomugil gertrudae | reverse complement strand
ATATATATATATATATATATATATATATATAGAGAGAGAGAGAGAGAGAGAGAGAGAGAGAGTTTTTGGGGGGACAGGCCAATACTGTTGTCTATACTGACTAAGTTTACTATTAATGGTCCAACACAAAACCATAAAAATAATACTTTGCTTCTTTGAGAACTCTCTGGGTTTTCTTTAAATCTATCTGGATGATTTAAAATAGAATAATAAACAAGATACACAAAGATCCAAAATACCCCATAGCAGCAATGTGAAAGAAAAAACTTCCCAGAAGAATACCCAGGTAAAAAAATAGTCAACTAAATCCACAGATGATGAGACTGAATGTAAGATGCAGGAAGTCATAAGTCTGTCCATGTATCTCTTTCCTTTTAGGTTTGATTATAGGATCTGCATCAACATCACACAACAATTATTTAATTACTAATATTATTACTATTAGCTTCTGTCTGCTAAAGAACCAAAGGGGTTAGGGTTGCTGTCTCTTGTTTATGTGAGAATATGGTGTTTCTATTAATTTTACCAGATGAACATCAGACTAAATCTCATGCAGGAGTCCTTACTACCTTTTTAACAGTGCTAGGAGAGCTAAAATGGCTTTAGGTAGAGACTGATTTAATGAGCTGATTATGTGTTCATTGATTAGATGAACAATTTAGATAATAGAACCTGATCTGTGAAAAATTTCTCATTTATTCACAAAAGTAATGAAGAGCGAGGCAGCACAGTTAAATAAAAGCTCATTAATGCCACATGCAGCTCTGATAGACAAGTCATTGCATTGGTTCTAATTGCAAACTGACACAAACCCACATGTTTGCTCACGGCATTTCCTCATTTCTGCCTCATTGAACACAGAGTGCAAGCTGGGGAAGAGCTGTGAGGGAGATCCTGCTCACGTCTTAAAAAACCCTGTTGATTCAGGCCATATCTGGCGTTTCTTGGCTCCAAGCTGTGACATTATATAACCAGGATGGGGGAGTCTGGGGGAGGCTTTCATTAATTAGTATTTACAAATATTAACCCTATAATCCTCCCCAGGGGCAGAACTGTACCGTCACGTTAATGCATGAAAACACTGAAGCCACGGAGGGGACGTCCTGTTTTGCCTCAGATCCCTGAGTTTTTAAGTGACTGCCAAGCTCAGACTGAGACAGATGCAAGATTTTGGACATGTCTAGGCTCATGGCTTCATACCTGTCAAAAAACAATAATAAAAAAAAGTAAAAAGAAAATAACCTGGAGGAACTGGGAGACAAACCTCATCCAAGTTACAGCGAGCAGGAGGGAAGGCTGGCTGCTTGCCTGTGGGGCTGGTGGCTGTCTGTTGAGATTTCATTGAAGTCTTTTTTAAATTTCACTTCATTTACATATTTGGAAAGGCCAAAAACATTCAAGGAATGTGTGACATTGCCAAGTAATTGCTAACACTTAAAAGTAACCTTTATTTTAAAGCACAGAAGCCAGGCTTGTCTCCTGTGGTATACACCTGAGAATTTCAAGACACAGTAGTCCACTACACTGTCCTCCTCATCCATTATCTAATTTCTAAAGAAGTCATCAGCCAATGCAGACAAAGTGGAACATCATCAACGTCCAGAAACATGACTCAAGGCTGTGGCACATTAGACTAACAAGCTTCTGCAGCGGTTTCATCATCCACAGTTGTTTTACTAAGCAGGAATGTGGGAGGTTTTAGTCAGCCTTCACCCGCATGTGTCACAAAGCGATGACCAAAGGGACAAAGTGGAGACAAATCACCAGCTATACATTGTTTTTATCATCCATTAGTTCCACACCAAAGCAGGCGAGTGTAAAAACAGCTCAAGATACCTGAAATTTCAATGAGACATTTCTTTGATTGAGATTTGTTTTGTGTGTGTAAAATCGCTGAACTTCTGTAAAGGACAACGTTGTTGTTTTCCAGTTTTCAGCAGACATTGAAGACATCTTCTGCGCCTACTTCAAAAGTCAGACAGAGAAACGTACTGACTGAGAAGCAACAAGACCCATTAACCTTCAACTGTCATATTTCTATGGAATAATACCTGTGAGCGTCTCATCTCCGCTCCAGCAGAGCTCTTCAGGTTTGTTTAAATCCTCCTCGTTCCAGGACCTTGTTGCGAATTACACACATTACTGCTGGAAATGTGACAATGATAAGTACTTTCGAGAGGAAAGACCCTCTCCAGGTTATTGGATGAAGGTAGATGATAAAGGTGTATAGAAGTGCCTCTGATGTTGAGAAATTGTGAAAGTTTATACCTTAAAAAGGTGGAAAATGATGCCACATATAATCTGTTGGGCTTAAACGTATCGACTGTCAGTTGCTTATTTTACATAAAGTGATATGACTGAATATGTTTCCACCAATATTAAAAAATTAAGGGAAAAATACAAAAGCACACAAAAATCTCTACAGTGCATTTAAACAAACAGCCAAATAACCAAATGTGTGCAAAATCACAGAAGAAAAAACACATATCCCATTTTTAAAGCCTTGCATATGTATGAGTTTTTAAATGGCAATCACAGATACACTCGAGCATGAGTCAGACAGCTCCATGTTTGACCACAATGACCCTATAGTCACTTGCATTTAATAGCATTGCTTGCACAACAACTAAAGACATTGCAATTTAAGCTAAAGTAAAGCAGAAGCGTAACTTTTACCAAAGTGAAACTGACACCCTCATCGGTGAAGCAGAGACAATTCAATCTGTTTTATTTGTTGGTCTCAGCTCTGGAATCAGGACCAGAATAATAATTTAAAAAATGACCTGCTCGCACAACAACAGCATCACGGTTATAAGTGAAGGATCAGCGATTCCTTTTCTGTCTGCAACAGATAAAGCATAAGTCTAACCTGCTGTTTTCATGTAAAAAAAATCATCAATGTTGATAACTAGCTTGTGGGGCTAATGGCACAGTTTTCAGCTGCAGAGCGGGATAGTTAATGATGAGATTGACAGAGACTAAAAGAAAACTGAAAGAGCCATATTGTATTGCAACTGTAAACATGCATTTAAGAAAATGAGTTAGGAAAACTAATTAAGGTGACTAACCTGGGATAAGTAGTGCTGCCAGAAAATAGCTGCATTTGATACACTGCAGGTTTTATGCCAACTGAAGGAGCTGGAATTTCCTTAGAGCAGCTAAAATCGAGCTGCTCTTAGGAATTATTTTATTCTCTACAAATATCTGAAATATCATATCATTTCTGGGAAGATGCCAATCAAACATATTAGTTTATTTATGTATTTCAGATTAGAACCTGCTCCATTTTAATCTGTACCATGTCATGAATTCCCCTACTTACACCACTGCTGCACTCCTCAGATTAGTAACATTTTGTTGCTTAGTTTTAATTGCCTTGATGGACAGGCACAGCCATACTTAGATGACCTGTGGTCAGCCAACCAACTGTTCCTTCATGTGTCTTGAACCAGGCAAAAACACAACAAAGGCGATCAAGCATTTGCAATGGCTACTCCTGAATTGTACACCAGCTTACTTCTTTATATCAATTCTGCGTCACGTCTCTTTATCTCAGTCTTTCTTATGAGTTAAGCAACGTTGTTCTCTCAGCAGGTGTTGCTATTGTTTTGTGGTGTAATATTAATTGTTGTGTTATTATCAGACTTTCATTTAGTGGAGCACTTCAGTAAAACTCAGCTACCTGGAATACTGTTTAACTAATTACTCCCCAAAGTCATCCCTACTATAATAAAAATGTTAAATAAGTCTCCTTGAATTAGCTCTCTTCCAGACCATTGTAAATATAAACATAATAAAAATAATAATTTGCTTCCTTTCTATTTCAGTAACAGGTCAATCTGAAAAATGTTTTTATTATCTGAGGCTCTGCAGAAAATCACAGCTAAACTACAGAGATAATTTATAAATTATAACCATGTTATAAACAAGTTTTGGTATGTTTTTAGGGCACATTATGGTATGGTTAAAGCACCTGGTAAGGTGACCAACACTCTACTGCTGAGTGCAGATACAGACAACAAAAGATTATTTTTGTTTTCTTGGACATATGTGTTGCCTTTAATGCTGTCAATCATAGCATCCTCCTGTTGGATAGCATCCTGGACTTACATTTTGGATTCTGTTCTTATTACTATTATAGACACATCTATCTTAACAGAACCCTTTTGGTTACTATGGGCAAATTCCACTAACAGCAAAGCTGATTTGTGGCATCCCACATGGCTCAAGCCTAGGTCTCCCTTAATTCTCTATTTAACTCTTACTTGGTCAGTTTATCTAAGACGATGATGTGAATTACTATTTTCATGACTTTTATTCCTACGATATCCAGCTTTTAAAACTGGTAAAACCCAGATTCCAAAAGACTTGTGAATTTTCAAAGCCTCTCATTCAATTTTAAATTCTGGAGGCCATGGAGACTGCAGGAACTGAGGTGTCATTTTTAGTTAACCTTAGTTTTTATGCTTTCTTAAACATGTTGAGTCTGTTTTTCCAGCTTAAGATTATCTAAAAAAAATCAGGATATTTATTTCAACGGTTATCAATTAAAAACATTATAATTATACTTTTGTCCACAGGGTCTATAGGCTATTCTCTATACACAGTTTTTCCATCATCGCCTCAGGTTATGCTGCAGTAACAAGGTGCAAGCACATCACCCCTGTGCTTGCCACTCTAAATTAATTGGATTGGTTCCCTATTTCAAAGTGATTTAAAAATGTAACTGCTCATCTCAAAGCCTTAAATGCCCTCTCTCCCAAATAAATACACTGGAGACTTACTGTATGTGCCCCCGTGACCACTCAAATCCACAGATGGTGCTCTGCTAACAGATTCCAGGTCACACTTTGTGACAAAGCGAGATCGGGCTTTCTCCTTTAGAACTCATGGAACTATATGTTCACTGAACTCAGGGGCATTCTGTATCTAACTAACAGTTTATAAATCCCTCCTTGACATTTTGTGTGAAATCCTTTATTAATGTCTTCACATGTGTATCACACATTTTTTGGTGTGTTTTTGAAAACTTTTTTAAAGTGTTTTAAAAATCAAGGTTCTTTATTTGTCATTAAAACGCATGTATATACAGTGCATGTAAGTACATGTGATGGAACTAAAATCATTACCCTGGTCTCAAGTGCCAAGCCCAACAACAACAATAGAAAGAAAGTATAACAAGTATAAAAAAGTTATAAGTAAAATATAAAATAACAAACTAAGATGAATATATTCAAGTAGGGCTGTAAAATGTGCAATGTATGCATTGTGCAAAAAAACTGCATTTATACAGAGTGTTATGAATGTCCATGTATGATATGCAGCAGGGGGGCTACAGGGTTCAACAGCCTCACTGCTTCCGGAAACAAGCTGTCCCTCAGTCTGTTAGGAAGAGCCGAACGAACCCACCGCTTGGTGTTTGGACAAGTTTGTTTTCCAGTATTGCTTTTGCTTAGGAAACATTAGGTAAAGTTTTGACAAGCAAACTCTGACTTAACTTTATTTTTTATGTGCACTTACAATATTTCAAACGTTTGAGTGTGACTTTAAGTATGTGGCTTAGCAGGTACGTCAAACTCATATTTGAGTCTGGAAGTCTGTTGTCCTCTATGCATCCATGCTAAAGACTCTAAGATGAAATGAAAGCATAAGCTGGATGAAAATCATGCAGTAAAACGTTGAGCCCCCATGTGTAAAAGCACCGCACCACATCTAGTGGTCGAAGATGTACCTACCTGCCAAATTTTGTTGTGGATTGGTGTAAAATGGTTCCTAAAATGTTATTTTGCTGTTTTTTTTTTCATTCAAATGAAAAATAAATGGTTAAAAAATCCAATTGATTATTATCTGCTAGGTTAAATAGATTACACTTTAAGTTTAAAAATACAATATCAGTCATCTGTGAAAAGATCTCGATCCTAATATTTTTTATTTGTTTTCTGTTAGAGCCCTGATTTTCATTGTGATTTAATCTGTAATTAAAGCAGCAGTTAATATAAATCATTTTAATTGTGGGAGTAATCAAAGCTTTTTTAAAAAAGCATATTGTGAGTATGTGCATGTTCATTACCAGAGGAGGTTCTGGCGCTGCTGAAGGGTTAATGTGCGTACAGCTGCACTAATAGTGACTTAGTTTAGTGGTTGTTGCCTTTCTTTAACACTCTGACCTCCTCTGCTGCCTGGTGGCGTTCACAGGATTCAGGAGGACACCATGACAAATATCAATCTTCCAGGCATTCAGCCATGATATTTTAATATCAAGCATTTTATTGTCACATTTTCTCCTTATGATCCATCTTTGTTAGGAAGAAGCACTTAGTTCTCACAGCTGTCAGAAAGAACATGTGAGAAATGCAGCTATTTCATAACATCCATCTGGAAGAATATAAAACACGGTAGGATATGTCAGCCACACTACCACAAACCCGCCATATGGGCTCCGAATGTGAATGGATACACAACTGTGTGTGTGTGTGTGAATTTATAAGTGAGTAAGTGGGTGTCAGAAAGGAAGAAAAAGTGTCTTATCAAGACATTTCTGCTCATTATTATACAAATAAAAAAGCCTTACCTGAGGCGAAGGTTAGAAATGAAGTAATCACAAGTAGGAAATCTCCAAAGTTCATCTCCACACTCTTCAGATGCCAAACTGGGAAACCTAAATGTACCACTTAAACCGAACCTCGAGTCATTGAGGCGCTGATTCGACTGAAAACGGAGCAAAGTGAACAAAAAAGCGAGTCTCAGCTGGAACACCTCAAGCGAAAATAATAGCCCCGAAAAACTTTGATGTCACTCCCAGAAAGCCATGTCAGCAGCAGGATCAGCATCAGCACCGCCCCGGAGAAACCTAATAACTAAACTCAGCAGCATCACTTCTTCACTCCCGCATGGTCACACACATACGCGCGAGCGAGCGCGCGCAGCTTTCAGTGAAGGATGAAAACAACACATAGAGAAGACTTAACAACACTAAATGACGCCACGGTTCCTTTCCTTTCGATGCTCTGAGTTGCAGGTCGGTGCGTGAGTTATGAAGCATCGCACATGTAGAGATGAGCACCCTAACCCTCCCAGACATCCGCAACAAATCCTCCCCAACCTCCGGAGTCAGGTTTAAAGAGACAGAGCTCTGAAACCTGGAGCCTGCAAGGGATATGATTACCTGTGTTGAGAATCATAAAAGATTTGTTTTAATTATTTAGTCACATGTTTTTTTATTACACTTATAGAGTGACCTACTTTAAAGTAGAGATAAAGCACTCGAGTTGTAGAAAATTAATTACCATTATTACTCTCTCTTGTTTTTTTTTCCAGATTAACCAATTCCCTTTACATTAGAGGCTGCTGTTGTGTCAGAGGTGTAAAGCACAACACAATATGCCCATCAAACACCCCTTAGTATTTATCAAAACTGTCATGAAATTGGTAATAAGAATTGGAAAATGTCCACTCGATGTCAAATGAGTGTGGTGTTAGATTTTAGCAGTTCCTTGTCACTTTCATTCAATGTGATTACTTTTTATTTTTAGTTGTGGTTTGTTTCAGTCATTGTTGAGTTTGGCCTCAAAAATTAGACTAAACTACTTGCATGAGGTCAAAGAAATTATCGCAGCTTAAGTCTAATAACAATAACATAATGCATAAAAATCTGCTCATTTGGACCTAATGGATGTTAAGATAAGCTTCCTGATCTTTCTGGGACAGAAAATGTACAAAGAGCATAAATAAACCTTTACCCTGAATGATCTTAATTTTGATGTGGATGCCCATCAGCTAAAATAATAATAGCATTGTTTTATTCTTGGTCAGTTTTCACACTTTGTTTTATTGTAGACTGAGTATTTGGTCCCTTGTTTTGACTTTTTTTTTTTTCAAATTTATTCTCATTAATTGTTTGCTTTAGTCAGACTAATTGCTTGGGATTTTTGACAAAATGTCTTAAATAACAGCCTTTTATCATGTTAACTTTAGAAAAAGAGACTAGTGGTTGAACAATGCCTCCTCTTATGATGACAAACACTCCTTACATAGAGGCTATGTGATATGTAGGAGGATGGTTCTAAATATTAAAATGTTCTTTTCACAGACATTTGCATTTAGAAACCATACCTGAAAAAAGCAGCCTGAATATCTCTTATCATCAGCCATGCATCCAGTATGCTGAAAAGGTCCTTGTGGGTGTCTGTGAGACTGGGAGGCAATGATTTAACCGCTTTTTCCATATGCCACAATCAATTTAAATAATTCCTATTAAAAAAATAACTAATTAAAATAAACACCTAAAAGTGGTAATAAATAAAACATCTTAACCTCCAGATCACATGTGAGTTTTATCCTGATTGAACCTTAAAAGACACCTAGCAACCACTGGTTTGTATTTTTTACTTCTTGCATTTTGATGAAGATATGTTCAATATTTTATTTTTTGCATATCATGAAACGTGTTCCCTGTGCAGACCTGGCACTATCACACATTTCACCTTCTTGCCTGTGAGATCAACTCTTTTTTTTTTCTTTTCCAAAATGAGGTTTCTCACAACAGAAACTTCTGCTGCATAAATAAACTTGACATGCTTACTAACAGCAGGCACTGAACATTGTTCAGCTCATCTATAATCATTTTCTCAGTTTCATCATCATCTCTGCTCGCGATGACGCTCATGGAGAGTGTTAACTTTGTTTGCTAACATCTTCTCAGCTTTCTGCATCATCTCAATCCTGTTGTTTAGTATCAAGTCTTATTCTGAGGTTATTTATCCAGCAGCTGTTGTTTCACACCCACATCTACACAATCTGGCCCTGCTGCATCTTCTGGTGCCTTGGGCTTCCTCTAAGAGCGCTATGAACACAAACAGCTCCCTGGAGAATAAGAGCTCAGTTTCACTCTTTCCCCCTTTTAAAACCTTGACCAGACCGGTTCCTTGGTGCCATTGCCTCTCTTGTTCCCCTTTGTCTTTATGTCAGGCGATGGGAGTCCAACATGATGGAGAGTGACTTTTGGATGGTCAGACGCCTTCTCTCCTTTGTTACTTTGAATAGAACTAGAAATTGGGCAACAGAAGTGGAGTCCAGATGTCTGTTGCAAGGGGGAGGGCACAAAGAGAGGTCCAAATGTTTTAAATCACGGTTTCAGTGGAGCTGTGGACCTTATTAAAGCCACAATGGCTAAACAGGCATGAAATAGAAGCATCTCAACTGGAGAGTGGCTATTTCAGAGGTGTCAGATGGGATCTGATTTCTTACTTTGACCCATGAATCCCCAAACATTTAACATTTTTCATTAGATTTCAGCCCAACTGCCTGGTCCTGTCCTTCAAAATGTGTTTTCATGATCAGTGTTTTGCTCTTTCAAAGAGTAACAAAGTTATTTAAACATAAATTGGATTAGGTAGTCATCACTTTACTGTTTACGTGTTTCATCTCCTCAAATGCATTACAGCTGATCAAACTATAAAACATTAATTTCAACTTTACTTTATTTATAAAACTTTATTTCAGTAACAACTGCAGTATTTGAATACTTCATAAGCTGGTTTCTATTATCAAACATTTATTTACAGAAAAATTTGAACAAAATCAATTTGATCTTGTGCATTTATGCTAATATTATTTATGTATAACAACCCTCACACTATCCTATTACCTAGTGTATTGTTTTTGTTCATATTACAACCTATACAACTAAACTCTGCCTCCAACCATCATGTTGACAAGTGTTCACATAATCTCCAGTGGATACAAAACCAAGGGATTGTACATTTGCAATGTGAGCTCATGGTCCAAACCCACATCCTCACCTAATTAACCCTGGGACAAAAGGAAAATGGTAAAACAGAAAACTTTCTTTGTGCTGCTGAATAAGAATCTCTTGTGGGCGTCTGCTTTGTTTGCCCCACATGTTTTTAGGTGAGGATGGTGTTAGAATGTAGTGTTTTACTAGTATTACCCAGTTTTTAATGCCTAACTTCTGTTGCATCTTATCACGTTTTAGTGACAGTTTTATGAATTACTGTTCAATATGTTCCTTTATTAAATTATTTTTGTGTTCTTTAGCTTAGATCAAAAAATGTTTTGTGGCTAATTCACATTTTTCTGAGAGACTGGGTTGTTTAAGCTTATTTAGGTAATTTTGCAGACTAAACCTTATCAGAGTGAGCGATAATGAAAGGAGTAAAGAAATGCCCTGTGGCTGGTATCAAGCTGGAGTTGTCTAATTGGCATTCCTAAGACATATTTTATTAAAAAGTGGCAAAAGGTCATGTGTATCTTTTTTCTTTTTGTTTGTTTTGTTCTATTTTGTTTGTTCTCAGAACCTTCCTCTCTTCTGTTGCATGTATCGCCATATACTCCATCCTTAGGTACAGACATTTCATCTTATGGTCATTTTAATTGGGGCATTGATTTATGTGTTATTTATTTAATCCACAAGGATTCTGAAACAGTTTTGTGCTGCACTAATTGCTGGCAATCAGTTTTCAGTGTGACAGTCAAACTGACCTTTTATTTATGAAGCAAATAAACTTTTTTTTAAGAAATATTTCCTGTAAGTAATCTCAAAGTGAGCTCTTTTTACCTTCTTTCATTGCACACCTCTTTGCTTCCTGGGTTTCAGGGCTCATCGGGGTTTACGGAGCTGTTCTGTCTTCCTGTCCTCTCTGCTGTAGGTAAGTTGCTGTCTGTGAGTGTATGTGTGTTGACAGTCCAGCGAGGTAAAGGTGGTGGGATGTGGCAGTCTGTCTGTCTGCGGTGAAGAATGTGAGCTTCAGCTGTTGGCCTTTCACCCCCTGAGCTCTGACCTTACATGTCTCTGATCACCGTCTGGCACCATCTCATTACAACAAACTTAAAAACTGCCCCACCAGTTTCTCAACACAACAAAGAGAAAAGCTTCACAGATGAAAGCTGACATTCCACTGAGGACATTTAGGTCCCATTCCAACGCTAATTGAGCTCCTCTTTTCCCCTTTACCTTTTTCCAGCTGCTTTCCTGTTGACCTGTCCAAGAAATCTGTCAGCAGATTTCATTTGTCACAGCAGCAGTACTGTTGTGTCCCTGCAGTGTGTCTATGTGTCTAAGAAAGGAACATTGGATTGCCAGGAGTACTCATCGGTTTATTTATAGGTTTGGTGTCAAAGCATACAGCCAGAAGAGAAAGTTATTTACATTCAATGCAGCAGAGTGTGAAGGTAAGCAGCTGCTATGCTGCAAATTTTAGTTTTAAGACTCAGCAAAGGAGGGGTCACAAGGAAACATCAGTCTCTTTTTTATCAGACTCCTAAACTGCAGTCTAACAGTTGCTTGAGATGTACATGTGGATAGAAGTGCTGTGGAGCAGCTCTGACCCTTTGAGCTTTCCTTTTGCCTTCTCCCACTGTCAGCTCCATCTACACAAATAAAAAAAGGCACTTTTTTATATTTACTGATTAAATGCTGAGTGACATTTTAATACTCTGGAGTTGATGCTTCAATATTTGCCTGTCAAAATATCAGTTTTGATACCTTTTGAATATTGAGATAAGACTCTGCAGATACTAAACATGTCATTTGCTTGCACTTCTGAGAGCTTTAGACAGAGAAATTAAAGTGTGTGTGAAGCCCAGCAACAACGAATTCCTTCTGTCTCAGATGACTATGGTAGCTTATTAAATATTAAGATGTCATGATGCTGTTACCATTAGTGACAACAAGGTTTTGTCTTTATATTTTCTAATATTTATTATGTTACTGTTACATTTCAATTATGTCATTTTAAATTTTTTTAATTGTCATTCATTTTAAATCAATCTGTGCTAAATTATTTTTATTATTTCAAAAGATTATTTTATCTTATTTTGCTAAATTCTCTTATCATCTTATTTAGTATTGTTTTGAAGGCAGTTTGTAAATATAATATTCTTGAATATAATTATATTTCATATTGCTCTTTGCATATACAATATACAATTGTGAATTTCCTTTTTGATTATGGTATAAATGAAAAAGTACCACAAACTAACAGTAATGCATTGACAGGAAGAATGTCGATATCAGCCACAATGCTAACTGCACTAGAATTATGTTGTTTTTCTGATACTTGGCCTCTATAAGAATTTTCTTGAGCCGATACAATAAGGTTGGGGAGATGTGGTGTGGGTGGCCGTAGGAAACAGACAGCACACACATGGTTTTATGCTGCTCTGGAGTTGCAAGGTCAGGAGGTCGAGCAGGTTAGAATTTTTAGCTATCTGGACATCAGACTCTCATCTGTCTGAGGCAGCATGCTGATCATGTTTTTATACGAATAGAGGAAATTCTCACAGCAGAATATGGACCTCTGCTTGAATCTGTAATCACATTTAATTGAAATCTTTTAGCTTTGAGAGCAAAGTAAATTTGTAAAAATGGTGCAGCATGCATTTATATGTCAGTCATGCAGAAATATGTGGTCTTCAGTGCAATGGCAAAGAAAGCAGAATCGATTAGATTTGATACCACTTAAATCATTCATTTGAGCTTCTATCAACAGGACCATATTTACTATAGATTAGATTTAATATTAAATAAATAGAGAGGCATGTATACCCACTGAAGTATGTATTTATGCATTTTACAGTGCTGATGTGCCTTCAATTGAGCCTAATATGTTCTTGATACAATTTCTTAATTTTATATGCATTTCTGAAATGTTTTACATTGTAAATTTCCTAAGTTTTTATCACTGAGAGAGGAACAGTGTTTTTGAATTGAAATGAACGTGTCCATAGGTGTCAGGTCTGGATAGCAGTCAGGCTGATAAATGACCAATATAAAGCTTAATGAGACAGCATGTTCAATTTTGCTCAAACTAACTAAAATGGACATTGAATTTTGGTTTTAAAAGCACAACATTAATATTTTGTTACCAGAAGAAATGACCTTGTTTAGTCCAAGTTTTATGTTTTTTATATAGTGGCCATGATGTGTCACACTGTCCACATTCAACATTTGATCGCAACAGCAAAAGCTGCAACAGAAAAAAAAGGAGTGTTTTCATCAACCACATACTTTTAAGCCTATTGTAAACATTTAGTTGTAATATATGTCCGTGTAAATCATGTTGGTTTTAAAATGTGGGGAACATTTGAGTTTTCCAATGTTATTTTGAGGAAATGAAAAGCAATCAAAGTACTGCTTGTAATGTAGCATTTAGACAGCGACTGAAAAAGATGATCTGCACTTAACAATATTCTATCTTCTATAAAAACGCTTTTGGTCTTTTCACATCTTCAGCTGCTGATTGCTTGATATAAACAGATCTCTCGTGTGATTGCCACTTATGCTTGAGAGCCCATTTATCTGTTGTGCCACATTCCGTCACAGCCTTCAGTCTTGCTACTCCTCCATGCTTCTGTTGGGAAAATAGATGCTCTTCATGCGCTTTAAACATGTGTGACTATGTTATTCATGAACATTTTGTCTAATTTGTCCTTGTTTTCTTTTGTGTATTTCTTTTGCTGCATGTTGTGCACCACAGTCAGCAGCATGTGACAGCTTGTAGTGACCTTGCCAAACACTTCTAATGGAAGACATATTGAATGGAGTGCATTACAAAAGGAGCAAAAGAGGAGAATGATGTGAGCTTAAGCTCACTGATTAGGAGTGGCAGCTGATACCCACAGAGGTCCATGGGGTCCACCTGCTGGCATTATGACATAACTACACATTTAATTCTTCCAGACGTTGCTGAAGAGCTGACACCAGAAGAGCTGATGGTGATACTGGTATCACTGTTCTCACTCAAGATCACATCTTATAGAGTGCAAAAGCTGAAAATATTGAGTTTGTTCACATAGAAGTTGACGTTTAGCATTTCATCTTGCAAACTGTTTCTCATTAACTAAAAAGAAATACCAGCACTGAGAGAAAGTCTGCAAAGACATTATTTCAATCACCTTATATCTGGAGCACATGTTCAGAGTTATGCTAAGCAGCCAAACATTGTCAACGTTATTCTCCAGTGGATATGGCAAATTACACTGAAAAAAATTGGGAAAAAAAATACGTAAATTATATTTGTTTCACGTAAAAACAATAAATCAGAAACAACAAATAGACAGTTAACAGTTTGTTTTATTCATATTATTTTATGCCTGCACTTTTAATGATTTTAATTATATATGGTTATTGGACTAGCAACTAAATTTAAATCCTGCCCAGGCTCATCACGGAAGAACGAGCTTATAGGACAATTATTTATATTTAGTAAAAGTGTTGATATAAAACATTATTTACAGTGCACCACATAATAATTTTACCAGCTGATAACTACAGCCTTAATATTAGTCTCAAGACTCTGTGCAGGTCAATCTTTGACACATCAAACTGATCAGCACTGACCTTCAAAGCCGCCTGTCATCACAACACAACTCAAACAATGATAACGCTGCAACATCTCTGGGAAAATTATAACAATATATTTATTAGGACAAAGTACAACAGTTGTCAACCGGGTATACTTTCATCAATAAATATGATTGTTGAACTGTATCACTTATTTACACTTATATACACTTCATAACTTTAGTTTAAATGCTAGTAACATATATAATATAAAGACAAATAACCACCTGTTAGAGTTACGGTGGCTGTGTGTGTGTCTGTGTGTACGTGTGTAGTGTGTTTGTGTAGGCTGATGTTAAAAGTATGTGATGGGAAGAATATGGACTCCAGAGATAATATTTCTCTCACCATGAAACTGGTGAAGACATAAGGTCCTCACTGTTGCTATGGGAACTTTGAAGTCACAAAATTCCTGCTGTTACTATGTGACTATATTTATA
>JBAMHV010000009.1:11875100-11891472 GCA_037177535.1 Pseudomugil gertrudae | reverse complement strand
TGTACTTTTTTTAGCGTGAGCAACGAGTTTGCACGCGTTTTACTACACGCAAACCTTTAGTAAATCTGGCCCAAAGTCTATTAACCTTTAAACTCAGAAAAATGGGCCCTGGTTTCCTTTTCATCATCATCATCATCGCCTGTTGAATCTGTTCTGACCAGAAATTTTGTATGTGTGCAGAATGTTGGTTTGGAAAAATTGCACAGACTGGACATAAGAATTGCTACTGTCCATTTTTTGTGTTTATGCTGATTAAATAGATAAAACTTACTAACATACAGTACTGAGTCCATGGTAATGTTTGTGGAGGAAGGTGGATCCAAATGCGGGCTGAAAAAGAGAGAGGCAAGCAGGCATCCAACATTTGATAAAAAGGAAAAAAATAAGGAAGTCCAACAACAAACAGCTAAACACACAATATATGACGGTCCTAGCTCTTGTCATTGGGAATTTATCTCTTTAAATATTTTAAATTTCACAATTTTATTTATTTATTTATTTTTCTACACGTGTCTGTCCAGCATCTCAGCAGGCAGAATGATGGTCTGGACAATTTTATAACAATCAGAGAACAAAATGAGTTACCTTTTTACTCCTATAGTTAAGAGTTTGACTGAGGCATGCTGGTCTGATCAGTCTATACTCTAAGTAATTTTCCTTGTTTTAAACTTATCAGGGGCCTTTTTGTGTGGAGTTTGCTTGTTTTTTCCCCATATAACCTTTCTTTTTACAGGAAGTTCCATTGAGACACAGTCATTTGCAAAACACCTATTGTGGACATAAAAAACATTTACATACAGTTAGTATCTGAATCTAGTTACATTCTTTACTCTGTGCTTGCCAGGTGTAGTCATAAAGATAAACATGTCAGGTGTTTTCTAATGTATTCCTATGTGTGAGTGGTTGTTTGTCCATGTGTTAGATATGTGATGGACTGGAATCTGACTGGATCTGGATCCTGCTTTTTTTCTAGCAACATGAACAGTCTTTGACCCGTTGTGGATGGATGGTATTTGCATTGCTGTTGAGTAAAAATCTAACTAAAATTTAAAGACAACTCATAAACAGTTTAACAAAGTGGATACCCTGCTGAGAGACTTGTTTTTTTTCTGGCAGTAAAATAATTAACAGTGTGTTGTGTTTTGTTGTGCAGCAGTTGTTGATCTAAGCTTCCACTTGGCAGATTTGTTCTTCCAAATTTAGCAAAGGTGCAACAACGTCAGTGTGTGTGCAGTGTGTTTAGCTATGTCTGTGGACTTTGTGTTGTCTTCGCCAGTCATGTGCAAGTGCACATGTGTGCTTTGCATGGGGCCTCCTTATCATTAAGTCCAGGTAATGCTTTAGTGCTGAATAATTAGATTATCGTTAGCCACAAACTGCAGTCAGCTGAAACTCATTCATTTGAAGGGAGCTGAGTGAAAGCTGTTCAAAGCAGTTTCTCAGAGGATTGATGTTAGCTTTTTCCTCTTGTTTTTCATTTTTATATTCTAAAACAAGAATTCTTTTATATTTGAACCATGTTTGCTTCAAGAATAAATCCCAGTACGCAAAAATATTTGTATACTTGGCACAAAGAGCCTGAATGATTGAATATAAACAAGTGATGCCAGTTAACTGTCTATAAAGCACCTTGTAAGTTTGTCTCCCTGTAGATCCCTTTGGCATTGATGAGTTATGGACAGAGGACCTCGGTGGTGTCTTTTGATGGCTCTGGGAAATTAATAATGGACTGTGTTGGTTCTGTGAGTTGTGGGACCAGGTGCAGAGATGGCCGTCCCATAGGCTTCTGTAGGGGGAAGTCAGGACACAGACCTCTGCTTCACCTGAACAGTTTCTAACTTGGTGCGTCACATTGTCTTTCTGGAAGACACCAGCTTCGTCAGGCCTTTGCTGTTTGGGGTAGGCTTGATCTGTAACAAGATAATCAGTGTTAATGACTTTGGTGGTTTCATTGTCGTTGCAGATTAGTGTAGACTTTCTTTTTGGCCACCAAGATAAGGAGCTATTCTCAGGCCCGGGTTTATTTATATTTCCTCTGTAAGGACTGGGTAGAGTAAGAGTTAGCAACGATTGTTCAACGTGTAATTGGCTTAGTTGAAGGTGAGGACAATAGTTTGTGACCTTGGAAGATCACAAATCTGTTCCAGGTAGACTGTTGAATGGCATTAAACAAAGCTTATAAAGCCAGTTAACTTAGTTCATAAGATAAACTAAGATTAATGTGTTTATGTCTATCATGTGCCAGATTTAAAAACTTGTTTTGTATCAATACGTTGCTTCAAGAGGGGGTAAATTCATTTTTGCATTTGTGCAAATGTGCAGGAAGGAATTATGACTTTGCAAAATATTCATAAATAAATTCCTGCTTTGAAAATCAAAAATCTGAATCTGTTTTGATGCTGCATTCAGTGGTGTTTGCAGTATGTATATTCTAATATATATATATATATATATATATATATAAATAAAGTACAAACCCAAAAGTTTCAATTTAAAATTGCAAAATTTCTTGTTTTTTAGATGTCTTTAACTGGAGGTAAGTTTGAATTTCCTGGTAAATTAGATTTTTTCTTTTTGATGCAACTTCCTGTATGTCAGACCCTTTACAGTAGGCTTTTCTTTTACTTATATAGAAGTATAGCAACAACTTCTAAAATCAATGAAAAAATAAAATGACATGGAGTGTGTCTACTTTTGACAGAACCTTTAATCAGTAAATTGTCCTGCTGGCTTGTTGACATGTCCTCTCATATTTCTCATCATCAACTTTGTATTACTTTTGTAATGAGATAGTCTCTTGAGTCAAATGACAGTGGTCATATTATGATGCTGTCGTGCACGACTTTTGTCCATCCCTTCTCCCTCTCTGCTAAAGCTAGCTTGGGCCGATAATAAGATTAGAGTTTGGAGAGGCAGCTTAGTGACCTGGCCGAAGAAACAGTGATTGTTTATCTGTAAAGCTGTTGCAGATAGACATGAGTGGGGTAGGTGGTTTGAGAACAGGGAGTTGAGGGGGTAAGGCTGCTGGGGTTAAAGGGCAACGGGTGCCGCACATTCACAGCACAAATGTGTTTATTAAATTGGTTTGTTTCCAGCTCTAATAGATGGAAATCCACAGGGGAGCGGTAGTTAGCCGCAGGACTTCATAGCAGCACATGCATACATGCAGCAATGACGATGCATCAATGCAGTCCACTGGTACATAAATACAGTTTTCATCAATTATTTGTTTATTTTTACACAGCAGAAACTTAGTTTTTGCCTTCATCAGTGGCCTAATTCATTCAAAGTAATCAATTCTTTGTTAAAGTGTTGCAGAATTAATCCATTTACAGTCGACATGCTACAAAGGGGATATAAACCACCTGGAGCGACACTAAGATGCAGCGGTTGCAGGTTTAGGCTTTAGATCACTTCTGTACTGCTTTGCTTTGGTTTTGTACCTGATTTTGGCTGCAGATAAAATGTGTGGAAAAATCTTTTTCAGTTATAACAAGTATTACCAACAATCAGGTATCATATTTTATATCTGTTGCTGGATAACACTCTCACAATAGCCTCCAGATGTTGATGGGCTTTAGTTGAATAATTACTTTGGATAAAATGGAACAGTACAGATGAGCTTTGATGTCTTTATTAATTTAAATGTGAAGCTGTAATGCTCCAGGAAAAGAGAAAACTTAGAAGTTACTTCCTATAACAGCAGAAACGGTGAGCCAACGGACATCCTGTTGATGCCACTGTACTACTTTTGTCTTGGGATAACCAGTTAAAGTGAAAAATAGGGCCAGACAATAATTACCAAAGTTATATTCAATGACTGTTTTAATTCAATACTGCAATCTCAGTTGTTTCAACAAAAATTTTCAATATTAAATGGAAAAAAATGGTTTTAATTATAATAAATGGGCTGCATGGTGGCGCAGTTGGTTAGCACTGTGGCCTCACAGCAAGAAGGTTGCTGGTGTGAGGCTCGCCTGGGGATAGGTGCAAATAGTAAGCGTTCTGTGTGGAGTTTGCATGTTCTCCCCATTTTAGCGTGGGTTTACTCCAGCTTCCTCCCACAGTCCAAAGACATGCACCTTGGGGATAGGCTGACTGGAGACTTTAAATTGCCCATAGGAGTGATGGTGTACCCCGCACCTCGCCTGATGTCAGCTAGGATTGGCTTCAACCCCCCACAACCCCGGTCAGGGATTAAGTACTGGAAAATGGATGGATAAAATCAAATAATTTATTGTGTTGTATAAAAAAACACTGTTTTCACATCTATGTGATAGTGGGTGGAGGCATCAAACAATAACAGGCTCAGCTGAGTCAGTCAATGTCTTGACAATTGTTCCTAATTTAGTTGCGATATTGACAAGTTTATGTTTTCCTTAATAAGCATAAAAACCCTCTCCTGTGTAAATGTAGCTTTAAATACATTATGATAAAATCAATGCTACTAAATGGCCAAAACACGTATTTATCTTTAACAAACTATTATTAATGATGTCAAGTTTCTATGGACACAAAAATGAGAATCAACAAGAAAGAAAGGTGGCTGCTGACAGCATTGCCCTGTAGCAGGGTAGTCCAATGTGTTCACTGATCCCCTAAATTTCCTAAGTACCAGTTAATTGCAAGCATTACATTGTTGTAATTTAGCAGACATGTTTATCCACAGTTGGGAATTGTACCATCAACCTTCCAATTTTAAGATGGTCACCCTGCTTTAAGCTTAAGCTCGCCCATCTGTGGAAATCAGACTCAATCCATAAAGACCACACCCCGCAGATCCAAAGGATTTATTGTTACCATCCCAGTACTGTACCAGGATGCCCTGAACTGCTTATCATGTTCACACTTGAAGGACGAACTGCAGCTGATGGAGCTTAAATACCTTTTATATATAAAAAAAAATCATTTTATTAAATCAAGAATACTCAAAAGTTCCACTTTGTCTTCTTTGTGTTCTTCGTTGCAATGACACATATGAAACACTCACATGAAATGAAGGTGCATTTACTCCATTTCAACCCTTTTCTTCTTGGCTCATTTAGTGAGATAAATGCCACTTGGCAAACCTGCTACCTATTACGGAAAAAGCTTTTCATCTATCAACTTTGTAGATAACAGTAAAGTAGCTCAAGAAGATTACACATAAATCTCT
Source organism: Pseudomugil gertrudae (assembly GCA_037177535.1). Classification (NCBI taxonomy): domain Eukaryota; kingdom Metazoa; phylum Chordata; class Actinopteri; order Atheriniformes; family Pseudomugilidae; genus Pseudomugil; species Pseudomugil gertrudae. The sequence continues at coordinate 11,886,317 of JBAMHV010000009.1, read as the reverse complement.
TTCATATATCGTTGACCATTACACAGATAAACCACTCGGTCCGTCTCAAAGGAGCAACTGTTCATCTAATCCCAACACTGAATGAGGCAGTGTTACAAAACTACAGACTGTAATGCATTCACTAGCCACGAACCCTTGAGAGGTCTTAAAAGCCTCTCCTGCTTAATCTGCCCAGCCGGGGTGTGGGGGGCCATTGAATCCTTTTACACTTTGATATAATCCATGTTGATTATGGTCCTTTCACCACTACTTTACTGCAAGTCTAAATTGTGCTGAATGTAAACAGACATTAACTTTGCTTCTTGTGTAATATATTTTCTTCTTAGAAATGGAAAAAAAAAATCATGTTATTTTCTTGGAAATAGGACATTTTACTTTTGAGCTGCATTATGTTTCATCATGTTGCAGCAGCTTTGCTTTGTTGTGTATTTATGGATCTATTTTTTCTTTACAGGCAGCCTGATAGTCGTCTGGGAGGGAAAACCTTTTTTTTATATCTTTGATCTTTACCACTCAGTCCATCCTGCCTTTACTCACTAATGATCCTTCTATGTGAGCAGTGTGCATTCTGGCCAGCTGGCAATTTAAGGAAAATGGACAATTTTATAGCCTTGACAAAGAAACCACCACCAATCAGTGGAATATCTTCCCCCGCACAACAAGTAAACACCTTTAACAAATGACTATTTCTTTTGTTGATTGAACTTATTTTTGTTGTTTGCTAAGAAAAATATCCTTTACCATTTGATTGAGATTCCAAATGGTTGTTTTGTTCCAAAATAATGTGAAACCAGAAAAAAACTAAAAACAAACCTGTAATAATAAGTGACAACAGCATGGAGGCTCAGTGCAGAGCTGAGTTTAGATGTGAGGTGGGTTCTCTCAGAGTACGATGGTTTCTTTCCAAACCCCAAATGACATGCAAGTTAGCTTAATTGATCACTGCTTGTCTCTCTGCATTGGCCCTGTGATAGATTGGCGGCCTGTCCAGGGTGTACCCTGCCCGAATGGCTACTGGGATAGGCTCCAGATTCCCGTGGCTCTGAATTGGATAAGCGGTTAAGAAAATGGATGGATGATTCCTCACCCTAAACTTCATTATCTTGAGTACACACATATTTCTATATCAGAACAGTTGTGTTTGAGTTGACATATTCTGTCATCTTCTAAAAGTTTTAGTATGAGGCAGTTTAGTTGTGGGATATGAGTAACAAATATGTCAGTGCTGGAACTACATCTATCCATTATTCATAAAGCCTATTCCAATGAAGAGTTGCGGAAACCACATATTACCTTAAATTTACAAACTACTGAATAATACAGTGAAAATTGAACTATATTTATTATAAATAATTGCAAGAAATTTAGCGTAAAAATTGCATCACTTCTCTACTTAACTGCTTTTTTCTTGTTGATGTTTGACTTTTTATAAAATGCCTGATAGGCTGTTGAGTCCAGTACACTAAATATTATAGTTTTAGGTTTTTATTGTCAATTATTTATAGTTTATGAGGAGGATCAAAACTGAATTAACTTCTCTGAGGCTCTGAAAATAATTGTGTTTTATTTATAATACTAGTACCATTATAAAGCAGTCAAATGACTGGTGAAACAGAAACACTAGCTTCTGTCTTCACATTGAGTCCCTGACTCTCCCCCAACCACTGGGACATGAATCAGAGGTCCCATGTCAGCAGACATCCTTCAACACGACATGAATGTTTACCAGCCGCAGGGCAGCTCTCCTATTAGTGAACCTGCACTTAGACCTGGTTGTGAAGAGGAAATTTCCATACTGGGATCAATAAAGTGTCACATTAGCACAGTAATGCACAGCTAGGCAATAAAGCAAGACTGAAATTACCTACACAAATCACTGCACCACATCAGTCAGGCTGTGATTTGTGACAATGTCAACCAGAGCAACTTCACTCCACAGAAGAACATCATGCATGGCGTGCACGGCTGACTGCAACAGCTGAAACTCCGACTGAGGCACTGATGCAAAATACTGTGAACATACTTTCTTTCAGCAAGTGCAGCATGATTGTGCATCTCATTAATAATCTGTACCGCTTATTCCAATGAAGTGTTGTGTGAAGTGTTGTAGCAATCATTGGGCAGGAGGCAGGGTGCACCCTGGACAGGTTGCCAGTCCAAACAACTAGAAACGTTCACTCCTAAGAACAATTTCAAATTACCAATTAATTTAACACAGATATCTTTGGATGGTGGGAGGAAGCCAGAGTATCCGGAGAGAACCCATATTATCACAGGCTAACTCTACACAGAAAGGCCATTGTCTGAGCCAAGGCTCAAACCAGTGGACCGCCTCGCATTGAGGCTGCAGTGCTAACCACCACACCACCGTGCAGCCCCAGTATCATTGTATTTACCAAAAAACTTCAGACTAACATCAGATTGAAAAAAATCTTATAAGCACAATATTTTACTTCATCATAATGGTTTTAACTCCACAGACCAAAATAATAAGCACAAGTATATATTAATTCTGTATCTATTTATTTTAGTTAAGGATTTATGAATGGCTAATAAACAGATGAGTTACATAAAATTGAATATGCAGAAGTTATGTGTTCTCAGCTGCATCTGTCACCTCTAGTGAAGCCCCACAGCTGGACTGTAGGTGGACATGTGGGTGGGTGGGCCAGAGGGTCAGTGGGGTTCATCTGCATCTATCACACAACTGGCTATAATGAACAGAGGGACAAGGGCCAGCAGAGCATCACTATTAACCATCTGAGCCTGCATCTGAGCCTGGGTCCATCACATCAGGCACATATTTAGGCAGAGACATAGAGAGGTAACAGTCAATGGGTACATTACTAACTTTGCAATGGTCTCTTATAAATATCACATATTGCTTTGATATTAAATATTATTTTCATTTTTTTTTATTTGAAAACATTAGTATATAACTTTTACTTACCGTATAAGTATACCTAAAGTGTTCACTGTCTGCCATGTGCTGAATACATGTTAAAGTGGCATGCTATTATTAGAACTTTTGTAAAATATTGATATAACCTATGTAATGGCCAGTGGACCAGGTAATAATTATTAATGATGTCATTTGTCTGGTTAAGGTTGAGATAGACATTGAGATGTATGTCTGATGAACACAGCATAAATTAGATCAAGCCCAGGAGCCAGATGCAGAAAATAGTATGTAACTTCCAGACTCAAACTGTTTGCATGTACATGTAACTGCCTTTAGTTTCAGTGGTTAAAAGGTTCAAAGCAAAAAACCTTGCAAAGAAAAGAAAACTAGATGATAAATGATAAAAATATGCATTAGTTTACATAAAGGCAACATCGCAGTGTAACGAAGAACCTCTCAGAAACAAATGGAATAGTTTTAAAGGATTTATTCACAAACTGAATGTAGCAGATCTTTCTGTGAGAACCTGAGAGGGTTATCCAGAGGGATGTACAGAAGTCAGGCAGGGGTTGGAACCAGAGTAAGCCAAGGTGTCCACCAACTATGCAGGGGATCAGAACCAAAAACTCAGGCAATGGAGCCTGCTTTAACAGGCTTTAAGATATTATGTGGATATGAAGCACAAGATCATTTAGATAAGTAATTTCCCATTTTGCCTTTTAATCAGATTCCTGTTTTAATTTTGGACAATTTCACTGTTGTTACCAAATTATTATTTAGTTCATCTAGTTAAAAAAGTGACATTCTTATTTTTATTGTCTAAAAGAAAAGGGAAACATGCTGTTGTGGAAATGTCACATGTGAGTTTCTTCCTTAATGGACATCTGATTATAAATCTTTCTGACAATCTTTCTCAACAATGCAAATGAACATTTTTCTGTTACTCTTTTCCTTATTTTAAAAGCAATGCCTTCCTACTAATGAGATTTTAGAACCCTGCTTTGTGTGGTGGAAAAGGAGAGGGTTAAGGAGACGACCACCCTTTGTGAAGCTGGTGCGGGTTTATATAAAGCCCTGGTGTTTGCAGATGGAATGCAGTCTGAGCCCAGCACCTGTACGCCTGGGCTGCATTTCAGATCAGACTACAGAAGAAGCAAGTGAAATGCAATGCTAAGGAGCAACATAGTCAGATGGTTGCTTCAGAAGTTACTAGTTGGTGTGATGGCCGGAGAGAATATTCAACATAAACAATAATGTAGTTTTAATTCTTTTGTAAGAGTAACACATTATTTAAATGCACTGAGCAAAGTTTTTTTAAACAAAAAAAGGAGCTCTTGCATCTTCTACGACCCTTAAACCTCCTTTACATTTCAGGTTTTTCCTCATGTCATTCTGTAACTGCCCTTAATTACAGTATAAGAACAAATTGCATGGTCATATCATGAGCTTTTGCCATTGTTTATTATTTATAAAGTCAATTGCAGAAGTTGAGAAGCATATAGAGCTTATTTGTAATTCTGATTACTCATTTTGAACGGACCAGTCACTTTATAGCATCCCAGAACATTCTCCCGCTCAGTCTCCTTGTCACACAGTGTGGTGTTATAAGGACTGATACGCAGCCAATTCACCACCTACTCACTCACCAAAAGGTTTAGCTGTAATGTTTTTCATTCATGAAAGATAACATACTAATTTCTCCAAAGTAAAAGCAAGGGCCTGAAAAATGACTGAAATTGTTGAGTTACTTTTTAAACAAATACTGAAGGAGAAATAAGACTTGGGAAAAAAGAACAAAGAGACTGACTGGAAAAGCAAATATTTAAAGTTGCAATGCTGCAGAGAGATTTAGTCTTTCAGCTGAACCAGCCACTACAAGCAAGCAGTCAATCTACAAAAAGAACCACTTATAAAGCAAAATAACGACAAGCTAGAGGGGATTATTGCTATAAAGTCAGATATATGAGAAGGAAAAGGCAAGTCAGATATATGAGGAGGAAAAAAAAGCCATCACGAACAATAAAATGCTGCAAAGAGAATTCAGTCAGGCAAGGAAAACATGCAAGAATGCAATGCATATGAGCAGAAGAAGCCTAGTTGAATAAAGAAACGTGGAGGCAATTGAGGAGCTCATAAGAGAAGTAAAGAGCTTGCTGATATAAACACAATAAAACAGAAATGGACTTTAAAAATAATGTTCCAGTTTGTTTCCCATTTGTCTTGCAACTTTGAATTTAGATATTGCATGATGTTTAGAAAAATAGATAACTAAAAATGCATCACTGAACTGACATATTGCATCCCTGATCCAAACGTGTAGTTTCAGCTGAAGCTTCTGTCTGCTAGCAAAGAAGTGCTTCAAAAAAATAAATTGGTCCTTAAAAATAATGCATGTTTTTAAAGCTTTTAAAGCACATACAGAGTGATGTATTTAGAAAAGGAGTTAGATCAACAAACTCAATGCCTTTAGAAAAACTAGACAAGCAAAACAAATGAGCTTCAAAACAATTAGGAAAGGAAATATGGTGCAAAAATGAATCAATTAAACGAATGCCTGGTGAAACAACTCCATAAGGTTGGAAAAGACAACTAAAGACAAAAGAAAAATCTTTTAAACCAAAGTAGTCAGACATTTTCTCTAAAACACACCTGTAACCACAACCCTGTGACAGACTGGTGATCATTCCAAGCTGTATCCTGTTTGTCATTCAGTGAAAACTGGGATTAACTCCATTGCCATGTAACCCTTTACAGGGTAAAGACCAGGTTGACTCTTTAATTCTATATACAAATAAATCAAAATATATCAGAAGATGTTGTAACATTTATTAAAACAATAATGGTTAACATATTAAAATGCAAGCACGTCCGAACTGTGTACATGTTTTCCATGACAAATAATTTATTTTCATGTGGTTTTCCATACAGCACCAAATCAAAACTGAAGCCATCTATAGTTCCCTTTCCTTAAAATCTAAACAGTTATCTATCTGGCTTGCCAGAGCTGCTTTCCATGACCATGGCAGAGTTCCACCCTAATTCCACACTGAGACACGAGTCTCAACGGGATTGACACAGGCGATCATTCTTCCATGCCCTTGTGTTTAGTTGAGGCCTTGGGACCAAGGTGGGGTGTTATGTATGTGGGTCCAGAGATAGGTGTGTTTAAAGGTGTTATGTATGTAGGTGTGAGGGTGGGTATGTTTGTGTGAGTGTGTATGCAGGTGATGGGAGGAGGGGTATAAAACAGGCTTAATACTTTACCAGAAAAACGATCAAGGGTCAAAGAGGCAGGTGAGACAGGTGTCCCTTACAAGCATTTCAGAGTATGAGTTTCAGAGTTTCAAACCAAAAGGCAAGAGAACACTGCCAAAAATCACGTGATCGTGACCTCGTGACCTCACCTCGTGTGGACAAAACTCTGAAAATGTGAGGATGAATTTAAAGTTTGTAACTTCCTGAGGTTTGTTGCATCCAGAGCTCACATACAAAATGATGTTTGGACCGATTTTAACATTTCAAAACTCATGTTCCAAGGTTACAAAATGTTTTTGCAGACAGCAGTTTTCAGATCTCATATCACAAAGTTTCAGTGGATTTTTTTAAACTAACGTGGTGGGACAACAGGGCTTTATTTGAAACAGCAATGTTTTATTTAAAAAAGCAAGGGTGCAACACGAGGTTTGAATCTCTGAAAAAGGGTTGAAACTCTGGAATATACATTTTAATCTTATGAAAAATACAAATTCTCGTGCAAAATTAGGCTTGCAGATATTCAAAATACTTTTCAAGGTTTCAAACCTAATTTTCAGACTTGCAAAAACAGGCATGACAGGCATGATTTTAATCTCATATTAATGCATTTCCTCATTTAAATGACACATTTCAAATTAAATGATAGTACATATCTGTTGGAGATTGGTTTAAAAATGAAATTGTAAATGTCCCTTTCTTTATCATAAGTTACATAATAAGCAGTCTTGAAGAAGAAAATGAAAATACATTTTGGAAGGTTTATTAAATATTTTATTGATGAGTCAAAGAATTTATGTTTTGGAAATGAAAAAGCATTTCTATTATTTCTGTTTCTGTTATTACATAGTTAAGCTCCACAAGTTTCCAGCATTTCCAGTCGTTATGTACAGCTATAAATAAACTTAAAAAATCTTTTTAACACAGAAATGAAACAATGATCTGTTTTACTTTTCAGAAGTCTAAACATACATAGATGCCATTATCATCTTTCACTCCTTTCATGATGAACTTAGGAGGCGTTTGATGCTGTGTACAAATTATGAATCTCATTCAGTAATTCCTCTTAAGTAAGAGCTCTGTAAAAACTTGAAACCAGTTCACTCAGCTCCTTAATTACAGTCTCGCTGCATTAAGCCCTCCTCTTTTTCCCAGAGGTAGTAAAGTGGTGGGGCAGTCGGGGCCATTGCGTTCAACCCTGGGCTTGAGCAGCAGCAGCTTCATCACCCTTCACTCTGTCACTCTTGTCAGCACAGCTTGCCTTGTGCTCAGTAACATATGACAGATCTGGGAGATAAAACGGCCAACCCTTGCCCACTGCCTCACTAGTAGTTTATAAATATCTCCTTCAAAGACCTAAGATGGTGTGAGAGGTGGTGTGGTGGTTATGAGCTCTGTTGTGGTGTAACATAGCAGACCCATTTAGGCTCTCATCTTGTCTTTAATTCCAAGCCACATGGGCGCAAGAGCTGGCAAGAAGAGAGTTTAGAGAGGACACTGGGGGACTTGTGATGGACAGTTGGGATGAAAAGGCCACTGGCATCCACTAGTCCAAGTCAGACTCACCAAGTCATCAGAACTTCTGGAAAGGATTAGCTTCCATCCTCATGTTCCACTTTTGTCCATTTATATCATTTAAACTGCTCATAACTGAATCCAAGTTGTACTGATTAAAACCTTTTAAAGCAATACATGACAGGAGTCCTTCATGACATAAACTTTTATATTACGTCTGTTTTTTTTTATTTTTGCATGTAATGAAAGCCTCAATCCTGTTTTTCTGGTATTTTCCTTCATTTGTGTTCAGCCCAGAGGGTATTGTTGTTAAACATGTCTGATGTCTGAGCTATAAGAGGATATTTAAGCAATTTAGCATGTAAACAACACGTGTTTCTGTTGCTGCAAGTGCACACATAGTGCATGTGCAGAAATGCTGTAAGGAGAGTTCAGGGTACAAAGGCCTAGCGTGTAAAAAGGTTTATAAGGTTCCTGATCTCTAGTAAGCCCCTGCAGAGATGAAGGAAGTACACATGCACATCGTTATGCAATGAATAAATGTGTGGTGAGAAATATGAGCATTGTGGGTGATTATCAGAGGTTTGATGACAGAAATGTTATCTGGGTAATTTTAGGGAAATTTGATTTAGTTTTCACATATTTGACCAAAATTAGTCTTGATCCGTAACCGAGTCATATTCTTCCACTTCGGGTGTGGAGATAACGAAGAGTCAAAGAGCGTATTTATTAGGTTTTATTTTGCAAAAACTAAGTTTAAATACAAATATGATGATCCAGAATGAAAATTTTAGCTGCTTTTAGGGAAGTTGTGATTTGGGGAAAAACATTTTTTTATATACGTTTTAAAGATGTAGACTGACACTGCTTTTGTGTGTGTTGCAGAAATATATATGTTAATTAGCTTAACCTCAGCTTTGTTTGTATTGCACATATGTACCACGGCAGCTTTGTTCAGAAAATTAGACAGCGTCTGTTTGTGGTCCAAGAGCACGTTTTAATCAGTATTGGCAAAAACAGCTTGGTGCAGTTTCCAGGCAACCAATTCCATATTCAGGGATGTCCAGAAGCATTTTATACCTCAATAAAACCACAAATTACTTTGTTTTTTTGTCTGAATTAGTGCAGAATACAAAAGCATGATTTAAACATGTCAATAGATAAAGCAGTCATTGGAATGGAATAACCTAAAGCTGAGCTTTTTGTACCAATTACTCTCATTCATACAGCAGACACAGTAGCAACAAGATAACCTCATTAAATAGTTTCACCTATAAACAGTGCAACACTAATTTGGAAGTATGATGTGTTTGTTTGGGCTTTGAGAGGAACAAAGGAAATGCAGATAACATAAAATGAGAATAATTTGGATGGTATGAGTATTTTACAGGTATGACCTTTTCAGGTTATACAGCCCAGATTCTGACTGGCTCAAAGTAATGAAGCTTCTTCACCTTCTTTCTTGTAGTTTGTGTTAGGGCTGAACGATTTTAGGAAATCATCTAATTGGGATTTTTTTTGCAGATATTTCAATTTCAATTCGACTCACGATTTTTTCAAAGCAAGCATCACTACAATATTCACAATAGTATATACAAATATGACATAAAAATCACACCAAAGCATTAAAAGCTATTACTCTAAAACAAGCATAAAAGCTAAATGTAAGAACTGCTTTCAAATGTGTTTATTAACTAAAACATGTATGTACATTATTTAAAGTTCTTGGCCAATGGCAGTTATTACAAATACAAAACCTGGTGTCTTTTGCTGGTCTTGCCGGTATAACAACAAAATCTGTGATGCATCAGAATCTGTGATCACAGGGGGTCGCTGGTCTACATTCGTGTTTTAATATGTGCTTTACAAGATGAGCAAAGCTTCAAAACACTTACAATAAAATGAATGAGAACACATTCATTAGTCCCTCAGTGGGGAAATTATAATCTGGGTTTATTAAATGAATATACAGTAAGTCATACACTCTGGTGGCGATCAGAAATGAGATAACTGATGTGATCCTGGCTGTGTGAGGTTCAAGTGCCAGAACAAAAGTGACAAAAAATGGGAAAAAAAGTTGTCCTTATTAGTTTTATTTAAGTGTTTTGAAGACCCTGCTTGTCTTTTAAGACGTATCTATAGAGAAATGTATGCAGTGACCCCCTATGGTCACAGATTCTGATGAGTCACAGATATAAGTTGTGTCTCCTCACAACGACGTTGCAACTTTAGCTCAACAGGTTTTGTACAGTACCTGTTTCTGGTGCACATCTACAGCCTCAGAAAAACTCCCAAATGACCGGCGTACGGTCTTTCTTGGAGTTTAAATTTCCCACCTCCGCTTCTGGTTCTACTGAAGCCATTTTTAAATGCATAAATATTTCAAAGCGCAAGGAGCATGTTAATACTGATTGGTTAGCACGACCTGTTCACGAGCAGAATGATTGGTTAGCTTGCCAGTATGGTAGGACTAAGGCATCCATCCATTTTCGGCTGGAGCCAATCCCAGCTGACATCGGGCAAGAGGCGGGGTAAGAATTACGGCATGTATGTGTAAAATAGTTGACACAACAGATCCTGGATCAATCAGGAGTGCTGTAAAAACCGCAGTTTGATGATCACATGATTGCGTTGTCTGAAATTGCAATTTCGATCAGAAAACAATAAATCATTCAGCCTTAGTTTGTGTCTTCTCTTAACTTTAAATATAAACTAAGTGCAAACTGTTTATGTAGACGGATTATGTGTTGCCATAGTTACAGATGTAATATTGGTGCTGTTCATCATTCAGAAATTCCAGACACATTTCTCTCTGTTCCGCCCTTTTAACATGTTAAATACTGTGTTCAATACAGTGTTTTCATGTAGAATATGAATCATTCTGAAAACCTAATATGCCTAATTATTAGCAGTAAAGATGAAAAGCTGTAAACTTTACAGAGTAGATCTGAATTTAAGTAACATCTTACTATAACTTAGTTAGTTATATAGTTTGATGACAAATTCAATTGGCTTACATGCTGTTGAATTTCTTTAAACAATTTACTATATTACTAAAAATATACTATTTCATGATTTTCTAGTGAAATTTAAACCATCCCATACACCATTTTTTTCTAAACAATGCAGTCTGCAATCTAATTTCATATCGGATATGTATCTTATTTAATATGAATGTTTAAAAAGATGCTCCTGGGAGAGTAAAACCATGTGACTTGGCAGTTAGAAGCAGACGGAAGGGAGTTTGGAGCCATGTGTGTAAGGAGAATCAATTTGAACACAATCAAAAGTTATGAGGGATTAAAGTCGCTTTGATGAGATAGCTCACTCAAAATGGTTTAAAATAGCTGCAGAGATTACACTAATGTAATGCAATTTAAAGGAGCCTTCCCAAAATATTTATTATTAAAGCACCATCTGCTTGAAGCCTGTAGGGCTACTCCGATAGCAGTTTTTTACACCAACAAAGCTGTTTTGTTGTCCTACATTCCTGCTTATCCTGCCATTCAAAAAGTCATGGAGTAACCCAGTTTTTCATTATATATATA
>JBAMHV010000009.1:11845108-11869942 GCA_037177535.1 Pseudomugil gertrudae | reverse complement strand
TTATATATATATTTTTTTTAAATCCTTTAATTATAGTAGCTAGCTGTGAAAATGTGAATACTAAGCTTCCCATAAACAGTAATTTAGTTTATTTGTGCAGGCTACAAGGAGCTTGGTTCTCCTACCCTGTGCAGTGCAGCTCCCTTCTCTGTTTCCATCCTGTAAATCATCACACCAAATTTCATTCTACTAGAAGTTTAATTGATCTGAGGAACTGGTTAGGATGTCTTCCTAATGCTTCCTGAGGGAAGTATTTCATTGTAAGGAAGTCTCAGGCCAGAACCCGAACCTACTGGAAAGATAATCCATCTTGAGAACAACCTTTATTTCCTTACGTGTTTGGATCTAACATTATAAATTCATTATAATAAATACATATAAAGTTAGTAATAAAAAATATTATGCTATTATGCTGTTAAATGCCTTCTAGTTTTACTTTAAAATTACAAAGAAGCCAGTTTCTTTAAAATTTTTAACCAATTAAATAAATTGACTATTAAAACAGCCAAAGATTAACAAGAGAGATTATTAATAAAAAAATAATGGTCATCTCTGGTTAGAATAAATCTAGAAGACATTTTTTTATTGGTTTTGATAAGACTTGTGAGAATGATATGCAGATGAGAAAAGGCTTGGTCACTGTTGATCTGTGTGTTATGAGAAATTAATTTAATTTGGAACCATTGTGCAATATTTATTCTTAGATTAATATAAATAAACCTAATAATTAATTTGCTGAGTCTTGACCACAGCGTATGTTACCTCTGCCAAGGACTTCATGTTTTTTGCCTGTTTGTTAGTAACTTTTATGCAAAAACCGCAGGCAGATTTTCATGATTTCTCTTTTACAGAATATTTTTTGCTTAACTTAATTTCCATAACATTTCTGGAGTGATCTGGAAGGATTTGTGGACACTGGAGTTTTTTTAAAAGGATATGTCACAATATGGGTGAAGTCCAGTTAAATCTGTCTTGAGTTTGAATTTTTGTGTATTTTTAAAATTCTAGATACATATTTTGCATTTGATGTCATTTTGAAACAGTTTAAACATGTCTCAGCAGAAACCACATTAAAACATTAAAAGTGAGGCAGTGATTTGCTAATTGGAGTGTAGAGAGCATCCATGGTGTCCGGATTATGATGGCAGCCACAGAAACAGTGTGGAAGATGACCATATGTTACATAATATCCATGTTCAGCATTTACTCATGTGAAGTGAGAGGACTGAGCCTGGGATTGTTTAGGGATTACTCAGCAGGACTTACCAGACTCGGAGATTCAGAAATTAAGGAACCCCGTTGGTGGGATCACACACTCCCAGGAGGAATGAGGTAACCGCTGGCACACAACAACATGCAAAAAAAAAAAATCTGCCGCTCCTTTTCCTTTTTTTCCCCCTTTACTTTCTGGCTCTCTCTCACACAAGCACAACCTCTTTCACTTACACATACAATTTCCTCCTTTTCATCCACGTCCCCCACCTCACCTCGTCACTCCAGCACTGCCTAATTCTCCTGCTTCTACCGCCTTTCACTCTGAAAAAGGAGGAAGGCGTGCCCAGCTGAACAGATGTGGAGATTTTAGCTGGCTATCTATGATTTATATTCCTCCCTCTCTTTCATCCCTACCTACTCGTGATCCCTGACCAGCTATGTGAACACATGGGGAACACTTTTTCCCAGCTTGCTTCTCTGCAGCTGAAGTGGCAGCAGCAGCTCCTTTCTCAGGTTTTAGCTGTAGGTTTTGAACCGAGCTTCAAACTGGAGACGCAGATGGACCCCAGCTGCTGGGATCAGCTGATCCAGCTTCAGTTGTCTGGTTCGGGTGACTGGGCGCCCTGTGAGTTGGACTTCCTCCTCACTGCTGTTTTTCCCATTTAATCCACACCGTCTTGTTTGTCCTTTTGTCATCAGCTGTTGTGAGCATGACCAAATCCTCAATGTTGTTCTTAGTTTTTGTTGTTTCTCTGAATATATATTTAATTCTTTGATGAGTTGTATTTGCTGGAGCGTATTTTCGTGTTTGTGTGTATTTTTTGATCTGTGGGTAGATGAGAGCTACAGAGACAAGGAAAACTCTGCTGTTTAGCAGTATTTTACTCTTTGTCATCACTGTGTACTGAATTCTACCTGGGATTAATTTTACTAGTTTTTTTTTTACTAGCTACTACATTTTACTAGCTGTTGGGTGAGATTTTAAACCAAACAAATTTGATACCAGTAGATTAACATTTTTATAGGTGTAAAATATAAGCTTTAGATGCTTTATTTCCCTCTAATGGAAAAAAATAATCTATTGTTTGATTTGACACTATCCTTGTAAACCTGCGACCTAACTGGATTACTTTTCAATAAGCTTATATTTTTTTTTACTCTAAATACAATAGATATTGAGCTTTTGTTATAATTCACATTGCTTGTTGTCTTATATTGGTTTAGGATAGATTTTAATTTGAGCTAATTTTAGCTGTGATATAAATATGGAAAATTCTGCATATGAGGTAAAAATGTGAACTTTAAATGATATGTTAAGCAGAAAAAAGAACTTAGCTAAATAAAAGTATCTAGCAGTATGTAGATGTTATCTCATTTAAATTAAGCAGCTTTAATCAACATGTGGATGCACGGCGTGCAGTTTGTTAGCGCCTAGCAGCGAGAAGGTCCCCCTCGGCTGAGGTCCAAACAGTTTGCATGTTCCCCCCGTGTTAGCGTGGGCTCCTCCCACAGTCCAAAGACATGCACCTTGGGGATAGGCTGATTGGAGACTTTAAATTGCCCATAGGAGTGAGTGTGTGTGTGTGCATGGTTGTGTGTGTGTTGGCCCTGTGATGGACTGGTGACCTGTCCAGGGTGTAACCCGCCTCTCGCCCGACATCAGCTTGGATTGGCTCCAGCCCCCTTCCCCTTGTCGTAACCCAGTTAAGAGAATAACTGTTAGATGATGGATGGATGATCAACATGTTTCTCATTAACACAATGTTTACATTTATTTTGTCTGATATTATACATTTTTAAGTATAATTTTCTTAGATTTTGAACCAATGGTTGTTTAGATCAAATAAATTACACAAAACATTGTTACTGTTAATTATATTAATATCAGATCAGATCTGCTCATTTTAGAGTTATAGTTATTGTCATTAAACTTTTTTTCCTCTTTTTCTTGTGTGATATTTCACTACTTTATATCTAGAAGCACTTTTGTTATTAGAAGTCAGAATAATTCAAACAAAAGGTGCAAAAGCCCTGGACAAATATTTAAAAAAGTAAAAGATAAAATGGATAGTAAATAATTACTGGTGTAACTATAGTCTTTTAATAGCTGCTTTGTCTAGTTATATAATCATCAGGACAAGTACAAAATATTTGCCTCCTTCTGCTTCTCTGACAGAGGATTAGCTGCTTCTTAATATCCCCTGAAATTATGCCTGACTTTCACAACAACTTTTTTTTATTGTCAATACACCAAACAAATAACAGTTTAAGTTGCAGTCTGATTAGTAGCAGCTGCCACTAAATGAAATTAATGTATCTACTATATAAAATACAGCAAGAAAAGCTGCTGTGCCTCTTCTCCGTAGCATGCTCGCTGTGAGTCGTGCTAACACGTGCTAATCCATAACGGCCTGTATTGTTGTTGTTTCAGGTGACGCCCAGAAGGTGGAGATGCCCAGCAAAGAGATGGAGGTGGTGAAGGGTCAGATGGTGGTGTTGCAAGCCTGGTACAGCCCTAACTCAGACATTTCCAAAAACACTGTCATTTGGCACTTCACAGGAAATGAGTCAAAGCAGGTGAGAAGCTCAAAGCTAAAACAAAATAGCTAAAACATCTGTTAAATGTCTGTTTTTACAAATGCCTGTTTGGGTCATTTATAGGAAGAAGAACCAAAGTAGGTAATTGTTGAAAATATGCACACTTCTATGAAAAATAGTTTAAACATTGTCCACGATTTAAAAGTCACCTACTGGGAAAAATAAACAACAAACTGTATCCTCCCCTCACTTTGCTTCAATTAGATTTTAGAGTTTAAGATCAGATAATATCCTAATTATTTCTTTCAAGCTTTTGACACTTCAGATGTGTCTTTTCTCAGACTATGACCCTGCTCCACCAGCTTTGGAATTTTCCTTTTATCTCTCCAATAAACATATTACAACATACGCTGTCGTATGTTTGAGCCTGTGCTAACCTCTCTTACAGCGCAGAATAGGAGTGCTTCTTTAGGGATTACAAATTACAATAATTTACGGTACGTTTGCTAATCCTCAGGGTAAGGTAGCTGAGTTCAGTTAGCTCTAAAGTACTTGCTCACATTTTAATCAAAGCACAAGGAAGCAATTTTACATTGCATAACACTGATATTCTTAAAAATATATGTCATGATTTGTAGGTGTAAAAGGATAATCCACAGTTGAGGATTATTAGAGTCATCACTGTTAATGTCTAATTCATAGTGGAAGGAAGTAAAGAAGAAAGGATGGATACCATTAAGGTTGATGTATTAAGAGCTGCTCGTGAAGCTGAACTGCATATGCACGTTGTGTGTGTCAGCGTGATTACTATAATCTAAACAATTTCAGTGTGTGATGCCTGTGAGTTTATCTCAAACAGAAAATCTGCCTAAATTTCAACATCCACCATCTGTACATGTCAGGATTATCTTCTTGAAGGACGTCGATTTGTGTTGTTAATCTACACATCTTGACATGACGGAAGCAAAAAGAATTAAAGTTGTTTCATATGCGCAGAAACGTGCATTCATTTATTTTTAAAAAATGTAATGTGTGAAAATATCCGTACAGAAATCTCCATTTTTTTAAATCTCTAATTAACAATACAGTAAATACAAAGAGCTTTAAGTTGCTTTCATTATTGTACTGTTTTTGTGCAGGTGATTAATTTTAGCTCAGGCAAAGTTGGACATGGACAAAACGAGTTTACCAAAAGAGTGGGTTTCAGCGCGGCCATGCCCTCCGCCAACCTCTCCGTCTACATCAACAACACCCAGGAAGCCGACTCGGGCCTCTACTTCTGCCATGTAATTGTTCCTGGTGGTCATGGCATTTCTGGAGAGATGCGGCTTAATGTCAAAGGTAACGGACCATAGCATCCCAGAATTTTCAAAGGTTAGATGTAATCAGTAAAGTCTGTGATGCAGCTCAGTCTTGTCTTTGGACTTTAAAGTTCAGGTCAGGAAAATGGTGGGCACACTTTGAGGGATTTTGGATGTGCACAGTTTGTTGAAAATAATTTATTTATGTGAAAAAGCTCAGGCCAAATAAAACTCATCTGCTGTTAAGGGATCCAATGGGCTCTGAAGTCATTATGTCATCTTCCAGAAGCAGATGGAAATAGCAGAGGGAGGGGGTCAAAACATCTACTTATTTTTATGCAATCTGGCTACTGCTCTGAGAAATCTTCACATTGCAAGCAGTGGATTAAAACTAATGTACATGTTCAGGAAGCGGTTACTGATGTTTATTCTTATCTTACATGTGTGAACATTCAGTAATAACCCTGTCTGTCTGTCTGTCTGCTCAGTCCCTCCCTCTCCTCCAGTGTGCAGCATGACAGGAAACCCTGTAGTTAAAGGCAACGTGACTCTAAGCTGCATGTCCAGTCATGGAAAACCAGCCCCTCACTACAAATGGACCAAGGCGGCCCCCATGTCAGAGGTGTTTTTCTCCCCAATGCAGAGTGAGTATGTCCTGAGTCAGCATGTATACTCAGACACACACATACACACCTTCTCACTATCATATCTGTGTCATACTTTTATTTTGACAGCTGATGCACTTGAATCATTGTTGATAAAAAATTAGGATAAATAGAGATTTTGTGTTTAAATTTGATCTCATTTGGCAAAGAAATATATTAGTGCAATCCCAACAATGTTTTCAATTCAATGCAATTTAAACAATTTCCTGTTGTTGTCATTTTACCCAGCCACCATCGGCACAGTAGACTAACATTTTGAACCACAGTGTGCAGTGCAAGGAGCTTGCTTTCTCTTAAAGACGCATTACCTAACTTTACCAACTTAAAACTCCACATTCCTGGCTTTTGATGGCACAGTGACATATGTTATTTGCATTTCTTGAGCCATCATTTCCCTGCAGCCTCCCGAGGATGACAAACTCCACTATACATTTTTTTCTCACGGGTTGCCATGTGACGTTGCAGCGGAGTTTTACACGCTAGCAAATGGATATGGATCATTTTCAGTCCACACCGTGCTTGATTCTGCAAATAAAAACAAGATGACATTCTTGAAAGAGGAGAAAAAAAGAAAGAGGGACAGAGCAACAGATAAGACTCAAGATAAGACTCTTTTATTGCCCGGGAAGAGCTCACAGTATAGGCAGAATCCAAGATGGATCATGAATTGGCAGTCTATAGAGTTCATGTCACTATAAAACTGCAAAAGTTCTGTACTGTGTTTTAAAAAGATATAAACTTTTTCTAAACATATTTTTTATTTTGAGAGGTCTACAAAAATATGCCATCTGTTCTGGACATTTTTAATTTCTATTAAATTATGGTCAAATCATTAGGAAATTGTACCACTAAAACTAAAATTTAAAGTTTTTCTGTCTTCCAGCAGCTGATTTACATGGTTTATGCACCACTGGGTGCTAATTCAGAACTGTTTCCTGTTTACTCCTAATCATCTTCTAATACTCAAATCCTGAAAGATAGTACTGAGGTTCCGGTGGGTCAGGAAGGAACTCTCACAATATTACAAGGATAAATTAAGCTTGCACTTATTGATTAAAGCGTTAATCCTTGACTGTTAATAAAGTCTTGACAGTTTATGAACACCAGTGATTAAAATGAAGAACTTAAAGCTGCACTACCATGCACCTCAGAAATGTTGGTTTATTTAGTAGGTTAATTTATTTTTTATATTATACATGATCCCAGAAAAATAGAAAAATGGGGAAAAAAAGATATGACAGACAGACAACTTTATTTATCCTCGAAGGGAAATTGCGTTGTTACAGTAGTCCAGTGGCATGAGTGGCATAAACTAGGAATAAAATAGAAGTAAAATATACAATATAAGTAAGGTGGAATAAAATTAGAAATAAAATAAAAATAGAAAACCAGAGTGGAATAAAATTATAAATGGATAAAATATGAGTACAGAGTGGATTTGCAGATAAAGTGCAGTGGCAAGATGAAGTAATAATGAAACTAGCTGTCACATATTAATATGTAAATAATACTATGTAAGTAAAGGATGTGCAAAGATGATACAGAATGTTAAATGATTTTCCAAAGGATACAAATATTGTATAATTATATGATGTATAATATCAAAGCGACATTTTCTCCTGCTGTGTTGACATAGTTTATACATGGATCACGTGTGCACAAAGTAAATAAAATAAATTGTGTTTTTCAAAAAGTATTCCAGCCAGACAGTTAAGTAAATCATAGGTGACAATATACACAACAAAAAAACATCAAATTATTTGACTTATGGTGTACAAATTCTTTAGCGGATGAGCTTTCTAAAAAACACATTTTTTTTCCCAGAAAATAAGAATAAACTTCTAAATATGAGAAATTCAGTAATTTTAGCCTGAAGATGCTTTAATGTGTAACAGAGGAAGATTTTTCATTAACTTGCAGCCTTAAATCCTCATCACCAGTGGAGACTCGTAGCATTGTGACTCTGTGAGAGTCAAAAGACATGTCTTGTATTATATTATAGATGCTTATTTTGATATGAAGCTGCAGAGAAAACACAATCTGTTTCTGAACAATGGAACTTAAGCTGATTGATTGCGTATTGACTTAACTGCTTTGATCCCTGGTCCTGATCTTTTTAGAGCAGAAAAGTCCACAGAATCATAAGATGAAAACTACTCCATCTGATTGTGCATTAACTCAGGCTTTCACAGTGTTGTATACACACTCAAGCCGCATCACACGTGTGTGCGCATTGTCTCACATGCCAAACTGTCTCATAATGACACACATTCAAACGCTTCGCTTTTATCTGCGCTTATACTAACTCACGTGACTCTTGAACTCTCGGCCATCACTGCTTATCTTTTTCAGCAATCTCTCTCTCTCTGTTGTTTCTGCTGATCCTCTTGCACTCCTCATTTCTTGTTGATCTCATCTAACAAGCCCCATGTCATTACTTGATCAACCCCTCTAAGAGGTCTAAGTTGGATTTGGGAATAAGACTACAACACATCTTGCACTTCCACCCTCTTCCCATCACTTAACACCACTCCTTCCCTACCTTTCATTCATGCTTCCTCTCTCTCTCTACCATCTTTGCTTCTGCACAAAACCCAGAATGGAGAGTCTGCCCCCAGCCCATACTTGTCCTTGGGTTCATGGGTAAGAGTTTTCTACTCCACATGTTCACCCAGCTCCATCAAACCCTCACCTAGACATCCCAATGAGCTACATTCTCTGAAATCAGCAGATTCTAGCCAGTAAAAAAGCTTTAAAGGAATAAAAATCAACCCAACTTTTTATCATGGTTATAGGATGCTTCAAAAATGATTTCCATAAAAAACAAAGTTGTTTGGTTTTGAAATTTAACTTTGTTCTTGAAATTTGAAATAAATATGTTTAAACATCAGATTACTTTTACAGTTACTGCTTAACTGTAGATTACTTTTTTATTCCTTCATTATTTTTATAAAGGGTTGAATTTGTCCTTTAAATCTTGCAGTATGTATGTTGTTAGATTTAGCTGCTTATTAGGCAATTGGCTGTTTTCAGTAATTATCAGCTATAATCTTGAATGTTCTGCATTGCTGTAAACCTGGAGGAATGTTTAAAGTGTCTCACCTGCTACCCACTAGGATGTCCAACGATTAAATTGTCAACAACTAAAAATGGTAATTTATTACATTAATAATGAATAATATTTCAAGTATTGATTAATATTTTTTTCAATTACACCCTGGTACTAAGAACATTCCCACCATTAGCCATTTAGCCTAGCTGCTTATCCAGTCATCTGTTAGGAGGAAAGAAAAAACTAACTTAGCCACACTATGTCCAAAAATAGGTTATTCACTAAACAGTACAACTTATGTCAAATTTTTACTGAATCCAAAAACATCATGAGAATAAATAAGCTTCCAAGGTCGTCTTAGTTAGATGGTTAGACAAGGCAAGTTTATTTGTATAGCACCTTTCATATACAGGGCAATTCAAAGTACTTTACATAAAAACAGCTAAATCATTACAGATGTAAAGAAGAATAAAAACAGCAAAAAATAAAATCACAGATTAAATAAAAGTTTATCAATTTAGGTGGTAATCAGTTTAATGTCTTTAATGCCTTCATGTGCTATGGGAATTATGGAAAATACCACTCGCCGAGGTCAAATTTGCACAAAAACACCCCCTTTTGTCGTAATGTCCACTGGAGAACTCAAAGATTATTCTGATACCCAAGTTGCAGAGAAGAGGTCGGATTTGACCTTTCAAAATGGCGGGGAGCAGCGAAGAAATTGTGGGTGGGGACATCTCTTTAGATTCTAAAGGATCCAATGTAATTTAAATAATTGACCCTGAGTTTTGTTTTCTAAACTTTAGAAAACAAAACTCAGGGTCAATTATTTAAATTATATTAGTCTGTTACATCAGCAACGCTAATGGCAGTAACATTAGCTTAATTTTGTCCTTAAAATTAGGCTACTATATGATTAATAATCTATACAAATTAATGCACACTTACCGTTTCAGGTGTGATACATCTTGTTCTTGATGTAGCAGATTAGTCCAGGACTGTTTTACCCATGTAGCAGCTTATAAAGTTTCTGTCCACCATTTTTTTTATACTACAACCACAACAGCACTTGAACACAACTCATAGTTTATTATTTACAAGTGGAAAATATAATCTTTCCCATAGCACATGAAGGCAGCATCAGCCCTCTGTGATGTTTAGACACTGATAATAGGCTGATAAACCATTAGCAATGCTAATTAGTGTCTGACAGCTAATTCTTTCATGCATGTGAAGTTTTCAGCCATCTCAATAATTTCTAATAAATTGGATCCATTTTTAATGTTCTCTCCTTTTTCATGTGAAGAGTAGCTCTCTGTGACTGTATCGTATGGAAGTCAAAGTAGCTGTGCTTGAACATGCCTTCCTAGGGATTATGAAATTATCCATCATAAAAAAATGCAACTGTTTTATTTAAGCATTTTTATTATTTTCAAACACTCTAATGAAACTAAATATATCTTTGTTAAGCTGTTGTGTACAACACCATGAAGCTAAAGAAATGCTTAATTCATTGTAATGTTATAGATTCTGATCAGTTGCACATATGATTAATTTAAAGTTTCAACTAGTTTCACGATTAATTTTTATTCAAATATGATTTTAGGTAGCTGTGTTAATATTCACATTATTCATGGAAATAAATCCTACTCCGATGATAATTTATGTTTTATCTTTACCACAAGCTGCATAAAAATGTGTTGATTACACAAAGCATAAAATGTACTTTGACCAATCCCTCTTATTTACCTTGCAGTGATGGCAGCAACTATAACTTAATCTCTTCTCAGTTCTGATCATCGTTATCTGATCAGGCCTGCATTTGCTCCCAGCTCAGACTCAGCTGACATACTATTAATCTGTCAGAATTGGGTTAGGTGATATGGCTAGGGGCCTAGCCATCTGACCGAAAATAACCCAAAAGCATATGCTGCAAGAACTGAAGTTGAGTAAAGACAAGGTTTAGTGAATAAATGGTGTTAGGAGCCAGAGGGATGATGCAGAGACACGACACATATCTGAGAGAATAGGGAGCTGATTAATGGGCTTTTCGGTGAGAGACAAATAGTGTCTGGGTTGTTTTACGGAGTCCAGGCAGAGAGGGAGTTGTGGCTGGTCAATAGGTAGACGTTAGGACAAAGACAATGGTAGAGGAGATTGCTAGATGCAGGTAGGATGTTTTCATAAGCAAAACACTTAACATGATGTGAGACAACCTGTCCAGTTGGTTCTCCAAGTCTTTATAAAGAATCCATGATGAGGGCAGATGGTGTAAGCGAGAGCTGACCAGTTACTGGAGCCCACTCTGCCCCAGCAGAAACAACCGGAAACATGATGACAGCTTGTTTTCAAGCGAAGGGATTAAATAATCAGTAGGACAGGTGCACAGCATACTCATGCACAGCTGCTTTATTTGGCATGTCTTTCACATGATTTGTTGTTCACATGTATTTACTTTGAATTCAAGAGAGGATAATACTGCTTAACTGTAGATTTAACACGCACACACTTACACATACACACAAGTACATAATTCTTTCTAATATGGGTGCTCTGGGTGCCTTTGACCACTTAGAGGAAAGGGTCAATGCTCTAACTAACTGCATTCCAGTTTTAGCTTCAATTCTAGCATTGCGTTGGATATTATGGGATAAATGCAAAGCATATATCTGCCCTTCATTCCAAATAACTTTGGAATGACAGCAGCTGTTTGGACACAATGATCTTATTTTAATTCTCCTGTTTGTTTCGCTAATATGTTGTATGCCAGCATATTGCGAACCATGACTTTTCATCTTGGATGATTCAGATGAGTCCTGGGTTGCATTACTTTTTTTCACTTGAGGGATTGACTCAGTGCAGAGGGCAACAAACATGCAAGCACATGCACAACACGCCCTCATCTGACCGACACATATTGACTGATGTAGCAAAACAGACGCGCGGACACACGGACATCATTTGCTTATGTTGTCACAAAAGGAAAAACACATCAAATGAAGCATGCAGCAATATGATGTCAACGATTGGATTTCGGAGGATTTCATGTGATAAGTCTCTCATGAAGCTTGTTTGTTTGTCTCCCGTTTGTGTTTGTAATGCAGTGTTTTAGAGACAGATGTCATAAGTAGAATAGGCTGTATGCGAGGTGCAAATAAAATCACTGCTGGGTTATGACTGAGGTGAGAAAACATTAAAATAAAGTATTGCGTCTGCAGCTCAAATACAGTCATGTTTCTAAAATCCCAGGAGTGTAATTACATCATGTAATTAACTCCTTTTGTTAATTAGGCTCAATAGTTCCCTAATTCTGTGTTTTTAATATTCACTGCTTTCTTGTGTCGATTCCTCTGCTTTGTCACACTTATATTAAAATAAGTTGTGAAGAGTCTAACTGCATAATCTTTTTTTTTTATCAGATGAGAGACATGGTACCCTCAGGTTGAGCAACCTTACCAAAAGTATGTCAGGAAAGTACATCTGCAGAGCCAGCAACACAGCCGGCTCAGACAGCTGCTCTATTAATTTGGAGGTCATCACCTGTATGTACCCTTCCTACACTCCGTTGATGCTCAGTTAATACACACTGCAGCTGTGACACTCATTCGGTTTAACTGCTGTTTGTGTTGGTGTTTCTCAGCTTCCAACGCAGGCATGATCGCAGCAGCTACTCTGGGCTCAGTTGTGGGACTGGTGGCCATGGTGCTCTTCCTCCTGTTCATCCTAAAGAGAAGACACGACTCAGAGGAGGAGATGTCTAACGACATAAAGTGAGCATTTCATTACTATTTATGTGGTTACTGGTCCCAAGAAAAAATATACTGAAGTTTTTTTTTATGTCCTCTAAGTTGTGAATCTGTATATTTGGGTTTTTTCATTTTTGGATGTTTAAAATCATGTTAAATGTATTTGCTTAGAATATTCACTTGTAGAAGATGCATTTAGTTTCTTCTTCTGCCTTTTCTTGCTAAGAAAAATGTACAGGACAGCTCAAAGTTCTTTACATTGAAACAGAAAGGAATTACAATAAATAAATTACAAAAATAAACAGAAAAATAAAGAAGCTAATTATAAGTATCATTAAGAGTGGCTAAATGTAGCTATCCACTAACTGTAACAACAAAAATTACAAAAATAAACAAAAAATAATGCACTAGCATCACTAATTGTAAGAATTACTCTGCATTGCACCCATCTTTAGATTTAAAGCAGTGAGCTTCCATGTTTTTGGCGGGTGGGGGGGCTTAAAGGCCTGAAGGGACTCTGTTTTTAGGACATTCCTTAAAAAGCAGCTTTTTTCACTCCTAATGTGAAAAATACATTCAGTTTCATGTCTGGATGGGAGGTGGGCTACTTTAGCATCCAAGGTCGTTTACTACAGAGCCATGATGAGATTCATGAGATATACGGTTCTTACATCATCGTCCATATCCTGCACAGATTTTTACCAGGGGGTCAGATTGCTGCAGATGGGCAATGTTGAGTTGTAAATTCAGATGGCACATCCAGGGCTCACGTTGACATAGAGCACAAGAATAATGATGCTGAGCATGTTAAAAGAGATGCACCAGTAAGAACTGAGTATAAGAGAGAAGATAAACTTCCGTGTCGGCTGTATACATAATGATGCTTGTCCAGTTTGATATGGCTGGCTTTACATTGTTGGTTGGATCTTTTATAAGCTATATTATTGAAAATACTTTTAGGAAATGAAGCAAAGGCTCCAAAGATCTGAGACTATACACTTACATGGAACCACTTTGTTCAGTTAAAATAACCAGTTGGTTTAGATAACTAAAGACACAAAGTACAAAGTTCAGCCTTCAAGTTACATATGAATCACATTTATTTCATTTGTGTTCATGGACCTCATACTGTGCATAATTATTTAATGCATGTTCATGGTATTGATTGTAAGTTTGGCTTGGCAAATAGATCTTTGTTTCCTCACCTAGCAGAGCTTTTGATCACTTTGTAACATAACATTGGACCTAAATGGAAACACTTAAATGTTTAAATTTATATTTAAAAGTTTATATAAAGAGCTGGGGGAGGGTCTAAAAGCTGCAGCATACTTTTTAAGGACTGAACTTGGGCACTCCTGGCTTAAGATGAAAGCTCCAGGTCATCAAAGATCTGAAATGTGCCTTTACTGCTACAGAGTCCACGCAGCTACTTCCACTACAGAAACCTATTTATTTTTAATAAAGCGCTTCTTCTGGGTCTAAAGATCAAGACCACTCAACAGTTTTTAAGCTTTGTCCCTTATGTGCACAGATTTGTTTAAATAGTTTTTGATATTATGTTCAACCGATGATGAAATGAGTTTTTTAAACACTATTTTCAATTCTAACATTTGCTGTAATGTCTTTGTACCATATTTTTTATATATTTGTTTTACTGCACAAGTGTTTACAGTGCATCTCTTTGTCTACTACAGGGAGGATGCTCAGGCCCCAAAGCGAGTGTCCTGGGCAAAGAGCAACACTGGTTCTGATATCGTATCCAAAAATGGCACGCTGTCTTCCATAGCCACCAGTCCTCGGTCACGAGACCCCCATCCGCCCAACTTTCCATACCCATACTCCCCTATGTCCGCATCAGACACAGGCTCAGTCATCAACGCCTACCACCTGCGACCTGGAGAAGCCACGTCACTTCAGGGACTTCCTGGGTACAACTTTGGAGGCACGCCGATATGTAAATACAAGCGACCTCTAAGTGCAAATGGGGGCCCTCCACAGGTTCTCAGAAGCCCTTTAGTCAGCATCCCCAAAAGGACTGAGGGGGCTCAGCCTCAGGTGCTGCCTCCACTCACCGTATCCCCACAAATCAGCTCCTCAACTCTGACTCGTACAGGAACTGTTGCTGTCATGGTGCCTGCTCAGAGCCAAGCCGGCTCACTGGTGTAGCCAGCAGAAGCAGCTCGGAGGGGAACTTAAAGGACAAAGAGGATGCCTTTAGGTGGAAAGCACTTTCTCTAAGAAGACCCAGAGGTTGTTTGAGAAGAAAACATTTCACCGTTGGCTTGTGCTTCATTTGCACAGGTTGTACCTTTAGTTTAATGAAACGGACTCAGTGCAGTGGGTCACTTTCTTTTCAACTTTCTTTTTGTATTTGCATTCAAGAGAAATATACTTTTGTTTGTGTGCTAAAAAGTTCATTCAAATTTAAAATGAGGTCTAACAGCAGTATTTCTCGATACGATCAACTGCAATGAATTCCTCAGTGTTCCTGCAAAAATCATTTGTATGGTTTTTATGCTAATCTGAATAGTAATTTCTTTTTTTATTACATACAATTTTTTTTATTTCACTTTACCTTCCCGTCTAAGGATTATCTCCACTTTTCTCAAGCTAACAGCACTAGTTCTGAGCAAAAATGCCTCAATTCAGGTACTCTCACTTTAACATCATGTAGGGGCCATTTAACTTGTAACAATGTTATGATTTTATTTGTATTGAGGGTGCACACTTAATGAGTATTTTGCCTGTTATGGTAGCTGGAATGTAACCAAAATAGTGAGTATAACATGGTTAAAGTTGATTGTTTATGTATTTTCTGAAGTGCTTGGTTCAAATGGAAACGAGATGCTGATTTGATGAAAATGAACAACAGATTATCCCTGATGACTTACCAGTAAATCTGCTTAAGATTTTCTTGTAATGCTGAACTCTGGAAATACTGTGGCAGTGTTTTATTGATGTTGAAAGGCTAAATGTGTCAATTTTAAGCAGTTTTGAGTTTTTTAAAATAAATAAAGCGTTCTACTGTTTCTGACTGCATCGCAGCCTGTTCACTTACAAACACTTACCGGTAACTCTGAGATTAAAGTAACTCAAAGTGCAGATGGTTTTTGGGAAAAGTTTATTTTGGAGTGTGATGACAAAACAACAAAACATAAATCCGACATATTTCTATCACTCTGCTGGCTTTAGAAAAAACGGAGCAGAATACAGATAAATGCAGTAACTATGATAAATCTGATCAGGAAGGCCACTTAGGAACAAACGCTGACACTGCATGTCATATAAACAACCAGGTGCTCTTATTAAAAATAAAATAGGTGCTGAATCATTTAAAAATATGCAGGGGAAGGCATCCTGAACTGCTCATACAAAATGATCTGAATGATAACAGCTAAAAACAGGAGACATGGCTCAACAGCTCAGATTAGTATTACAAAGTGTCCTTTATCCACTTTACTTTGAAGTTGAACTTTAAAAAATGACATGGTTGTGTGTGATGTTCCTTGGTGTTAGCTTTAAGTGTCATGAGAAAGTCATTACTTTCAGGGGAAGTGCTGTACAGATAGAAATGTTGGCTCAAATGTGGTACTGCCCGAAATATTGTCCAGTGTTTTATCTGTGTGTTATCAGGGGACACGATTTTAGGACAAGGAGCTTGCTTGCAGCCTAGTGTCATGTTTGAGCAGCATTGTGACATCTGAAGGCTGTTCCAGAAACCTGCAAAACACTGAGCATTTCTAACAGCTCAGTCAGGACATAGATGAGCTCCCAGATCACGCATATGAGAAAACAAATGTGTACAGATATTTAATTTTGTATCACTGGTTAAACAGCTGGTTCTTTACTCATCATTGCTATCCCAAGGCCCCTTGTCTACACTGGAGCTAAGAATGTCCCCACTGATCTGATATTCTGCAACAAAATCCAACACTTTGCTGAAAAGTTCACCCCAAACTTCTCAATCGCTTCCGTTAGGTTTGCAGAGGTCAATTCAGCTCCAGTCACACAGTAACAAACAAGATATAAAGACTACTACCATGTGGTCCAGCAGAAAAGCTTTATCAGGACTCTGACAGCAGATTTCTGGCTATAATCATCCTCATCACTTCGTTGGTTCCTTTAAAACAAACAGGAAGCGTCACGGTTTGGAACTGTTCTACAGAATAAATGCAAAGAACTTCCGTATGTGCGCTCACCTTCTAGGATTTGATGGACTCGAATGTCCCGCACAAACTGCTGCACCGCGTAGTCCTTCAGATAACCGTACCCACCGTGCATCTGCAGAGCCTGGTTGCAGATCTGTCGAGTAAGATCAGGAATAACCGTTAACATACACGTTTTAGTTTGTGATTCATTGTTTTAAATGTTAAGTGCAAGCCGGGGCAGGGTCACCACTAAATGAGAACAGTTCAGGATGTTCACAGAAATGCATGCTTTCCTCTATTTTGATGCTCCATCACAATTTCAGAAAAAAAACAAAACAAATCAGATAATCCTGCATGTAAGAGATGACCAATCAGTTATATTACATCTCTAAAACACAAGCAATAACTAAGAGGTTTAAAAGAAAAACAGACCAGAAAAGAAACCCTTTGCTCTGGATTCTAAATGCACGTGACAGATTTGTGTTTTGGACTCTCTTGTCATCTAACAAACAAAAACTGTGTCACACAGAAAAGGAATTTCCTTTTATCTGTGACTCTTATGCTTCATATTAATGCTGGTGTGGATATTTTTCATACGTTGCATAAAAGAAAAAGAGATTTTGAGAAAATACCCAGAATAAAAAACTGATCTTTTTCTTTTCAAAAATGAACATTCATGGTATCACTCACATTAAAGCATTCATCTGTGACAAAGAGCTTGGCCATGGAGCAGAGGGAAACTGCATTGGGCCGGTCGTCCTGCAATGCTTTTGCAGCTTCGCGCACCAGGAGGCGAGATGCAACCAACTTGGTGGCCATTTCTGCCAGTTTGAATTGAAGAAACTGCACACGTATACAGAGACAGCAAAAATGTTCAACATTATCATCTGCAGTAAAAAAACTGTTAAATACTTGATATTATTTTTAAAAAGTGATCAAATCACCTGGCTGTTGGCGAGGGTTTCACCGAACTGCTTCCGAACCAACAAGTGATCCCTCGCAAGCAGCACAGAGGCATGAGCCGCCCCCAGAGAGCAAGAGGCTGATGACAGGAATAGAGACAAAACTGATGAGTGGCCTCATTACAAGCTAATTGCAGCAAAAGTCATGTTTTAGCAGGATTAGTTTCATATGGGCAACTTTTTTCTAACACTAAGCAATAGGCTAAATGGACAGAAGCACAATCAGAGGAGTTTCACAGCTAGAAAAAGGATATGTTTGCTCATGCAGCTGAAATGATTTTTATTTTTATTCATAAAAAAGCAAAAGTTTATCCAACTGTGGTAAAACCTTTTGATACGCCATAAACACCTCAAGGCTCCACTGCAAATGCATTAATTTATGCAAAAATAAGCAGCCATGAAGCTCATTAAAGTATGATTATCTATAAAATCTGGATTAATATTGAACCGTGATGATAACTGACATGTAACCCAATGTGCAAACAAAAAATAAAGCTGTGTAAAAGATCAATGAAAACAGAAAGTAAGGATGTGAAACACATTTCTACATTTTATCCATTTAGAAAACATCATAAATTAAACAGAAAAAGCTTCAGTTTTTAAGGAAAAAAATAATAGTGGCTTATTTCAGAAAGCATCACTGTATATGTACGTGTTTGGGAACTCAGACTAAAACTGCTGTGCTATTAAAAAAATACTTGTGTATAATTATTATATTATTTGTGAATACACAAAAAAAATGAGTGTTTTCATTTCACAAATGAATCTCTTTACATTAAAGCATTTATTTTAACAGCCCAAATAAAAATCCCAGATTTGATGAATGTGCCTACAATCTTTTCTTTTCCTTTAACAATGATCTGGTGAGCCACGGATGTTATCATGGGACACCCAGTTTAAGAAAGACTGCCTAATAGAGCCATGCTGGATGTGGCTTAGTGTGTTTTAATCTGTCTAAAAAGATCTGCACACAAATGTACACAATCTGTAGACAAGAGATGAGATTTTCAAGACACTTTTGTTATTATTACAAACAGCTTCCTCAGAAATTATTTTGCTTGGATGATAATCTATTGTACATCCTCCATCCATCCATTTTCAACCGCTTTATCCCAGAGCGGGGTCGCGGGCTATTGTACATCCTCACCAATATTAATCCTGCCACCATTCAAGCCTCTCATAGCAATGGTGAAGCCCTGTCCTTCCTCGCCCAGCCGGTTGGTTACTGGCACCGCACAATCCTCAAATATCACCGCCCTGGTAGGCTGAGAGTTCCAGCCCACCTGGAGAACAAGATTGGATAAGATCTCAAAAGCTGTGGCTCAACTCTGCCATCTAGTGGTTAGCTGAAAGCACACCAACACCCAACAGTTCAGAAGAGCAGCAGTGAACTCTACCTTTCTTTCCTTTTTACCAAAACTCAGGCCTGATGTACCCTTTTCCACCACCAAACATGAGATGCCTTTAGGTCCTTTACCACCTGTTCTGCACATCACTACATAGACATCTGTGTCTCCTCCTCCGCTGATGAAGGCCTAAAAAGTTCATGAAAGCACAAAATAAAGTGTACTGGAGTTGCACACTGTTAAACAACATCATAGCATAGGCTAGATTAGATTACCTTCGAGCCATTTAAGATGTAATGGTCCCCTTTTCGCTGTGCAGAGGTCAGGAGTGAAGCAGCATCACTTCCACTGCCTGAAACGTACAGTCCAGGTTTCATCAGTCAACGACTTTTAACTGATTTGCAACAGATATAAACTAAATAACCTCATTATTCTGTTAATTTAATGACAAGTGTATAAAGTTTTTTTGCACTTGCAGACTGACCTGGTTCAGTGAGACAATAAGAAGCAAACTTTTCCATCGTACAGAGATCAGGACAGAATTTCTCTCTCTGCTCTTTATTGCCAAAGGTGTCAATCATCCAGGCACACATGCTGCAAAGAGGAAAGTATACTGCAGCTCATACTCACAGTGATTAATGACCATATTTATATTTTTTATAAATTTGCAGGTAAAAAAAATGCAAAGTCTGAGGAGAATGCTTAATTATTTTACATCTTGTTTTTGTCACCCCTGATGTACCTGATGTATGAAGAATTAATTAACTTTATCTAGGATGCATATCTAAGAGTTTTTTGTTTACTTCTTACAAGCATAATTTTATAAGGTCCATACTTGTGGATACTGATGTAAGCTGTGGTGCTCACACATCCTGTGGACAAAGCCTCAAAGATGATCGATGTGTCCAGGCGAGAAAGGCCTGATCCTCCGACGTCTGGCTGAACGTAAATCCCTCCGAACCCCAACTCAGCTGCTTTTCGCATCGCCTCTACTGGGAAGATTTCCTGCAAGAAAAATGGAGAAAATTTTATAGGAACGACAAACTACATTTCTTAAACTTGACATTATAAGTAACCACTCGCAGGAGAATTATAAAAAAGATTACAGGTACAGTGTGTAAGAATGATTGACTGTCTAGTAAAGATGGGCATAGTAATGACATTCCAAGTAAAGTTGTGAATGAACGGTAAAAAACTGGACCCAATTGTCTCAGGTGCAGAAATAACTGCACAACAGGCAAATACTTCCAAATAGTGAACATGTGCATTAATGTTTGTCCATTATGAGAAACTATATTTAAAAATGGTGGCACAAATATGACAGGTGCTATCTATGCTTACCAAGTGAAAGATATAAATTGTTCTCAGGTTACAAAAGGTTTCAGCATAACAAAATGTGGCATTTTAAAATGCAATTTTGTCTCATTTACAGGCTTTCATACTAATACCATCACATGTTCAATAACATCATTGCAGATAACATATGATCCGGGATGGTTCATCAATCTATAAGAAATTAACACGTTCCTTCCAAAAATACACATCCCCTCCAATAATATATTACATCTAACCTACCAAGATTATGTATTTACTCTTGAGAAATGTTTAACTTGAATGTCTGCAACCTACCTTTTGGTCCCACTCGGCCATGTGAGGAGCCATTTCATTGGCTGCAAAATCAAATGCCACTTTCTGAAACTCTTTCTGCTCATCTGTGAGTCCATAAGAAGCTATGAACAGAAAACAGCTGATATATATTAAATGTGAAGATTCATGCAATTAGACGTTTCCCCTCAATTAGTGCGACAATCTCTAAAATCAGTCAATGCTCTCTGTATTATCCGTAAAATTATTAAATGATAACTGATATTTGTGGTGCATCGTCCTGCTTGAGAGAAGTGGTGGTGTGAAGGAGGGGCGTGTAGCCTTTTCTGCTTTACGACAGGAGGACAGAAGAGCCACAGCTATCTAATCACAGCCGATTGCGGGTGAAATGTTACGTTTTTTTCCTCTAAAACTCTTATGTTGGTTTGAGGTGCAACGATCAGAGCAGTGTGTGACATTAGCTTGCTTGCTATCTAGGTAACTTGCTATTATTTTCGGATTTTCTTAACAAATAAAGAGTTGTCATCCAGATAAACTCTTACACTCTTAACTTTCTAGAACTTACGGTCTACACATGACGCAATTCCTCGGCTTTGTAAATTTCTGTTAATAATCCAACGATGGATGTTGGAGCCCAGCCGGGCGATTCTTGATAGAGGTCCGACCGCAGCCATCTTTACCTCCACGGTGGTGTTATGACTTAACACTCGCCGCTAGTGCTACTGGGTAATGTCGTTTTTCAAAGACGGAAGCAGTCGGTGGAGATTGCTTGATTTTAGGCAAAGCATTCAAATGGAATCACTAACCTTTTACTAATGAGACGTTATTCTAACTCTGTTCATTTATGCCGTGCGGGTTTAAACGTACTGGCACACGTATATTAGTGCTGGTACATTTTTGACAAAAAGTCCGCGTTCACTTGTGGCTGGCGGGATGGCGCAACAGTGTAGCGCAATGTTTTGGAGATCCCTGGTGTAGCGGAAGAAGCTGGTGCTTTATTCGAGCGCACCTACAAGTTTGTTGACATCACGTGTTGTAGGCTTTTCGCGGGATTTCTTGGAGTGATATTTTGTATTGATTAAGGTAAGAGTCGGGGCGATGTGGACTTTACGTACAAGTCAGATTTAGACACAGATATGAACTATAATATCAAGCTTGTTAAGCTTTCAGGGACAGTTATTGGATGTATACCACTTGACGATGTCCCACATTAATTTGCTACACGTTGCTTCAGTCCGTGATGTAGCCTACGGTTTTTCTTAGCTGACTAGAATATTTTATTTAGTCATAAAACATAGCGATTATTTATTTTTCTTACTACCTAAGTACAATAAATGAGTCCTAAAGTTAACTCCTGTTTATCTACATTTGCTCTTAAGTTCTTTTGTGCATTTTACATTTTCAATGTATAATGCTTTGAGTTGACACTTGAAGTTTGTTGTTACTGAGGTGACAGTTTTGATTGGTGGGTGTCTTATTTCCTTAACTGGAAAAGTAAACGAGGCCATTACTTTGATTCTTAAACACTATTATTGACATTTAAGACAAATAATAAATTGAGAATATAAAACCACACAGAGAACAAGATATCCTGCAACAAATAGATGGTGTGACTTCCACATATCCCTGACTTTTCAGCATTATGGATTACTCAAGGAAACGAAAGATACCAAACAGACTAAAGGGGCTTGAAACTGTATTTGTTATGATCTACTTTGTTATCTAAGTTGTTGCACAGGCAAACACATTGGGAATAAATCACTTATGAAACACTAAGTGCATGAAGTTACCAGAAATGTCTGTGGGCTAGGAGGGTTATCAGTAAAAAATCATTTGATAAAATATGTGTATACATCCACTCCCCCCTCAAAGTTCCTGTAGATCTTTACAGATTGGGAGATGCCACCAAAGAAAAAGGCAAGATTGAGTAATACAGCAGTAAGTTCAGGTAAGAACTTAATAGATGTAATTGTACATGTGTTTACAAATGATGCAGGCTGATATGATAATGGGAAAACTGCTTCTGTAGCTGGTAAGGAGAAAAAAGCTGCAACTCCTCTTGGGAAAAATAAGGAGAGCTCGAAGTCTGCTGGCTCGGCAGAGTACAGCCACTGGTTGATGAAGTCCGAACCAGAGAGTCGCTTTGAAAACGGTATTGACGTAAAGGTACAAAGCATTGCATCCATCTCAAACAGTAGGGAATCTATCTGCTCTTGTCTGATAATCATGCTTTGTTCTGCAGTTTGGCATCGAGGATCTGAAGGGCTTGCCTGATCAGACAAGCTGCTGGGACGGTGTACGCAATTACCAGGTAGAGCCTGAAACCTGCTTCTGTTATAGTATGATGTCTATTATAAGAGACACAGCACTGCTTTCTAAAAACTTTTAGGCATCCTATTCTCACCACCATTTTGCTTTTGCACCATTCTGTCAAGAATATAATGAATTCATTGGGTCTGTCTTATGCAGGCTCGAAATTTTATGAGGCAGATGAAAGAAGGGCAACTGGCTTTCTTTTACCACAGCAACTGCAAGGAACCAGGCATTGCTGGAATAACCAAGGTGAGTCACTATTTTATAAGAAAAACCAAACAGACTTGATGTTTAGCTGCGTTTCCTCGTTTAGATTGTGAAGGAAGCGTATGTGGATCACACCCAGTTTGACAAGAAAGATGTCCATTATGATGCAACCAGCAAACCAGACAACCCCAAGTGGAGCATGGTGAATAAAAACCTTTCAGCAGAGTTACTGATGATCATTATGCAGTTTAAAGGCTGAACATGCTGGCTGTTCTCAGGTAGATGTTCAGTATGAAAGAATGATGAAGCGCTTTCTTCCTCTTTCGGAGCTGAAGAAGTACCATCTGCAGCATCGTACCAGTGGGGGTCCACTAAAGGATATGGCACTTTTCACAAGAGCCAGGCTCTCCGTCCAACCCCTCACCTCTGGTATGTTAGAAGAATCAGTCGCTGGATTTTCTCACAGTTGGGGGCCTTTTATGAATCAGTGTTTCTCTCTGCAGGGGAGTTTGACTTTATTTTGAGTCTGGAGGACAAAGAGCCGCTGTGAAGAGTTGCTTCATGATGCAGTGAAATCATCAGAAGAATTGCAGCCATCAAGCTCGTGGTTACGTTAAGATGTTGCTGCTGTAATATTTGCTGCTACAAATAAATATATTTATTATGATCTTTGCTTTTGTTGGGAAAGAATCTCACTGAAAAAGTGTCATTTATACTGTAAGCAGAGATGTGATTTATATAATCTGAAGTATCTCGCCCGTTGACAGCTGGGATTGGCTCCAGCCCCCCCGCAACCCCGCTCTGGGATCAAGCGGTAGAAAATGGATGGATGGATAATCTGAAGTAATGTTTTAGGGTGATCCTTTTTCCCCACTGATGTCGGGCAACATAAATGAAAAAAGTCATGTCATAGTCATTAACCCATTAAAAAGTATCTTACTATTGGATGTCCTTTGAGGTTCAGCAATGAGAATTATAAAGAATAAAATTATTAAGCTTTTTTTTTGTCAAATTTCTACTGAAAAAAATCTTGATTTAATACTTTTAGAACTTTTCAGTTCTAGTTTTCAGAATATGCACCGGTTTCATGTGCTGAAGCAGGAGAAGGAAGCTGATGTGTTGCGGCTAATTGTCCAACGCAACTTAATCAGCCGCGGCAGGCTAAACACGGGAGATGATATTGATGACGCGCACACAAAACCGCCAGTGCTCACTATTGTTTATTTCCTCACTTTCGTGTAATCCAATATTACAGTTCTAAAAAATAAACAACTTCCAAACAATAATTTCCTATCTTATCTATTTGCGTATCGTCTTTGCGTCTACTTGCGTCTTTGCGGTCAACAAAAATTATCGCTCCCGAGCTCACCCCACTCCTATTCTCCTGACACCCAGGTGACTCCCATCATTTATAACTTCATGAGAAATTAGTGACACACCCACTTCCCAAATACCAATTAAGTGTGCACACCCCAACAAACACAAAACAATAAAAGATATTCAATAATGGCTCCTACATGATGCTTCATCCTGTTGCCTCTGAAGCAGAAGGAAGCTGATGCTTCATCCTGTTGCCTCTAAAGCAGAAGGAAGCTGATGCTTCATCCTGTTGCCTCTGAAGCAGGAGAAGGAAGCTGATGCTTCATCCTGTTGCCTCTGAAGCAGAAGGAAGCTGATGCTTCATCCTGTTGCCTCTGAAGCAGGAGAAGGAAGCTGATGCTTCATCCTGTTGCCTC
>JBAMHV010000009.1:11833441-11844904 GCA_037177535.1 Pseudomugil gertrudae | reverse complement strand
GAAGGAAGCTGATGCTTCATTCTGTTGCCTATGAAGTAGGAGAAGGAAGCTGATGCTTCATTCTGTTGCCTCTGAAGTAGGAGAAGGAAGCTGATGCTTCATTCTGTTGCCTCTGAAGAAGGAGAAGGAAGCTGATGCTTCATTCTGTTGCCTATGAAGTAGGAGAAGGAAGCTGATGCTTCATCCTGTTGCCTCTGAAGTAGGAGAAGGAAGCTGATGCTTCATCCTGTTGCCTCTAAAGCAGAAGAAAGCTGATGCTTCATTCTGTTGCCTATGAAGTAGGAGAAGGAAGCTGATGCTTCATCCTGTTGCCTCTGAAGCAAGAGAAGGAAGCTGATGCTTCATCCTGTTGCCTCTGAAGCAAGAGAAGGAAGCTGATGCTTCATTCTGTTGCCTCTGAAGCAGGAGAAGGAAGCTGATGCTTCATTCTGTTGCCTATGAAGTAGGAGAAGGAAGCTGATGCTTCATTCTGTTGCCTCTGAAGCAGGAGAAGGAAGCTGATGCTTCATTCTGTTGCCTATGAAGTAGGAGAAGGAAGCTGATGCTTCATTCTGTTGCCTCTGAAGTAGGAGAAGGAAGCTGATGCTTCATCCTGTTGCCTCTGAAGAAGGAGAAGGAAGCTGATGCTTCATTCTGCCACATGCAACACCCTGGCTTCATATGGTTATTCATGATGCATTAGAATATAAAATTGTTGCATAATGTTTATTCTATTCATATATTTTTTATACTTATAAAAAATAGGTTAATAAAACACATTAACTATAAACATATTTTCATTTTCAAAGCTGAAAATTTGCATAAAGATCAGAAACAAGGGCGTCCACTGGTCCGTCTGGATTGTCAGGAGCTGATGTAGCAGTTTCAGATGCTGTCAAACTCCATTGACAAACGTTCCCTCCGGATCTGAAACTGCTCTTTTTTTTTAGCTTTGGTGGGTTGGGATGCCTCAACCTTGTTTTTTTTTATTATTATTGTGTTGTCACAACTTAGCTTTCAGAGAGGCGATAAAACCAATAGCAACTGTGGAGTCAAACACCTTCCATCTCATGTTCCAACCTAAAATATCTAAAATCCATGTTGCGTCTTACCATCTGCAACAGACCACACAGGACCAGTGTTGCTTACCATCAGATCTAAAAATTCAGTGTTAACTCCCTCCAGTCACATGTCTGTTGTGCAGCTAAATTTGTAAAAACACACATAAAGGTGCCTTTCATTTAGTCAGACCCGGACAGAGTCAGTCTGCAGCAGTTCCAGCTCACCCACTGCTACAGATGCATGTTCAAGAAAGATCGATGACTATGCAAACATGCAAAGATTTCATATTGATCCTTTTTTCTTTCCACACTCAAAGAGGTTGAAGTGAAGGTCAAGGATTCGCCTCCTCACTGAGTATAGCACAACACAGCTGTTGAATGTTGCTGTAAAAAAACAGCACTAATGTTTTCATTCTGTCTAATAAAAAACTCCACAGTGCATTCATGACACATTCAATCATTTCTGCAACACAACATGATGTTTTTTTCATTTGGCATCAATTTATTGGACTTTAGGGAACAAGGGGTTATTGATTAGCATTTAGCAAAAGATAATTCCACTGTAATTTTCTCTGGTTAAAAGACTAAAATCATGTTAGAGGCAGGAAGATTTCATTTGCTTAATACACAACATAGGCACAACTTTCAAGTCTCTAATAAAGAGGATACAGAAAACTCTGTACAATCAGACCTTAATAAAACACTTTGACAACCTTTCTTAACACCACTGGAATGCTGAGGTAAAGCATATGGACATGAAAGGTCATTTTGTAGCACTGCATAATCAATGTATACAAGGTGGGACAGGATAACAGGTTTAACTGGTCTTATTTACATATTCTAAGCAGAAAAAGTCTGATAATACCTTAGCTGTCCTGCTTAAACATGGACAGAAGATTCCAGTTTCTACTTTTTAACATTTTTGTTCAGACACATATGTGTTCAGCAAGATAAACCAGTGCAAAGTTAACCGTCATGTCTCGAGCCTACAACAATGTTAATGAATGTTTTTAATTAAACGAGGAATGTCAGATTTGTGTGGTTGAAAACTCATGACAGATCATTAATAAGAGAGACCAGAAATCAATTCATCTCAAAAAAAGGGTTAGAATACAACAAACAAGGCTTTAAAATGTAAGTTTCTCATGTTGTTACTCAGTAGACGTCGCAACAGGTGAATCAGAAAAACAAAATGCATGAATGGAGGAGGACAGGACCAGCAGCCTGAAGCCACTCTGAATGCTTCATGCAAATTGTTTCATAGCTGACACACAGATTTAGTGTGTATGTGTGTGTTTGTGTGTGTTGGTCTCCCTTCTTCCTACTTTCACCAGCAGTGGCTACAGAGAAAACAGCTGCCTCGCCAGATGTTGCACAGTTGT
Organism: Pseudomugil gertrudae; assembly: GCA_037177535.1. NCBI lineage: Eukaryota > Metazoa > Chordata > Actinopteri > Atheriniformes > Pseudomugilidae > Pseudomugil > Pseudomugil gertrudae. The sequence goes on along the minus strand of JBAMHV010000009.1, from coordinate 11,842,482 downwards.
CTGGTATCCACCATTCTGGCACGGACGCTGACGAGTCTTGTGAGAGGAGGGCGGCGTTTCTATCCGCTCTCCTCCTTTGCAGCTTGTTCCAGCGCACTCTCTGAAGCAGCCGAGCCCTCGAACCTCTGAGAGGCGATGGCTGCCTGGTGGGACATGCTCTTCCTCACGACGTCTCCTTTCCTCCACAGTGTGATTTCCTGCAGGGGTGGAGAGAGTACCGGGATTGGATATTTCCGTCTGTTTGTGTTGATGATATTAATGCTTCTCTAAACCCATGAAAGCTTAGAGAGAAATGAGAATTAATTGGCTCAGACGGAACAATCGTTTTGTCCTACATTTGTCCCTTACCAATTGCATACTTAGAAATGCAGAGAAAACAGAATACAATTATTTTAAATCCTAAATTTGTTTGAAAATGATAAAAACATATTAAACACAAAAAATTTTATGCTAATTTTGGGTTTGATGCATGCAGCACTTAATTAGATTGGGACATCAGCAACAATAGCTTAGCAGCAGTGTTGTGATAAATAATATACATGGATTAAAACATTAAAAGTGATGTAATCAGTTATGGAAACAGCATCCTACAAAATATCTTTCAGCTCTTTCAGGAGTAAAAAATGGAAATGAGTTTGGTAGTCCTATCGCTTGTCTCTAATCTATGATACAAAGATATGTGTTATAAAACACATGGGATCTAGGAAATCTCAACATACAAGCTGAAAAATGTTTAAAAAATATATATTTATAATAAAAATCTGATTTTTATGTGGCATCCTTTAGTGTATCCACACTTCTGAAAAACATCCAATTCATTTGCCACTCCATAGAAACAAGTAAAACTGGGTCCGTGACCATGGAAAGAAACATGTATAAACAAGATGTAATACATTGTATTATAAAAATCATATCTGTGAAGGCTGAGGTGATTATTATAATTATTATTTTTAATTATTATGTTTTGGTTTTAGAGAAAGCTGCCACTTGTTGCAGGAGCCAAAATGCCATTTTCTCTACCTGAAAAACTCGTTTTACATGTCTAAATGCAAATTCCTCATATTCTCTCTGTTTCTCTTTTATCTCTGACCCTGAAACTGTTTGCAGAAAATATTTTGAAAACTTATTCAATGTTTTTTTTCTCTTTAAGAGGAGCTATAAAGGAGGTTGCATCAACATTTTCATTTGTTTGGAACATCTGCAAGGGGTGTGTAACCTGAAAAATAAATGCATACATTTCACAAACAGGTTTATTTCTCATCTGACAGAAATATTGCAATGATTAAAGGGCCTATATTATGCAAAATAGACTTATGAGCTTATAACAACAGGTAACCTACATATACCGTTTCTATACACATGTCGTTTTTGTTGTTGTAACGCAGTTGTTTACCCTGCATATGATGCCTCGTGCACATTTATTTGCTCTTTAAGCTTACGTAGTAACGTAGAAGAAGGCAAGACGCATTGTCACAGATCCCATCCACCCAGGCAACAAACTGTACCGCTTCCATCGGGAAAGCGGTACAGGAACATTAACACCTACTGGCCTGTTGTTGCAGATTTCTCACAGGGCTGTGTGGTATGCGGAGGTCATGCTATTAACAGCTCATCAGCTCGCTGTTCGTATGTAAATTCATGACACGAAGAATGCAAACTGTTTAGCCATCTCCAGTCATGCAGTTTCGACTTTCATAGTTGTTTGTTTGCCACTGAAGGAATCATCTGTGTAGCCTAATAAAATATAATCTTGAACAATATCTGCGTGGTCACATTTCTGGAGCGGTGTCGCTGCCGGTAATCAGCTGATCGTGGTAGTGAAAATGCTGTATTATTGTAATGATCTGTTAAAATTACTTTAAATTAATTGTGGGGTTAACGCTCTATTTTGCTGCTTACTATATACTTTTATCCAATAAAGTTTCAAACTCCGCGTTGCATCAGGATGAGACCGTGACAGTGTGATGGTGTGCGCCTGCAGACAGAAGTACCGGAATGATTTTACACAGTAGCTGAGCGGGTGATATCTCAACTGATCCTATATCTGTGCAAAGAACATAGCTATTTATAGTTAGTTATAGCTAGTTATGACCCCTATTTAGAAGTCACGGAAGCAAAGTTTGTGTTTATATGTTCCACTGCACAGCAGGAAAGATCAGATATAAACAAACGTATCACAATGAACACCTGATTCAACATCTTGCTGGAGCCTCCAGGGTGCTTCTGCTTCATGCACCTCAAACTCCGGGTCGGATTCTAGATCCAGGACATACGGTTCAGCACGACGCACTGCTACGATGTATAAAAAATTTACTTCTATGTATCACTGTGTACCGGTGCACGTGTGCGCGCCTCACCTGCTAGAATATGGCCCCCCAACCCTTCACAAACCACACTGAAAATAGTCTCAATCGTTAGTGCTGCGTTAGTGCTGGTTTGTGCCGTTAAAATTTTGAGACTATTTTCAGTGTGGTTTGTGAGGGGTGGGGGGCCAGCTTCATGCAGGTCTCTGAACTACATCGCAGGGGAGACGCGCTCTGTCTGAAGTGACGTCACGGGGTGGACGGGGTAATATGAAGGTCTCTCTGAACACCCAACGCTTTGGAAATGTTTCTCCTGCAGAAGCAAGCTGGATAACTGCTCTGACCCGACCTTTCCCCGTCTTCCATGGGACGCGTCCTTTCTGGATCTCCTGACGAGCGCACTGTTGCCATAGTGACGATCAGACGAAGAACTTTATACAGACTGTAGACCATACACCTCACTATACATGCATGCGCACATTCATGTCATATGATACACAGACACTTCCTGGTTGTCGCCGTCTCTGCTCCAAACCCCATCTAGTGAAGGTTGCCAGCATAGACTGTCCTGCTGGGGACTCGCACCCCCCCTACCCTATGTCACATGAACTGTTCTTATATGTGCTTTGATGTTGAGGTGTTTTTTCATCTCTCTACCCTTGTGTCCTCACACTAATCCTCACACTTCTGCAATTACAGTAGCTGCACCCAAGTACTGTCCAATTCTGTATGTCATGTTTGTCTCTCTATGTAACCTTGGATTGGCTGTATATGAATACTGATAGTTACAATTAGCTGATGGTTACATTTAGCTTTACGGTACTACTATCTGATCTTGGACACTGAATTTCCCCCCAGAGATGAACACAGACCTACTTTGCGATACTATGGTGATTTGACATACTCAGCCAGCGTCGTGATATCTGATCTTGAATACTGAATTTCCCTCCGGGGATGAACACAAACTTACTATTAAAAGAAAAAAATACATAAATAAATAAATAAAACAAAGCACTAGATGGTTACTTTTAGCTTCACAGTACCTTTTTCTGATCTGCTTTTGATGACTTTTGTTTGTTTTGTGATACTATTGTGATTTGACGCACTCAGCCAGCATCGTAATCTTACCTAAGTACTGTCCATTTCTATATGTCATGTTTGTCTCTCTATGTAACCTTGGATTGGCTGTATATGAATACTGATAGTTACAATTAGTGGATAGTTACATTTAGCTACTTTTAGTGACATTAGTGATTGTATTGTAATTTCTTTATGATTTTCTGTTTCAATGTAAAGCACTTTGAGCTGTCCTGTACATAAAAGGTGCTGTATAAATAAACTTGCCTTGCAGGAGGAAATTCAGCTGAATTTCCTGTGAATGACATGCAAAAGAGGAAATTTTGCAGAATTTCTGCATGTCATCCAACTCTGCAGAGGTCGGGTAATAAGCCATAGATTTGAGTGAGCTGTGTTGGAGATGGGTTGCATTTAAACTTTGCAGGATGGTAGCTGTTGAGGACTGAACTGAGCACCCATGCCCTAAAGCAGTGTTTCTCAATTCTGCTCCTCAGGCCCCCCTGCCCTGCATGTTTTAAAGGCAACCCTTCTTTAACATACATGAATTCAATGAATGGCTCGTTAACAAGCTGCAAAGAATGTCATGGACAGGTTCATGAATTTGAGTCAGGTGTTGGATAAGAACATGAGTAAGACATGCAGGGCAGGGGGGCCTGAGGACCCTAAAGGATCATGTGTGGATGGATTTTTTTTTTTAAAGACCATTTTTGCATCGCCTCATAACAATGCTTCTCTGACCCACAGAGGAAGGTTAACTTCTATTATGATGCAGTTTCATGAATTATGCAGCAGACTGCTGCTGGCAGTGACTACAGCAAGAGTCAGAGCATCCTCGGCTGTGGCTGCAGGGACACAAGTGTGCATCATTGCATATAAAGAGAAAACCAGAAGCGCTGGTTCAGCAGCACTGAACACTAAAGAGAGTATAGCTGCAATGACAGATGTCACCATGACTGTCCTAAAACCGACAACATGCAGCAGTGGTGCTGCATTAAAGCTGCAGTATTCCACAGCTTCTGTAGTAAGTTGCTAATAGATCGTAGCAACATATAATAAAGCAATCATTGCAGCTGTAGATGTGCTCACGGCTATCAGCTGGATGCAATTACAGATAATAAATAAATAAGCACTAAATAGAGCATTTAACAGCATGTAACAAAATCTCATTTTATAGCATCTGCAGAGTAGATACCTTAAAAGCAGACTGACACAAACGTCATATTGATCATAGAGAATGACAGTCTTTTAGTTGACAGGAGTACAAATATTAATGGACTCTTTTAGATCAATTTTATAGATTAATTCAGCTTCATGAGTTGGAACAAATACATTTTTTGTAGCTAATGTTTCAACAAGTTAGGGCAACAGGAAACAGGACGAGTGCTCACAAGCAGCCATTTAAACAAGGCTACTGAACAACACCAGTAAAATCACATGCCTTTAATCCTTTACCATTTCTCTATCAGACAGATCCCACACTGGGATACACATAAACACACACTGAGATTTCAGCTTGGGTGCCATCTCTTACCTGCTGTTTAAAGTAGCGTCTCTCTTCCTCATCAATCAGCACCAGGTTCAGATAGTAACGCACAGAGAACTTCTTATTGATATCTCGCATGGTCGGAGTCAGATCGTATCCAGCCAGAAATAACCGGATGGGAATGGACTCCCCTATAAAAAAAAAAGAACAGCAGGGCTAAAACACAAGGTTGTTGTTGTCCTAAGAGGAATTGGTTCTATATTTGTATCATTTCATGTGATTATGAGTACGTGGCATTTACCTCTGACCGGTGCTCCGTCCATTATCTCGTATTTTGCAATAGTGTCATTTTCATGGTAAACACTTGGGCCAGTGCCTGTCGTCTCACGTTTGATGATGTCGATCTCCATGTGCTTTATCTTAATCCTCACCAGCAGGAAATAGATTTTTCCAACAATTACATCTTTCAGATGGTACCTGTTGGAAGACACACGAGAAAATGAGGGCTGATTTCAGATAACTGAGCCCACAGTGTCCTCCATTATCAGGATGCGAAACATCCCGACACTAAGGAAAATAATTCCATTAGTCATCTATTTTCATGAAAAATTACATTTAATGAATCAACCAATTCATTACAAAGACTAATAAGAAACCTGCTGTCTTTATAAAAGTATTCTTATCTGAAACAAAGTATTTCACTTAGCCTGTAAATTCACTAAGAATGTCTCTTTCTCCAGCCAGAGCTACACTACCGGTCAAAGGTTTTAAAACACCCGTGTTACGATAACTCGTAGATCTAAACATTAGTTTGAGATTGCAGTAACGGATCCAGTACAGTTTGCATACGTAAATGTTAGCAGCTTTTATCCGTGTAGTGGACACAAAATAATAATTTTGGTGTGAAGCAGAATAGTCTAACTGGTCGTACGTCACTACTCATAAGTGCCCAACGTCCAGTGTTTCATTTGAGACAACACCTACCTACGATAAAGCACAATACAAATACAATGTCTATAAATTAATTCCATGATTTCTTTTTCTACTTTTTGTACTATGCTTTAATGTCAGAATGCAAAGAGACATCAAACTGCATAATTTTCAATAAATAAACCAGTACCATAAAAACCAGTGTTCTAAAACCTTTTACCGCTAATGTACATGCACGGACTATGTCATTTAATGCAACTATATCTAAGGATTCAGGAGGTTTAGATTGTGCATGTTGCACCTAAACAAGTCTTACTTGGATTTATTATATTCAAACTCAATGTGCAGACAGTCCTCAATGCCAACTTCCATCTTTATGGAGGAGTTTAGTTCAGGGTATGTGCTCAATGTGTGGACCACAATATCCATCTCTTTACTGATGTCATTTAGTCTTCTTATCACTGTGGCACGAAGAAAATATCTGAAAAGATTCAAAAACACACATTGACATTTAGCCCAACATATGTGCCCTGCAAACAATCAGCAAACGTCAGAAGTTTAAATGTAACCACATAACCGACAGGTTGAAATGTGATTCTTACAATTCCCCAATCTCCCTGTAAAGTAGAATGAATGATGCAACTTGCCTTAGCTTGACATTCTGGCCTGTGTAGGACTCGTAGGGTTTCTCAACATGAGTGAATTCAAAGTCGAAGGTCTGCGACTGAGTGATTTCACCCGGTCTTGCAAGATCTTTCACCAGGGAAACAAATTCATGATGGTTTCCCCTGTCGTAATACAGCTCTAACAAGGAGAGATGAGGAAAAGGTTAAAGTACAGAGTGTGTGTAACACAGAGACCAAGTTACAAAGTATGGCTTTACTTTTAAAGTATAACAAAATAACTAAATCAAAAGAAGAAAGCAGCACATACATCTGTATTTTGGACAGTCCTATTAGGCGTGGCTACTGTTGAATAATCCTGCCTATTCTTCATATCGCTGATGCAAGGTAAAATATACACTACTACAAAGACCATGTTAAAATCTTTATCAGCTAAATATTCTGACTGAAAATCTTCATTGCATTGTTGAATGTTCTGAGAGCAACATAAATAAATGTTCAATGATAAATCAAAATATTTAACACATGGGGATCTAGATTCAGGGTCACACTCAAAATACAAGCTGACCCAACCTCTGGAAATTCCTTAAGACAACTAAAAATGAGGTTTGGTAATATGTGTGGGCTCCACATGCATGTGTGCACTCCCTACAACATCTGAGCATGCTCCTAATGAGATGACATATGTTTTTGTGGAGGATCTTCTCCAAGGCCTGGATCACAACACGTCAGTCAACCCCCGGTCAATCTTTGGTGCAACATTGTGAAAGTGGTTGGAACAAGACATGATACCCCAGAGAGGCTCGAGCAGGCCAGTCCACAGCATCAATGCCTTCATTATGCTGGAACTGCTGATACACTCCAGCCACATGAGGCCAAGCATTGTCACAACTAAGAAGGAACCCAGGTTCTACGCTAGCAGCAACTAATCTGACTAGAGTCTGAGAATCTCCTACCACTGCCTAATGGCAATCAGTTTCTAACTAGCACATGATAGTCAGTGTAGCCCTCTAAGGACCCTCTCTAACCACACAATCATAAACCCACAACAATACTGGAGGATGCTACACTGTTGAATGTTTTCCACAGCAGTTCCAAACTCTCTCAATTCTGTCAACTGTGTTCAGTGTGAAAGTGCTCTACATGAAGAGCACAGAGCACCGATTGCAAATCTGCCAATCCTGGTGTTTTGGGCTGTGAGCACAGTTGGGCCTTTATGACATCCTTGTGGAGTCTGTTTCTTGTAGGTTGCAAGCACCGCCTCAGGTTTCCACTGGTGATGAGGAAACAGGCAAAAAGCAAATGTGACCAAAAATCACTTCAGAAAGGATAAACACAGGAAAATGGTCTGTGGCCACCACTTTCAGCACCACTCATTTATACCGACTGTTTTCGTAATTGCCTCCATTAACACCTGCTGACTGTTCCATTTGTAAAACAGCAGGTGAAACTGAATCACAATCAGTGTTACTTCCTAAATCAAGAGATCCCAGAGGCGTGACTGATTTTCAGTTATATGATGACTCTCTTCCCTTTTATTTATTTGAGCAGTGTTTGTACTCAAACAGACACACCAAGTGTAAGATGCATTTTAAGACAAAAATACCCAGTAATTTAAGTTCCAGTGAGAGAGAAATAAATAACAAGAGATAGATGGATGGATAGATGGGGCCCACATTGAAAACAACTAAAGTTTACACAGAAAAGTGAGCCACGGTAAAAGAGAGGAAATTTATTTTGACAGCAGTCACTCGAATTAGTAATGTGTCTCAAGCTTTTAAGTTTATGCTAAGGTGGGTTAGTTTATAATATGAATGACCTCTGTAAAGCATAATAATTTAACTTATGAGAGGTTTTTCTGCACCTCTCCTGATAAATTCTTAAATCACTTTGATCAGCAAAGGTTTCAGTGTGTATGTCCTTACTGAAAAAGGCATAAAGGGTTGAACCAGGATGTTTTATTTACTTCTTGTTCACACAATTCAGCTTAAAGTCATTAGATTTTATAAGCTAAAACAGGGAAGCATAGTGAGTACTTGGCTGCAAATGATAAATGTTCAGCATAGGAAGGCCTATTCTGACAACGCCAGTTATTCAGAAAAGTAGTCTCCCCAACTGTTTTAGAGAATAAGAAATATTCCTGCTACCTAATTTATTCCTTGCCGATGTGAGATTATTAACTACACTGTAAAAGTCTACATACTTCTTTGAAATTTTCCTATGATGGAAACACAGAAATGGGCTCTTTAAAAACCATGTTTGCTTAAATGTAGTTTATTATGATGTTTAGTAATAGATGCCCCACTCCAGCATTTTAGCAGTGTTGTTGGGATGATTAACTTGACAGGGAAGAAAAAAAAAAAAGAACATGACAAATCCTTTACAGCATCCTGTTAACTACAGAAAACTATCATAACAATAAACTGAATGTCATTTAGTCTCCATGTCTGCTTCTTATGTCGGACAAGCATACAAGCATCTTTAAAGTTGCTGGCCTAAGTGAATGAGATTTGAAGAAAAATAGCTATGTTTTGTGCTAAACTTTATCCTCTTAAAGGAGAACTTCGCTTTTTTTTAACCTGGGGTCTGTTGTCATCTTTCCTTCCATACATGTGAGTGATGTAG
>JBAMHV010000009.1:11798374-11831330 GCA_037177535.1 Pseudomugil gertrudae | reverse complement strand
GCACCATCTCAGAGCATCCTCAGCATCGTTAGACCAGGTTTTAACAGTCTCTCCAATGACAGGCTGTCTCTGAACATCAACAGCTTGACTGAGTGTGTGACAAATTATATGGACTTCAGTGTGGACAGCACCATCCCAACAAGAACAGTGAAGACATTTCATTAACTATTCTTTGTATTTAAAAAAACTACTACAATTCGAATTTCCCTCTGGGATCAATAAAGTATTTTTCATTTAATTTCATTTAACATTATGTACTTAATAGTAAGCAAAAACCAATCATAATCAAAGGCAAAAACCACTAATGGCCCAGTTAACAGATGTTCTACAAAGAAACCTACAAAAAAAAAAAATCCATCATTTAAATTTAATATAACTTTTGTATACTTCAGTGCACACAACCTGACCATGTTTTCATGAAAGTTAGTTTCATAAAGCTTTCTAACTGAACACCTAATCTTTACTAAAACTCAACACAAAATATCAGTCACTTTCAGCTCAAATGTATTTAATAGTAATAAAATAATAGTAACATACAGCATTAATATCAAATGAACAGCAGGCATTGTACAGCAGTTCCTGAGTTGTTACACAAAACATCAACACAAATGTCTGAAATGACATACTGTTATCGACGAACTCAACACTGCAAAAACACACTCAACAGTATATACTGTAATCTCCAAATAACAGGTTATGCAGTATTTACAAGGTATGGAGTGCAACAAATTAAAATTAAAAGTAAAACGCATATATGTACATATAATACTGAATTAAAACTGGACAATATGTTCAGTATTTACAAAACAACCGGTAAAGCACAAAAGGTCACTTATACAAAGAAACGGCACTCCAACAACTCATATTTCACCTTCATAGGACATATTAACTTTGCAGCATAGTGGGATACAGGGTACTTTAGTTTAATTTGCAATTATGCATATATGTTACCAATTATGAATATAATAACATCTGATAAATTGTGCCTTATGGATTTGAACTGATCATTTTAATCTGCTACTAATTGTATATCTACAGTATATACAAAGACGTGCTTTGACCTAACTGCATGTGAAACAATGAAAGACATGTTTATATGATGAAGACAGTAAAAAAATCTAAAAGTTATCAAAAAGGACTTGTCTGAAAAATGGTGTGGTAATGTTGTTTACAGTAACTGGTGATAACAGTGAGCCATATATCAATTTTCACAGCCTTGAAATGCTTATATTGTAAATTACAATTATGTTGGAAACTGAGTAAAAAAAAATTAGTTGTAAACCCAAATACTCTGAAGAAAGGGATACAAAAGGAGGAAAATGAAAAAAAATCAGGTTAGTTTAGCTTAAATATGANNNATATAACCAGTGCCACAAGTTTAATCAGTTATGCTTTGGCAAGTCAGTCGATTTGATTTTGATGTGCATCAGAGAGTAATGTGCCATGTTACACCACCTTCACTTTATCACCTGGAAAATCATCACAACAACTTTCATTTTTGCTTTTTTTATTCAGTGCAAGATGTCAAATAATGAATGAAGACTTGTGACGAAAATGTCCCTGTAAGAAAGAATGACAGAGTTATTATAATACACCCAAAGGTTTGACATGTTCATGGGGAATAAGACATAAGAGGTGTATCGTGTAACATGCTGATGACAGCCAGGCTTCCTGTAAGCATTAGCGGCTTAATTAAACCAGATGCTGTCACAGTGATTTTGCTCTTTCTTTGCTAATCTAGAATTTTCTCAATAGGTTCTGTGAACACTAAAAGGATGTAATTTGATGCTGCTTATGATATTAAATTAATAAAAAAAAGCAGGCTGTATGAAAAGAATAAATCTTACTTAAAGCTCGACAAACACTTATGAAGCTAGTAATCCTATTTAAGTGTATGCTTATGCTGAAAATGCTGTGCATGTTTTGTTTACCTCATCTGCATCCCCATAATCAACACCATCATTTTGTGCTGGCCAGTTGTAGCTGTAAAGGATGAAAGAAACAGAGCAAACCAATAAAATACTAAATCTTTTCTTCGTGAATTGTATTAAATTTCCTTGCTCTTTCTTCAGAGCTGCACACTGTACTCACTTATTTTCACTGTGATCTTTACTATGAAGGCACATGCGTCTAAGGGAATAAATGCAAAAAGCCAAAAGGATGAATAAACCCAGTCCAGCAGCTGACTTGAGGAAAATTCCAAGGATGTCAACATCATCTGCAACAGGACACATAAGGGTGGCATGAAGGTCCCATGAAATCACAAATGCCTTTACACTGTCACCTGAACATCATCTGTCACTGCAAGTGTCCAAATGCTAGGAAAAAACAAGAGATTTCATAGTGAAATTGACATTTTTCATGATATCCTGACATCAATTTTTGCCTTTTACTCCCAGATTTTTTTTATTCTTGATTTGTGAGCATATTTCACCCTTACTGAGTTGTTTTTTTTTATTTTGAGCAAAAAAAATAAACCAAACAAAACCTTTCATAGCAGTAAATCAGCATTTACACTTTAACATCATGTTTTAGCACAAGTTCCCTCTCTCCACTGATAACTAAAACAGCTGTGTGTATGAAATCCATAAAGCTGTGCATGTCACTCACAGACTTCCATTGTTTGCGGAGCACACTGAGCATGTCCTGCATCATTCTTTGCCTGGCAATAGTACTCGCCTGCATCTTCTTTCCTCACCCGTCGGAATTTCTGAGGAGACAACAACAAAAAAAATAAAAACACGTGCACTGACACACAGTTTGAATATAAAACACAAAGATATTATATGACTTCATGAGCTTCTGAAAACTGTCCTGTAATAAATCAGCATAACCATTATGGTTGATAAATGTCTGATAGCTACCATATGTCAAATTTCTATGTAATGTTTAAAATAAACCATAAACATGCCAGCTTGGCTCTGAAAGCAACATTATCCTGCCTGCATATGCTAGAATTTCTGGTAAGCTTCCTCACTGGCTATCTTTACACACAGGAATTAATCCTACACTTAGCCATTCCATGGTTAAGGTTTTATTCTGATTAAGCTGTTTATGTTACATAAGCTGTAATTGACAATCCTGAAAGAGGAAAGAGTGACATTCAAAAGCAGAAACATCCTCAAAAAGTAGTTAATTTCTCTAAATGTAGAAACAAATAATACAAACTTTTTTTATGATAGTTTGAACAGACAAAGTATTAAATGTTGCAGTGATAGCTTGCTGTTTACCAGGCCTCCAGTGTCAGGATTGATGCTGTAGGAGAAGTTCACAAATCGTGGGCTGTTTTTGGGATCCTGTGGAAGCTCCTCATTGTTGTGGAACCAGCGATACTGAGGAGCGGGGAAGCCCTCATTCTCCAGGCATCGCAGCTCTGTTGATGTTCCAACTGTGACAGCCTCTGGCACACTGCACCGTGGTACAACAGGTTTCACTGTGTGCAAACAAGAACTCATATAAACCATCGACAGCTTATTACGTTTAGAATGCCTGTTACTCATAATATTTTTGTAAGAATATGAGTTAGTAGCAAGTAAATGAAATGTTTTTAGGCATTCACTTGAACATGTGGTGCATAAAATGTGACATTATGACTAAACATAAGGCCTGGCATCACAAAGATATGTTCTAACTTTCTTTCCAAGCATTAAATGAGAAGATTAATACAGATGTGAAAGAATATCATCCTGACTGACACTGCGGGTGGTTATCTGTGGAAGATTTCAAGTTTCCTGTCAGTGAAAGGCTGAGAGTCAGTGAGTTGGCCTGCTGCAGTGTATTGCAGATTTCTGTCCTTTTAGCCCATTAACTTAACCTACAAGCAACTCCCACTGCAACAACTGGTTACCAAGCAACCTCACAGTCACAACATTTGAATGCAGCTTCATGCTTTAGGAACAGAGTGGTATTGATCTTCTCATTTAACCCTGGAGGTGAAATTGAACTGAAATGACCTTGCAAACAGTTTAGATGTCTAAATATGAGTATAAATAACACATAATTGTCATTAGCAGGTCAGTGGTGCGGTACCTCTAACTGCAAGACTTATAAGTATTTCATCAAAGTCTCTTTGATCATCGATGGCGGCGACTTCGCAGCGGTACTCTGCTGTGTCTGATCGTGTGGTGTTGAAGATCACAATGTTGGCTGGCTCTCTGAGCTGAGCTCTGTTCTCCAAGTCCCCTTTTTTCAAGAGGATAAAAAAAAATTACAATAGCTCATTCAAAAACAGTTTTACTTCACAGCTCACACAGTTAGTGCCAAGTTCTTTAAAAAGGTACCATTCATTTGGCTCAGCTTTGAAATAAAGCATTGCTTTGGAAAGGCTGTCGCCTGTCAGTTGAGGGGTTTTACAAACCTTTTTCCCCCCAAGAATTTTACCTGCTATCTTGTTTTGAAAGTAGACATAACTGGGGACACCATTTTTAATCTTTTTCCATTCAATCCTTGGGTTGTTTGTTGAAATGGACTCTATTAAACAGGTCAGTTCGATGGCTGTGGAGTAAATAGAACGAGTGAGAGATAGAGAAAGGCAGCCCGAGTCAGCTAAATAAAAGGTACTTTGGCTAAATAGTTCAGAGTGATCCTGCAACTTACACTCAAATTCATTTGCCCAGACAATCTTGTCTGTGGTTCGGAGGATTACCCCAAGCGATGATGGAATGTGGCCTGTGGGGAAAAAAGAAAGAAGCAACACACTAAAACGCTGAGATTGCAAACACAAGCATTTTCATCAGCAGACATTATCAACTGGGCATGTTGCCTAATAACCAGTGGATTAGACTGACAAATAAGAGGAGTGAGAGTCTTGGGAGCTGGTTTAGTGTGAAAATATCTCATTAATTACTTCCCATTTCTATTTAAGGAGACCAGCGCTTGGGGCTAAAACGCCTATGATCTACAGTTTAATGAACATGTAGACCACACTAAATGAGTGTTTAGATCAAACTCATAGCAGAAACATTCAGATTTCATATTTAATTTGATTCCTCTCTGGTGGTTAATAAGATCATTATCTAGATCATATAAATTTGTAGAAAGATAAAGCTAAATACTGAACTACTGTGAAGGAAATATTAAGTAAGGGGTGTCTAAATATTTTAATGGTTCCTTTAATGTTGTGGCTATGATCTAACCCACTGTATCTGAAATTAAACACCAACTAAAAGTGTTGTTTTTCAGTTTTGAGAGGATGTTTACATACAGATTTAAGTGAATTTAGCAGTTCAATGGAGATATACTCCACAAACAAATATTTCAAATGGGATTTAGTCTCCTTGCAGCCTTAGTAATAAAACTAAATGCCACACACTGACCTTAAATATTCATTTCTTTTTTATAATTACTTTAAATTCTGATGCTTTTACCTAACATCATTATAGTATCAACAGTTGAGAAACCTAATTTTATTAACCGATTTAAAATAAATACACTGTAGCAGATGAGGGAAAGATGAAGGTGAGGATGGTTCATTTCTGCCAAAATACAGTGATTGTCTGCATCATTGGTTCGCTTTGTCTCAACTGCACCGAGATGATGATATGCCTCCGAGGAACAGCTGGAATTTATTGATGACGTGTTATCCATTAGAGCAGAAGGCTCGCATTTCTTTTCTATGAAATATGAATTTGTATTTGAATAAATGTGCAACAAAGAAAGATGCTTTTCCTTTAAAGTCAAAGGTTTAAGGTTAGTGGAGAGCATCACTGCTTAATTCTTACACAAATTTCTACTAAGGTTTACAAAATAAATCATTTAACAAGGTCCCAAAACAAATCCAAACAAGAGCACAAAAATAGCTCAACAGTGGGAATGTGCTTGCGTTGAGCCGTGCTTAATCTACCATACACTTTTCCCCTCTGGCCAAAACACACAATACTGTATGTATTTTATTTATAAGTTCAATTACTGAGCAATCTGCTTCAAGCAATCAATGCTATTTTATAAATGACAGCAAGTGGTAGAATTCACAGGTTTAGTTAAAACTGAGAAAGCAGAAACTTAAATGGAAAAATGTGTAATTTCAAGTGATTGTGCAGAGTAACAGCAAATTAAAATAATCTGAAAATCACAAGTTAGTGCATCTGTTTAAACCTGCCAAGGATAAATACATATTATTCTGCCTTACACCGATACCCTACACACAACCTTTTTTGTCTGAGTCACATCCAAATGCAGTAATTGCCGGGCAAACATGCAAATAACAGCCCCCACGCTGAGTAATGAAGGCATCTCTGCACCCAGTGGGGGCAGTACAAAGGGTTTGAAATGAGGGCAGAAACAAGACAATAATAATCAGCCGGGCATCTCCTGAATACAACGAGACATGCCTGTTGGCCCCCGGCACTGTGCACTCAGAGGTATTTACTAAAGCAGCATTGTTAGCAGACGAGTGACCCTGAGATGGGTTGCACACAATGACAGAGAGATGCTAGCCTATAGCTGATGCTCAGGCGGAAAATGAAGAAAACATGGATTCTGCCAAAGCATCCGGTCCTATAAGCACAGCTGAGGACACTGATGAGATTTGACTCCCAGGTCTCAGCTTCCGTCTCTGTTGCTGACTTTCCCACCCTGTACATCAAGATCTATTTTTACCACAGCTGTGACTGGACATCCTGTGAGACAAGAGGAGACCTCGTCCAACAAAAGCCCTCTCAGCATATGCATGCACTGGGCCTTGAAACTGCTCTGTAAACCCCTTTTCTCCCACAGCTCAGACAATGGCACTTAATCAAATTCATTATAATAACAACATGTACGGGTTGCAACACAACTGGGTGTCATGTGTTATTCTAAGTTCAGAGAAAACAAGATTAGTCCGAGAACATCTGTTTTGATAAGTGCTCTGACAAAAGGTCACCACCCTTATGTCCATTTAGCCGAAAAACAAAGTTTTTAGTTCCTATTTGTATTACAAAGAACTGGATTTGTGGTTGTATGGTACATAGGTCCACAAACTAAACAGAACCTATACATTAATTGTACCTGCTGCAAAATTTTTATACGTTTGTGTGTTTTCACATCAATTACCAAGAAAAAAAAATCCAAAATATAGGACGTGGGAAAGATTTAAAACAACCAATTAACAAGACAATGTGTAACTAATTATTAATGCAAGCTTAGAATAAAAGCATCCAGACAACAATGCATTCTCCCCACATGACACAATGCAGGCCAAAGAAAAAACAGTAGCTCTGATTTATGAAAATAATCTCAGCACTAGCTGGAGAGCAAACAAAGCCTTGTTTTAATCTCTCTCTTATTGTAAAGCACACACAAAATGGGTCTATAGCCTGCTCTAAGAGAAACCTGCTTTTAAATAGCTAAATTCTGCAATCCTCTTATGTGCTGAGTAGGAAAGCAACCAGCCATCCCCATCCCTGCAACAAAAGTTGGTGAACCAGTGTGTCTAAAAAAAGCTTTATTCCCAGACATTCCAGTGCAGTCACTGCAAATATGCTAAAGGCTGACGATGGAGCGCTGGGATTCACAGTGTACTGGAGTGACTGTGTAAAAATCCTTCCAGTAGATTAGACCGAGACAGTAATGTTGTCAGTAGTTCTTAAGGGAAATGTAACACATACATCAGCTGTGTTTTTTTAAATAAGTTGTTTTACTTTCCTAAACAACAGCACAAACGTGACACAGAGAAAGCACAAAAGGACCTAATAAAGAAAAAATAAAGATTTATCTCCAATATGTCTTACCTCTTTGGCAAAAATGAGAAATAATGTGGAGATACCAAATATAGTGACTAATTATGTAAGGTTTGTTTATTGTTTTTTTATTTATAGTACTTATTTTGTATTTTGGATAATATAAGAAACAGAAATCATTTCATGAAGAATATCTGAACTGAAGAACTGAATATTATAATATTATTTGTTTATTTTAAAAAATATATTTCTTGCATGTATTTTTTTCTCTCTATCATGTCTGGATATGTTTGAAAATTTATCAATAAATATTTAATATATCAGTTTAAAAATATTTTACTGATTTTTGAAAAAAATTACTACAAATCTCATAAAGACATCACATTATTTAAATTAATTATACACTGGTCTCAGTGTAGACCTCTACACTGATGTGACACTCAGCATCACTGAATCAGCATAAGGGGAAATATAATGAAAATATAAGAACTTTAAATTCTTCAAACTCAAAACCAGAAATAAAAGATAAAAACACTACTTTGATTTAATTTAACCTAAATTATTCTACCTTAGGCCCTGCTAATGTCTCAGGCATAAATTAAAGAATGCTCATGTTCCTACTTATTCATTATTCAAACATAACAGCAGTTTAAAACTTGAGGTCAGACTAAGCTTGTCAAAACATGTCTAAAAGCATGAATGTTAATCATTTCTCCTGTTACTGAAGCTGTGAGCAACTGCATTGCCAATGAGGTCATTCCTGGCTATCAGTACCACGAGAAGAGTTCATCAGTAGGGATGCACAATAAGGCTTTTTTGCATAAATTAAACATGCTGATACTTTCTAGATATTTCTGGTCAGTATTGATCACTGAAAGCACTAACTGCTTTTTTAATTTGTAGTAAACAAAAAGTCTTACCAATAAAGAGGATTTCACATTGTGATGTCTAGTATACTTATAACTAGATGCTAAGCAGTGGCAAAAACAAACAAACAAATATTACACTGGCTGGCCAAACAACAAAACTTCTTGAAATTACAGGCAATTAAACTGTTTAAATTGTGTAATGTGTTCAAACTAAAGTCTCACATTAATAATAATGTGTACATATGCCTGTTTAATAGGCATAGATGAAACTTAGAAACAGTCTGGCCATCTGAATTCTGAATATTATTACTCTCTTTAGGTAAATGTTGGGTATTGGTTTTATAGACAATCATCATTGTGGATCTCAACTTAAGAGATTAAAAGATGAAGCCGCAGTAATGCTATCATTTGGTCAAAATTTCAACTCGGTGGCATCCACTCACTGCAAGTTTGTTGACAGATGAAACAAATCAAATGGTTTCAGATGATCAGCCTAAATCATCAGCTGCTCGTCATGTCATCATCCTGCTGACCCTGGACTTGCCTCAGCAATGACAGCAAACTCACCAATCACAGGATCAAGACAGGTCATTTGGAAGTTTAAATTCAAGCCAGTAAGTTGGATTTTATTGTGCTTTTATTTTCTACAAGCTGAGATTAATTACCCAGGTTCAGTGTAAACATGCAGCAGATGCATACTGCTGTAGAAGGCCTGGGAATGCTGATACCCAGAGGTCACTACCATGTGGCTGCCCCCCTTTTGCTTGCTTTTATGGCTAAACCGTTTATATTCTGGAATTTTCCTGACAGACAACCGCCAGACACAAGGGAAAACATGTTGCTTAAATGTTCATGTAAGAAAGAAACGCAGCCATTGTTTTTCTGCTATAATATTAGCTAAATGTTTTATATATAAAATAATATTCCGTGATTTTTACTTAAATATGTATCTTTTCGTGCTAAAATGCCACAATATGACAGTGAATTTACTCATTAGAAAACTACACTACACAGCAATTAAGATAATCACATTTAACAGGCAGTTCGTGTCAAGCTAACCTCTAGTTTAACGTTAGCACTGACAGTCCCGCTGTTTCTTTTACCGACGTAAGCCTCACCTCGGTAAGCACGTCTTACAGCTGTCAGAAAGGGAGAGTAACTTACCTAGACTGGTGTACACAGCCAAACAAACAACGAGACTCGCAATCGCCATCTTGCAGCGTATAAT
Organism: Pseudomugil gertrudae; assembly: GCA_037177535.1. NCBI lineage: Eukaryota > Metazoa > Chordata > Actinopteri > Atheriniformes > Pseudomugilidae > Pseudomugil > Pseudomugil gertrudae. Next base: position 11,821,575 of record JBAMHV010000009.1, on the reverse strand, counting down.
TTGCCAGCTACAGCTGCACACACTCAGCACCTCTGAGAGGTATGAGGATGGGGGCAGAAAAGACTGGTGGATGTTGCCATCGACGAGTTTCCATAGCTACAAGCGTGAGTGTGTGAATGTGCCCTGAACGCTGCCTGAGAGGCGAGAGGCGGCGCTAAAAAGGTCCTCCTCTCCTCCTCTCCTCCTCATTCGGCACGACACTAGAGCATGGAGCACTTTGACCGTATGCTATCGTGGGAAACTGGTGACTTGCACCCCCTAGTGGTCAGGGAAAATTACAAGACCCTTTCAATGACTATTATTCTTATGCCTGCTCCCTTTGTGTTTAATTGTGGTAGTTTAGCTAATTTTTATAATCCTTTGAGTAGTCAGCTGATGCTACAATTGTTTTTTCTCTCATTATGTCAAAAGCAAGAGCATAAATCGAGTTACAGTCAAAGCTTTTTTTTTTTACCTTGCTCACTGTGTTTATCTCTGGACTTTTCCTCCCTTTGTGGATGCGCTGGCTTTGGACATACAATTAATTATAGAAATCTTTGGACCTGCTACATCTATTTAAGAAAAGTTTAAGTTAGCACATAAAATAATTAAAGGCTTAACCTGAAAACTTAACTTGGAAATATTCTGATGTAAGAAGAGGATTTCAAAGTCAAAGAAGGTTTTATTTGTCACATGAGCAATTATACACAGCATAATTGTACAGTGAAATGTATTTTTGTACCTGTATCCTTAGCATTAGGAGAAGAAGTCTTAATATTTATGAAATAGAATAAAAATAGAATAAAAAAAGAAGAACAGAATGGAAGGATGTTGGGATTTTAAATTAGATGATGATAAAAAAATGAAATAGAAATAGCAGCATACTTGTGTATATTGTATATTTGTATCCTTATTTACATGTGCTATATAATATATTTGGCATTTGCTGACCTTTAATTGCTTTGCCTGCTTTCACAGGGTTTAAAGGTAACTGGGAATACTAATATATACCTCTCAATACCTTAATCGCATCCTGTTCAGTTTGAGATCACATGACTTACTTGGCCATTGCAGGAAATATCATTTCTTTATTTTGTTTTGCCATCTGTACTACTAAACAGCAATAAACATCCATGTATTTACAGTAACTGATGAGATAAGTCATTTATATTTTACTTTACCTCTCAAAATTCAGCCAGTTGCTTTTGCCATCTGTCACATAAACAAAACCCAGCTGATCCTGTGACATTAGAAACCATATATGCCATGCTATCATTCTGTCTTTGCATGTCTTGCAGATGATGTTAAGCCTGTGATCATGAGCTTGTATTAAGTCTTTACAAAGCATGTCTGTTTAGCAACCTGTTAATGCACCACAGCAAAACTATCTACTGAATGTTGTTGCCTGTAAGATTGCACTGAGGGGTTGTGCTTAATTGATTATGTGCTTTAAAATCCCTGCAAGAGCATGAGTGGAAGTTGCTCCCTCACAGGCCGGAGATGGATGCTTGTATGGATCAATGTGCCAAAATGCTCTTTATTCTGTAATATGAAAACCTGTCTTGTTTTCTCTTGGCCATAAAGAATAGTAACAGCAGCAGATTGAAAAATCCCATAGTGCAAAATTTCATCAGATTATAACCAGGATATGTTTCCATTTTCTGAAATTTTGCTCAAACATAGAAAAATCCTCTATTAGCAGAATATCAAACTAATGATACTGAAGCATGAAGTTATTTATTTCAAAGTTGCATTTATTATTGTTAAAATAAAAATAAAATACTTGAACTCCTGAAAAATAAACAGTAGGAGGCAGTGTAAAATCAGAAATGATGACCTGTAATAATTCTTTAGTTACACTGAAGTCAAAATATTACTAAGTGCAATTTTTTTAATGAGAACCTGCTTCTCAAAATTTATGTTATTTGTTGTACATTTCAAAGTTACTGTAAAATGCATAGAGTGTCTCCTTTAACCAAATGAGAAAGACCTAATCTGAATGTAAGACGTTGTAACAGTGAATTGACAACCAAACTTCTCTCTAAATGAAACAATCTGGTCCTATTGACTCAGGTAAAGATTTATTCTGATGGTCTTTGTGAACATCTCTGCAGCATCACAGCATCCTTCTCAGCTTTATAAACGTTGCTAGGCAATTGTTCCTGCACTACAACGCCCTTTGTGGCAGTTGCTGTTGCAGTCTGAAGAATGCTGCATGGTTTAATAAAGTAGAACAACAAAGAAATATAAAAGCTTGGAGGAATGACTCTGGGAGCGTTTTGTTCTATTGCATTGATATACGGTCAAATTGATCACGTGTGTACAGAAAACGAAGACATTTAGTTCTTTTTCATTTTTGTTCATTGAAGTGAGGGCCTCTCTGAACCAGAGACATTTCTCTGTAATAGTGAATCCAGCTTGGCAAAATGTTGAAGAGCTCTTTGTTCTTGCTTGCATGCATCATTTACTCTGAGAACTTATATATCTGAAGATATACATAATTCAGTACCATCCTTTTTGGATTTAATATCCCCATCCAGCTGCACACCCAAGGGCCCGCTTCCTACAAACTTAACAGACAGGTCAAAAGCCAACTGAGGACAATTTAAGTTAAAAAAGCACAGGATATTAAAGTATATCAGATGCTAACATTATGCATTCTGCATGCTATTAAAGAAGATTAAAATACCACAGATGTAGTTTTGATAACTGGAAAAAGTCATGCTTTGTACATTTTTTCTGAATTAATTGCAGCACATTATTGTACTATGTTATAATACAGTATACGAGAAACATTATATATATATATATATATATATATATATATACTTTGATAGAGGCAAATATTATACTATAAGAAGTCAATACTGTATGTACAGTAATAAACAGAAAGGGGATGTAACTTTTTCATGCCTTTTTGTGCTAATACAACTTTAGACCACAATATTCTATATCAGTCTCTCGGTGGATATCCTGCTGGTCAGTGCAGATATTTTTTCAACATCATATATGCTTTTTATCACGTCTCTGAAATATACCAGGAAAATAATCTCACTCTAACTATCCCCATGCAGTAATCTGCTGTGAAATCCTTGCCGCAATATTCATGATAACATGTAGAGACATCTAATCATGCAGATATAGTCTTTCCATCTCTTCAGTAAAAATAACTTTTTCACTAGATTTGAAAACTAGGTGTGAAGTAACACACCATCCTTTCAAATCCATCTAACCACAGAATGCCTAAACATGTGGAGGTGGTTGCAAATACAATATGACAAATGTATAACAATTAACTAATCCTAATTAATTTCTGTTATAAGATCAATGGAGGAATACTGATGAAACCATTGGTACAGCGGAGTTTTTAGGACCAAATGCGTTGAATTTGTGCTGAAGTTTATCACCAAATCACTGTTTAACAATAAGAATGTTATTTATTGTGCCTTTAGGTCAGGAAATTGGAATCAAATTAATGTTACATGAGAGGTAATTTCAGGAACTATTCAAACTAATATTTTATTATGTAAGTATTCTTGGATGAGCATGCTTTGGTGTGGTTAGTCTAACACGGTATGCACCAAAATACAGATAAATCACTTTAATCATGAGACATCTAAAAGAACTTAAGACATTTTATCCAATATGCCAAAGTTAGAAACATCTTGTTTCAGAGATGCAGAAAAATCCATCCATGCATGTGTTAATTAAAGATTGGTTTAATGCTGTTCCTAAGACTAGATACAATTTTTCCAACTTTATCTTCTGTTCATTGGCTCCCTGTAGCAACCAGGATAGAATATCATTTCTCCTACTCTACTAAAACACTTAGTAACGAAGCCTACTCTGTCATTATTCCGTATTTTCCTAACAGAGCACTTTGCTCTCAGACTGCTTGTCTTCGGGTTCCCAGATTTTTTTCAAGCTAGAATGTGAAGCAGAACCTTCTCTTATTTAGGAAGCGGTGTGTTAGGTGTGTTTAGGAAGCAAAAACTCTTTCTTCTTTCCGGGTTAAAACTTTCTTTTTCGATAAAGCTCACAGTTAGGCCTTACGCTGCTTCAGTGACCCATAGCCATCCATTTGGTTACACAACTAATGCTAAAACTGCAGGGAGACATCCCATGATGCACTGAGCACTTCCTCTATTTCTCTCTCTTTCTTTTTTTGCTCAATATAAAAAAACATTAATATGGCCATTAATTTGTGTTTCTCTGTTTCTTTCTCAGCAGGTATCCCTGACTTAAAGTTATGGTGTTTGCTGACCCCCTCTGTCCTTTCCTCTCCGCCTCAGTCAGTTGAGGCAGATGGCTGCCCTTCCTGAATCCGGTTCAGCTTAAAGGTTTTCCCTCCAATAAAAAGGGAGATTTTTCCTTTTGGCTATAAACTGCCATCCCTTGCATGGACAAGATTTGGTGTTGAATCAAAGAGAAGATTTGATGCAATATGATGGTGTTGTAGCTTGGCAATTAGTTTTTATGAATTTGCACATATGACCTCAATTATTATCAGTCAGACAAATGCAGATCATATAATGGATTACCTTTGGTTGTATTTAAATGATGCTAAACAAATAAAATTCAGTTAAACTGAGTTTAAATTTTTAAACAAACTGATTTTGAAAACTAATTATTTTCCCTACAACCCAACAGGCCTTTTATAGAAGCTAATCTATTATCATTTAAGGCTTCTTTGGTGCACTTTTAGTAATTAATCTCAGTTATTAGATTATTAATTAACCAGAGTGGAAGCGAAACATATAAAGTCTTCTACACAATGCCACATTTACACAGATCTGAATATGAATCAATGTCCTTTGTTGTCACAAGTACAATGAAATAAAAATCAGTAACCTGCTGAGGATAACGGACAATTGTAGATTCAATTTATACAAGGATTGATTCATGATTCATTGTTGAGAATTTATGCACAGGCTACTATGATTTACACACTTAATAAAAGCAATACACAGGTTGGATAGATGATATCATCTCCATCTCATGTATGCTCATGTATGCTGTTTGTATGTGGGCCAGTCATAACTGTGTTTTAAAAAAGATGTATTTTCTCATCTCTAAATCATTTTGTCTGTATGAAAAAAAATTGCTCGCCCATGATTCTGATGACCCAAGACCACTTCCTTTCAGCTGATATTAGTGCACTCCTGAAACAAGACATCTTCTCCTCCACTGATTATTTCAGCTTCTTATATTTCTTCTGCTGGCTCCTTATTTAAGTATGTCTAAGCTGCAGTCTGCATTTAAAACAGTGGAGATTCTCAGGCTGTGTGGTGTTTGATTTTCGCTCTGCTTATTGCTAACTGCAGCTGACACACATTTGGCTCCAGCTTTAAAAAGCTGCAGGGCCCCTCAGAACAGGAGTGGGACTTAAAGAACAGCTTGAGCTGCAAATATGGAGGCAGCTCATATTCCCAGACCTGACGATCAGGTGAAATAGGCTAACAAACCATCACAGGAAGGAGAGGTTAAAGATTCACATCCTGGTTGGCTCACAGAACTACTTCTATCATTTTATTAATAAAAGAAACAGTCATATTGGGATAGGGGATTCTATTTTTAACTCTTTTATCACTTGATATGCTTGGTCGGCATGGCAATATCTTAGGTTGACTATGTATCAAGATTTCCAAATTAATTTTAGGACCAAAGGTTTTCCAATTATATCACGCTGTCATTCTTCATATAAAGTGTCCAAATCAATTTCACTTGTAAATCCTGATCAGCATACAGTGCAACAAGCTACAACCGCCATTAAAAAAAAATTTTTGCATGCTTTATTTCATATAAATAAAAGCCAAATGCAATGATTTGAAATTCTGATTCATCAATATTTTGTTTTCAAGCGATCATAAAAAATGTTCAGATATTGAAAAGGAGGCATTTCAACACTTCATTGAATTGTGAATTTGATGGCAGCATTATCTCTGAAAAAACTGGATGGAAGGAAAGCAGGCTGAGAAGTAAAGATGGATAAATATGTTGTGACAGATATGATTAATTATCAATAGGTCAGTATTACTATTGTGTATGAGAAAAACAACCCCAAATTAAAGTTTGGAAGAGGTTTAGCAATCTAAAAGTATTGCATTGACATTTGACAATTTATTATTAATTTAATAACATTTTAATAATAATTTACATTGATGTCAAATTTAAAAAAGTTTGATCATTGCTTTTCCTACAGTACATAATGTTTTCATAAGTACAACTAAATCTGCAGACATCCTACAATCATTTGTGCATATTGGGTTACATTAAAAGCAGGCACAGAAATGACATGCACATATTCCACAAATCACTGTCCTTAAACACATTTATCAGATAAACAGGCCAAATGTAGGTTAACGTGGGAAAAAAGAAGCAGTATATTAACATAATCCAAAAATGTCAACATCTCGGGTCAAAAGCTGATTTAAAACTCAATTGTGAGCTCCGACAATATAAAGATCATGAATGTTGTGTTCTGTAAGAACTTATGTAATAATTTCACCCATTTTTATAATGCTTTTAAAAAAGATTATTTAACTCCTTGAAACCCTCCATTTATCATCTAAAACTGTTTTTATGGATAAAAGACTTGTTGTGGACCTTTTGTTTTACTGACCTATTGCTGGCTCCTTGCTGATAAATAGATCAATTAGCATCTTATCAGAAATGAGTGAATCTACCCTTATGTCTGGAAAGGTGTACACAATTCAAATCTAAATAATCTTAGCTTTCTAGTGGTGTTAAACATGTAAGAGAAACTGGATAAAGAAAAAAGCTATTTATTACATTTTCCATGTCCCACCCACAGGACATCTGGGTCTGATGGGTTAAACCTTAAATAATACAGGAACTCTAATTAAAGTGTCATTTGTGAAGAAAACTGAAGTCAATTTGTGTTCTAGTATAATAATGAGATTCTTTTTTTCTAGGTTTAACTGTATGTATATGTGTAGCAGCTGTAATTAAATGTGTGTAAGCAGGAAATGGAAAAATTCCAGTTACATTGAGAACCATAGCCACTGTCATTAAGGAACACGCATCTGAACAAGCACAACCAAAAGTTTCTCTATGTTCTGCAAAGTAGATTAACTTTCTGAAACAGAAACGGACTAAATGTGTTCTCCTGTCTTGTGCTCACAACCACGCGGATCTGTACAGCAATAGCAGCTTGAACTCCATCCTATTGTGAAGATAAAAAGATATTTTCAAAGAGTTCTGCTCACAGTCAAGCTTGACACATTCACATAGGATACGAGTCTCTGGGATGCTACACAGATCAAGAATCTCTACACTCTCTACTCTCAGCACTGTGGTATTTATAGATTTTGCAAATGAGCTGAAAGATGGCGTGATGCACAGGAGAAAACGACTCCTTGATTTCCATGTGAGCAGAAGAACTTTAGCGTTAGATTTTGCAATATTCCCTGTGAAGAAAAAACTGCTATTTGCTTTTGATATTAATAGCTGGAAATGTTTTAATTAGACAAACAATCAAAAGGTTCCATTTCTGTCAGCAGAATAATACTGCAGAGATAAGTGAAGCCATGGCAACTATATTTCTACAGATGGATTTTTTTTTTATTTAAAACTGATGTTAGAGTAAATAAACTCATTTTATTGTGTTGTGATAAAAAAAACAGTCACTTATTGAACTTAACATGGACACTGACTAAACACTTACTGATGCATCGTGCAGACATGTATAGGATGATGGTGGGACTCAGTTCACGGTAGAATACATGTGCAACATCCAACCTCACACAGACCGCATGAGGATACTTCCAATGTTTTCCTTAAATTTTGATTTTCAAAATGAATTTACAGATGCCATAGTCAGGCATCCAACTATTAATCCATAACCATATTCACTTCATAAATTAAACATTTTGATATGTTACTGACAAAATGTTTCCTTTATGAACATGTACATTATAAATTTCCAAAGCAGATGCCATCTTTCTGTTTTCTGTTGAAGCCTTAAAAATGTTGGTCATTTCTAAAATTAAAGATGATGAAAGCAGCGACATTAATTGGAAACTAAACGACTCTTTATGTTTCTTTTTTTTCCTGCTAGTAACCTTTCCTCCAATTAAATTCTTCTATAGCTGTTTCATGTGTGTGATTTCTAGCATAATGCCACCATCAAGGTTAATGTTTTTTCCCTTTGCTAAAGGTAGGCGTACTGAGGGGGAAGCAAACAAACATAAACCAACATAAAAAGTTAGCTAACTAAAAGAATCTCTGTGGATTTTTTTCCAGATTACACATATAATGCAAATCTTACATTGTTTTAGTTTATCCAAAATAATGTTTATGCATAAAATATAAACAACAAGATGACTCCTCATGTTTAAAACATTGCTGACCACAACTGGCAACAAGCATGATAGGCTTAGATGGAGTGTGAGGCTTTGAGAACATACAGAGATTATAGGACACCAAAAACAGACATGCAGTTGAACATGTGTTTAGCTGCCGGGGTGCTCAACCTGCTGTGTGCTGTCAGCAGATTAGCAAGCTGCAGGATGACTGCTTGACGTTGGAGGGGGCCCCCAGCGTACACATCCATATGTCTCTGTCACTAAAGCATCTCCTCCCATGGAAGCATTTCTGCCTTTTGCATAGACACACTCAAACAAAAGTACAATTAAGGAACAATGCCAGAATTGGCAGACCTTTATGGATCACAGAGGCCTCGGCAGCTGTTTTGCTAAGTTGTTCCTTTATTTTTCTGCTCTGAAGGAGATCCTCTAGTAGCACTTTTATTGCAGACAATAAACAACTGCCTAGTCATAACAGATACAAGAAGTTCCCTTTGGATGACAACCGCAAAAATAATACTACACTCAAAGGCTACATTTTAATTTGTCATTATATTGTGTTTTCCCATGACAATGAAATACTTTGTTTATGTAAAGATAAAGATTTTACCTTAATAATTATCAGAAATGAATAGTGTGAGTCCAAAGTGAGCTCTTTATTACTAAAAGTACTATTTTATTTATAAAAACTAAACCTTCCCTTTAAATGCATCAGTTGTTTTGTATAAGTTAGTATTGAGCGGCTGCAGGGTAGAGTCCATTTAGTCTAGTGGTCTCCAAACTAGCAGATCAGGTCCTTCATTAGACTCACAAGGTCTTATTGATAAATTCTCATAATGATGATCAAGCTAATAACTATCTAATACTAATAACTAATTATAATAGTTAATAATAATAATTAAAACTACTAATAACTATCACAGTGCAATCATTATAAGTTAATATATAGTGTCTATTTTTATCTTTTTTTATCGGATTTCATGTCTATTCAATTTATTCTATTCATTTATTTTATTATTGTTTTCGTTGTATTGAAGTCTTTTTTTTTATAAGCTGCTGAAAATCTAATTTCCTTGAGGGAGTCATCCCAAGGGGATTATTAAAGTTAAGTCTAAGTCTAAGATTATCAAAACAGGGAAAGGCATGCTGACATGCTGAAATGTTTTTATCTTTATCTCAGATCTTTGCCTTCAGTAAAAATTTAATTATTTCATCAAGTTTGGACTATAACTATTTAGTAAGGACATGAAAGGAGGTGTCACCAGAGTACTCTCCCCATGACTATCCTATAGTGAAATATTCTTCTCTAAAACAACAACATTTAGCAATCCCACATTTCACCAAAGGAGAAAATAATCATTGCATCTCAACTGGGATGTGGTGCATTTGCAGTTTAAAACATTTCAACCCCCCGTCCTGTCTTTTGGTAGCAGCCTTCCCTAACAGAGCAGCAAATCTAATACGGGTAGAGTTACATAAGAGATTATCTTAACTGCTCTTATCTTCTCCCTGCCCTGACTTGTTGAAAATCCTGAAAATAAAAATCTCTCCTGTGGTGCTGAAGCAAATATCAAATAGAAGCAGACTCCAGCTACTGAAAGCCCACACTGCATTGTGCTGTTGTGTCAGCACTGCTGTAACTTTAGGTGAGGGTTGGAGGGGGTATGTTGGTAATATGACCTTGTTGCTGTGGAGCAGTTGGTCAGTGACAAGCAGCTCTCTCGCTAAAGAAGAATTTAAAATGCAGAAGTGTGACTGAACAGGGATTCCCTGCCACACAGCTATTGATAATTAGGATTAATAATTTATGACTCATAGCTTGTGTTGTTTGTGCCATTGAGTCTTTCCCTCTGGCTGTAATAAGTTATTGGTTTTCAGTCAACACTGGATCTCACACCTGTACCTGCTCACCCACAAACATCTATATAGCACGGTGAGACTTGCTGTGAGGGAGGAGCAGATGGTACCTATTACAAATCTGCTCATTACTGAATGTAACTGGCTTTGTTGTAGAGAAGCTGTCCCAATGCTTTTTTTTTTTATTATTATCGGAAACCCTTCAAAGAGAAAAGCTTTTTCTCACATGAACATTGCTGTGAACTGTCTTTAGAGTAATGATATTATGAAGCTTTACAAAATGTAGCTTTTTAAAGCAAAAGTCACATAATGAATGTTTTTTGTTGTTTTACAGTCTATTGGTGAGTCAGAATGAACAAAGAGCATCTAAATAGAAGCTACTTAGAATAAAACCGATGTAACCCATTGATGCGTGTTCAAGAAATAAACTAGTGTCTTCCTCATCTGCCACATATACCTCACTGACATGTAAAACGCAAGTAAACATGACGTCATTACTATAAAACCTAAAAAAGAAAAGAAAAAAGGGGACGTTTCATAAAACCAAAAATAGGAGTATGCCACGTGACACAGTAAGAGGCAGTGCGCACCTAGGACAGGTTGGCAGTCCATCACAGAGTCATGTGCTTCTTATGTATAGCTTTTTCTGTTTTTTTTTTTTTTTTTTTTTTTTAGATTTCTCACTCTCTCTTTTTTTATGGTCTTCAGTTATTGAGAGGCATTTTGTGTTCATCTTTGCTGGCAACCTGCCCGTGCTGTATCCTGCCTCTCACCTATAGCTGCTAGGCTCCTGCCCCTGAAATGTAATTAGTGTGCTTTGCACTCCACTGGGCCACCAAACAAATCTATATTGGGATTTTGATGAAAAGTACTATCAAATATCTCCATGACACTGAATGCTGTGGAGCTGCGCGTTTGGAGGTCCTTAAATATGCACAGTGATTAGTGATGAATGCCAGTTTAATGCAGCAGTTAACGTGCATATGGTGCTCAAGAAGAGTACAAAGGTTAAAGGGTTCATTAAACTCCTCCTAAACGTGAACATATAAGATGGATGTAACTTCTAAGTGCTAAAATCTTCATGATCAAATTTCACTAGAGGGCTGAAAATGTTTGAGAAGTGAGGGATCTTTTCACTGGTGTCATTTTTAGATTCTCTTTGATTTCTGGGAAGAAGATGACAGTCTTGAAAATAATGAGGGAGGAGGAGAGACAAGCAGAAACGTCGAGACAAAAATTAGGTTTATTCTGCTGGACAGTTAGAAAACAAAATAGTGCCTCAGAGACTTAACTCGACTCTCTTCAATGATGGATCATCCGTGTTTGTGTTCCACTAACACACCCGCAACAGCAGGCGGTGTAAACGCTGCCTGGCTGAGATGCGAGCTGATGTCTAACAGCCAGAGGCGCACAGGCTTTATGAATCCTCTGTGGCCATGCAAGTATGAAGCACAGGGAGATGATCCGAGGCGGTCTTATCAGGGCTACACATGTGTGCGCAGTGGGCCGCGTCATGGAAGCGCACATCCTCTCCACCGTCGAGGAAAAAAAATGTATGTAGGCTATCGCCACACCCATTACACACAGCCAGACAAGGCGAGGTGGCAGAAAAAAGAGCCTTTTCCAGCGGCGACATCACAACAGCCGAAGGCGAATGAGTCACACACCTCCACCAGCACCCCCCACCTTCTTTCCCACCTATAAAGTAAACCCGCAGCAGACATGGTTGGAGGGTGCTCGTGCGTAATAAATGCATAAGCTGCGAGGATGAATGGATGATGGGCGGTGATGGTGCACGTGGGGCCAGTTTAGGAGAGGTATTTAAAGATGTGGACACGGCTCTGTCAATGCGCATGATACTGCGGTTCTACTACTACGGCACGCTCCAACTCACCTTGAATCGGCGCACGGCCGCTCCGCTGTCATTCGGATGCGGGGCGTACGGAGAACCAATACACGCCCCAAAGCCTCAATCAGCAGCCAATCCAATGACAGAAGAGGCGGACCTGTGGCTGCATTCTCACACTTGGTTTCACTATGCGCTCGTAAAACGGCTCCGTCTGCTCCAAACGCGGCGGTGCAGGTGCTCTGTCTCTTCGAGAGAGGATGCGGATGGAAGGACGGGGGAGGGAAGGGATGAAGGGAAACGCCACGAAGATAGAAAATAGGATGTGAAAAGGGCCTTTGCTAAGAGACTGTGAGGTGCAAGGTCGAATATGAGAGATTGGTTGAACGGGGCACTTTGCGTGGTAATAGCTGGTCGGCAATAGTACTATGATTTGGTATGTGGCCACTCTGATAGCAAGTGTATTCAGCACCAGAGGAACGGCCGCTCAAGGTGAGTTGAAGTGCAATATATCTTGTGCCTCTCTAGCGTGTGGTTTCTGCTGTGTGCGTTTGATGCTGCTTTTTGTCATCGTGTGACATTTTTGCTTGTTAGGTCATATGAACTGTGAGGCAATTTCATTCTAACAAATGGCTGCATATCTTATTTGTCACGTGCAAGTTCAGCCCCGGTTGAATCAGAGCTACAACTGTCTAGAAATGGCCTGGCACATATGCATAAGATGTGAAAGGGAATCATTCACATGCCCGTGATACAAATCCATGTGTCCACCATGATAGAGCACAATATGGACAGCCTGATTGATAAGGTCGGTGCGTGGGGTATATGTGGAAAGCGCGTTTTCAGCAAGCGATGGGAGATTTGTGCGCTGTTTCAGTCCCATTTGAGTTCTCCAGAGAGGGGTGTGACCGTCTCAGCCCTCAAGATGGAAAAGTAGCTAAATAATGCATCACGTGTCAGACGAAATGCACTCTTAAATTCAATAGAGGCCATGGCGTCATGCATGGGATTGAAATGTTGAATTTCACGCTGCACACGGATGGAGTCATGCTGCTGCGCGAGACGCACCGAGCACCTCCAGGCTGCAACTCGCCTTGTGCTGATGTAAGAGCTACACGGGATAGTCATTCCTGCACCTACAAACTGCACAGTATCCATTTTGTTCATATTTTCTCTGAGCATTCTGTATTGACCAATGTACTTACTTAACCTTGCTTTCCCACTTTTGTCCAGACGAGGGAGACATGTGCCAGACTGTCGCCTGGTAACTGATCCCAATGACCCCACATACCCAGTCAGAACTGGTGTGCTCACAGGTCTAGCTCCTCCTGTGATGCCAACCAGGGCCAAGATAAGCACAACATAAAAGCTTTCAATGAAACACTAAGGACTGAGGAACAGACACATGTTTCAAGGGTTTCATTTTTTATCTTTTAGTTTTTAAAGCCCAACTTGTGCAGGCAGTTATTTTAAATCCTGTTGATTTAAAGGTGTTTTGTGGTAGTGCTCATGGGGGATTTAAGTCTTACATGCTGAAAGAGAGAGTCACAAATTACAACATTGCATGTAGGTGCAGATGTTGTACTAGAAACAAACACATTACAAACACCTGCTGAAACCATTTTTTTAACTACATATAATAAAAATAAAGACAACACATAAATGGATCACAAGGATTCAAAAATAACTTAGCAGGTTTAATGTAATAAAAAATAAGACAATTGCTATTCATGTGCACAGTACCAATAATTGCAAAGTGCATTTGGAAGTAATTGGCGTTAGAATAAAACCTTAAGTTAAAACATTAGTTGTGGCATGCTTATGAGCTTAAAGGTTTTCAGCTTGCAGCTGATTAGCTAAGCGGACATCTTCTGGCTCTACTTTTCTGTACAAGACAATAGTAATTTGTGTATCCAGGTTTTTGCAAGAATGCAACTAACCGGTTCTTTAAAAAGATCTCTAAGTAAGCCTCTTTCTAAGCTGTAGCCATGCTTTATGGTGGACCACACCACCTGTCATACAGAGAAAATGTTTGTCTTTACCCAACCGTAACCTGTCTAATAAAGTCAAACAGAGTTGATCAAATATAAATATCTTAGTGTAACAGATTTAGCGGCATTGATAACTTAATTTTGCTTTGTTCGTTTTTCTCTGCGTGTGGGGGCTGCAGGTCTGATTTTCTGGTCTCAGCTCACTCCAAAACAAAGAGAAGAAAAGTTGGATCAGAGCAGCTTAGTTGAGCTGAAACTTGGCTCCTTTCTCATGAGTGGTATTTTGCTGCATGTGCACTTTGCTCAGTGTCAGGCATAAACAGGATCAGTGAGTCTACAAATAGATGTTTTCTTCCAGAAAATTGAAAGCATAGAAAAGTTTATTATATGTTTGATGTTCTGTTTTGGCACAATTTTTACACATCATAAAAGCTTAAGTGCATGACTGTACAATGCATCATAATATGAGATAAATCAGCAATATTTTTGTAGTAATCAGAGATAATATAAATACAATCTTCTAAGTTTAATAATCCTATTAAAATAGTAATAATAAAGAATAATGAAATGATAAAACCACCAGATTATAAAATACTTTGGATGTAAGTGTGCAGGCATTATTCACTCAGCTTTTACATTCACGTCAGCTCGGTCAGATCATTGCTGTTTGTGTTCTTGAGGCTAGAGGCTGGTGACACATGTATGCAAAATTACACTGAAATGTGTTATATTTATACTAGAACAGATTTTCTAACATTACATGTCATTGGTGGTGCAGCAAAAAGTAACTCAAACCCTGTTTCCCTCTTGGACTGCTTTAAATCGTAAGGTTGTGAAGGTGGTGTCTGCAAACATAATTCTTTTTAAACTGTTGCGTATGCCAACAGTCAATAATGTTTCTGGAGGCAAAAACAGAGCACGATTATTGTGACAAAGATGACAAACCCTTTTAAAGCTACTGTAACTTCACTGGCTGCTAAAGTGGTGCACTGACATTCATTATGTACATTCCTGAAGACATCATCGCCAGTGTCCCATGGCTGAGAACCCACATTTCACAAGTTTTTTTCAGCCTGAGGGTTAGTTACAGCTACTTTTTGCTTTACGACACAACATCACACAATAACTGCATCAAGCTAACATCAACACATTGGCTGTTTGGAATGCTCACAATGGCTGATTCAACAAAGAAATGCAAAAGGTGCCAGAGGAGGTGAGGAGAAAAAAAAGCGAGTTCTTCACAGGGACTCTCACCGGCTGGAGAGAGCTCAGTGAAGAGACAGGATGTAAGATGGGTATTGAATTAGCCGCTGTTAAGAGATGCTAAAGTGTAAAAGCCAGCTTCAGTGCAGTAGTGTAGCTTTAAAAGTTGCTCTGGCAACACAAATGTTTGCTCTTCCTCTGCTATAGGTGATATGCTTTCATATAATATTTGCACTAAAACTTTAAGAAACCAATTACCAGCAACCAATAAATACATATTACAGTATCAGTATTCCTGTTCGTAGGAATATTACAAACTACCTGGGAAAATGCTTCTGTTATTCTAACAGTTACTTACACGGTCAACTTAAGATGGATACTTTTTCTAGTGAAGTGTAAAAAGGTCATTTATGTGGGTGGTGAAATCCAAACCAATGCTAATAACATATTCATGTACATCTTTGAAGCATGGATGACGATAAACTCATAGGAGCTGTGTTGTAAGGCATGCTAGTAGCCAAGCCTGTAATACTGATGCACTGATTGCAACTATAAATGGTAGCTGAAGACTGATTCTGGTCTTTATCTGACTGATCTATGCATCTCTACTATAAAGGAGAAAAACATGCCTTAGTTTTCGGCCTGCAGTGCAGATAAAAGATAAGCCTTGTTTCAGATATCTGTGACATGACTGAAGCACTTTCCACTCTGTCTATTAAAGGCCGTCTTTGTTGTGCTTCACTCTCTTGTTTGTAAGAACCAAAGGCGGAACGGGTCTTAAGTTGTTGCCGATGAGCCAGCAGGGAAGGTACTGTAGTCAGAGAACCAAGATCAATGCAAATGTGTTAGGCACAGCCAGCATGGTGATATGGACCACTTTTACCCAACAATGTTTTTTATACTCAGCTGATTGCTATTTGAAAGCATGCACTGCTATTCAGCCATTGACAACAAAAGGACAGTCCCCTTGCCAAGGGACACGAGATGCAAATCAGCTGCTAGGCTAACTCTGTGCACATTTACATTTTGTATGTTTTACTTTTGCTCATTAATATGGAACATGTCTTTCTGAAATAAATAAAGGGAATCAGTGGAGGTTTAATGAGGATGTCTTTTTTTGCATGACTGCTTGAATGAATAGGCTGAAGAGATACTGCTGAAACATCTCTGTAGGCATGTTGGCTTTCATTTATATTTGTGAATTGGTTGATTTTCATTGCTGTTGCATGCACAAGTCATTTTAATGAATTTACTAATTTGGAACAGTTGTGGCATCACATGGGATGGAGAAAAAGTTGGGACCTAGAAAAGCTTTTACCCAAAAAACAAACACAAGCGGGCACATATTCCTAGAGGATAACTGTGTTATGTCAGTTTCAATGGATATAAAATCTTTCATCAAATTACGATGCAGTGTTTAGAAGAATATGATCCTCAGATCTTTGACTCAAGCTGAACATTCTTGCTTTTTGTTTTATGTTGCTGCAAGCTGAAATAATGTGGCTCTGTTTATGCTGAATGCAAAGTAAAATGTCCTGTTCACCTATACCTTACACTGTATGTCACAAACTATCTTATTGTCAGTGAGCAGAGTGAAACTGTTGGACTTAAAACTGTTAAAAAAGTGTTGCAGGCTTTTAAATTTTAATGTGTAAATACTTTGACCACATGTAAAAGTTCTCTTCAAATTGCCCACCTCATTCATAGATTCACATAAAAAACTCAGGTATGAACAGTCAGTCCCAGTAAATGGACACTTAGAGACATTGTTTAGAGCCAAGTGCCCATTGGGGAGACAGCATATGGTTAGAGAAACCCCAGGTTAGTTCAACAAAGTCAATGGTGACTTGGCCACCAATCAAGGTGAAGCAGGAGGGAGGCTGATGGCAATATAGGAGTAATTAAATGTCATTGGCAGGTGTTGAGAAGTGTTTTTTTAAGGCCTTTTTTTGGCTTGATAGCATATCTCTCAGATCCATTCCTGGAACTTTGTGTTTTTAGTCATTGAGCTCGCTTTTGGCCAGCTTTTATTATCACTAATACCTCACGTGAGCTGCTTCTCTGACTCACGGGATCTGGATCTTCCCTTTGTGATGTGGCTCTTTTCCTTGTTTCTTTGTTTTTCTTTTGTATAATTCTAATAGTTCCATATATAAGTACTTCTAAAGTATTTTCTAATAATTATATTTATCTGTATGACACCGTGTGTATTCCATCTGCTTATTTGGTCTATTTCTTTTGGTGTATCTCAAACTGAGCATGGCAGGATATGACACCAGAAATTAATTCTACATTTGTTGTTGCACTTGTTTTATTGAACTAATACTGATGACCAGTTTTACAAAATAGCTTTTTCTGTTACACATTTACTGCAATAAACACTTAATATGCTAAACTCAAAAGTAAGGCTATATTATATGGTGTGTTAAGGAGCATATTCACAACACTTTCATTGCATTTCCATTGCTGTTTGCTCCTCACATCTTTTTCTCTGTGCTCTTTTATGCTGTCTTAATTCAGCTGAAGTACCAGTAAAACAGCTCTTTTCCATCTTTTCTTTTCTCTGCTGTTACACAATAAAAGGACTCCAGCCTAATGTACAGCGCTGAAAAAACATCATTTTATAGCCACACTGTAAGATGGGTAAATTACGATTTTAGTGATTGCAATGAGTTTGTTCTACTATCCATTATATGAGTCTGTACAACGCTTTTGCACAGTGTAAGGTTTCATTTTTTTGTCAGATATGGTGCACAACCTCCAAAACACATCAAAAGTAAAATACCAAAGTAAGCTGCATTTGTCACTGTTTATCTTTCTTTTTTTTGCTTCTGACAGAAAAAAAATGCATAGTTTCTTGGTGCTTTATAACAATAGTTGAGCAAAATATCTAAAAAATAGGTTTAAAACCAGTGAAAAAATGCTTGAGAAACAATATTACCACTGGTAATATTTTCTTCAGTGATAACACAATATTTCATAGTCCTTCCTTCTCCATGCATCACAGATAAAAACAGAAAATCAACAGAACACAATCAACAACTACAATTTATAACAAGTCATAATTTTGCATCAACTTTGACCGTAAACAATGGATTAAACAATATATTATTCCAATTGAGTTGGTTTTGTATGCACAAAACGTCTTTATTTACTTCCATCAACACAGTGGCTGTGTCCGAATATGCACCCTATGCCCTCTGTAGCGTCCTAAATAGTGGACACACCATTTTGTAGGAGTGTCTGAATGTACTTTGAGATACAAAAGCAGTGCACTCAAAATTACTCACAATAGATCTTGAAAAGCAATGAGCATGAATGGTCACTAGATGGGTTAATATAGACCACAATGCATTGTGGATTTACGCTTACGATGGCGGATTTAACACAAACATTAAAAAAGGTTAACAAAAGACTATAGATCATACATTTTATTCAGTTTTCATTGAGTACCGTATTTTTACGACCACAAGGCGCACCGTACCAAAAGTTATGCGTGCCGTTACTGTATTTTGATCAGGCGTGGGTTTTATAAACAATCCACGCCCACATTTACAACACACACAAGCATACAAGTGTGTATGCTTTCGGGATGTCAAAAGTGCGTGGCACCTCATCCATGTTAGTGATGTGGCTGGGCTGGATGTGTTTCTCGGTGATGTGGCTGCAGTAGGAGCGGCCCACATTTCCCCCTTTAATCTCATTGTGTTCTCGCTACGTCCGCATGTATACTATGTACGGTATACCGGTGCTACAACACACACACAGGGTGCACTGCACCATAGGGCGCGCCGCACATTTTCAAGAAAATCTAAGACTTTTATATGCGTCTTATGGTTGTGAAAATACGGTAGATATAGTACAGAGAAAGGGTAAAATATAAAGTGAAGACAATATTTTTAGATGACCTTGGATAGTATTTGCAACGATGTTTTGAAGTGCGCTACGATTGCACAGCTGGTAGTCATGCAAGGTCTGACAGTGCAAAAGTAGTGAGCTTTGTGTCTGAATAACCAACAGAGTGAGAGTGCTATGTAGTACGTATGTAGTGAATGAGGAGTTAGCGCATAGGGTGCATATTCGGATACAGCCCGTGTGTTGCGATTTTTGTCATTTCTTCTGTCCATGAGGCTCAATTTATCTGTCCATGTGGGCCATAGATTGCCAACTGGAGTGCAATGGCAAATTTTAAATAATATATTTGTTAAAATAAATTTCAAGTACCTAACTGTCCAACAAATTTAGCAGTGTCAGCAAGAGAGCTACAGTATATCATAAAAAACATCTTTCTTGGTGCAACTTTTTGCCCGTTCCTTTATACAGTACAGCATTATCCAACATGTAGTCACGTTAACACACAAAGCGATACACACACATGCACATACACACACAAAATGCTTGCCTGTTAATTTTGAGAGAGACAAAAAGGAAAGAATGTCACACAGTAAGGGTAAGCCAAACCTTATATGAGAGAATAACTTTGCGTGGTTTCCTAGCCGTAGTCCACCAGGCTCCTCAACACAATGGTTGCAGATTCAGAAAGAATCTAAAAATAGTGACCATATTTGATAGAAAAATCTAAATTTGCATGTCAAGTAGTGTGTTGGTATGTCAACCAGGTATTTTTGAAAATACACAATCTGTCAATAAAGGTCACTTTTGAATATAGTTTAAAAACACACACACACACATACACTTCAAACTTATCATTGTAGTGTAATGGTAGCCGAGGATGCCATTCACTGATGACCAAGAATGAGTAACCTGTAAAGGAAAACTAATAAAACTCACAATGGTCTCAACCATATTGTTTGCATTTAAAAAGATGTGTTTAATTTTCATCGACATAAATAAAACATTGATAAAAAAATCAGTAATGACATTTTACGTCATATTCACAGGATGTGAATAAGCCAGAATAAGAGAAGCAAAATGGAAAAAGTACATTAGGGGAGTGGAAGCATCTGGAAATTGATATGCAAAAATAAAATTATGTGAGTAGTCCTCTGTTACTGCTTTGAAAATTCTCAAAGAGCTAACTTCTTTTGTTTATTGTATGACCATTAAGCCATTATTGTCTTTTTTCTTTGTTTTTGTCTTCTAGTGTTAAATCTCTAGTTTAGATCAACTTCGTTGGCTGAGTTTTATCTGTGTGTAGTGTTGGTTTATTCACTGCAGACCATTAAAAAAAAAGTCCAATTCAATAGATCCAATAGATTTTCAAAACATTGCTTCATATGTGGGTTGTTAGTGAATGGAAACTGATTAACATTGTGATCAGTTGCTTTGGGCCTTGTCGTCCATGTAGATGTTGCTTGGATATGTCCCACCTAGCATAGGATGCCCCTGGCAGGACATTGTACCCTCACTGCAATGCAAAGACTGCTCAGGAACAGCTCAAAGAAAATAATGAAACGCTCCCTAGATTTCCCAGAGCTCAATTGGACAAAGATTACTACATGAGTTGCTATGGCAACAAAAGCAATACAATGATTACTTCTTGTCTGTAAGCCACTACAGCAAATAGGCTCATATTAAGTTGTGTTGGGTTTGAGCTTTTAACTGTGACATCATACACACACACAGATTTACCTAAGCAAATAGGTACAAGTTTCCTATTGGATAGTTACTGCGTGGGAGATTATCTTTCAGCTGGCAACAAATTATTTAACCCCAACTGATGCAATTAGTAGCTTCTCATTTCTAAAACAACTATTTTTGATAGTCACCGTCGCATGGTCTTGAAAAAGATAGTAGTGGAAGCTGGATTTATACTCCTGTGGCATCTTCATACAGCTGGGCTAGCACAGCTGACGCTGGTGAAATGTGCTCTTGCATTTGAGCATAGGGTTAGGGCATCGCATTATAGTTTCTCTTCCATTATTGCTGCACCAATTCACTGAGAATCTCCAGAAATCCAGAAACATGTAATCATAAACTGGCCAATCACAAGGGAGTACTTCCACATAACTGTGCCCTGAAAGAGGTCAGGTCTCAAAGAGGTGCACATCAAATCTATGTGGACCTACGCAAAGTATACGGCGGTAACGCAGATACAACATCTAAAGGGATTGAGAACTGGCCTACGCATTATTAAAAACTGGAAGGACAGTGGGGAACCATTGTCTTTGAGGACAATACATGGTTGGAAAAAATCAGAATAATTTGATAAATCATTTCAACAAAAAACAACAGTAGAGCTCAGGGCTATTTTAAATAGTGAAAGTAATTTCCACATGCACAATACAAATGGAAGTCAAGTCATTGGGACAGAACAGCTGAGTAGATGAGCATAAAGATCGAACTCTGGAGGAATGGAAGATGGCCACGTGGTCTCACGAGTCCAAATTTACCCTGTTCTTGAGTGATAGATGCATCAGGGTTGGAAGAAAGGAGGATGAAGTGATGCAGCCATCATGTGTCATCAAATGTCTACTGTATAAGCATTGTTAAGAGTTGGCCGGGTATCGGTTCAGCAACAATATGTGAGGTCAGCTGACTTACATATTATATAATAACCAGGTTGTTACATAGATTGATTTTTTTTCTTCCCTGATGGTACATAAAATCCTAAATTACAATGCCAGGATTCATATGATTCAAATAGTGAAAAAGTGGTTCAGGGAATATAAAACATCCTTTTTACGCATGGGTTGGCCAGCATCTGAACCAGACCCGAACCCCTTTAAGAATAATTAGGATTTGTTGGAGAAGTCTTTGGACTCTCCTCAGTTTAAGATTTTGGTCAAAAATTAATGCAACTCTTGGTGGAAATAAATTTTGTGACATAGCAAAAGTTTTTCGAAACAATGCCCCAGTAAATATGTACTGTAACCAAAACTAATTAACTTAATTATTAGTTAAAAATAAGTAGGAGGTTTTTAGTAAAACTGATTCTTATATAGTGGTAAAACAATGGCAGTTTAAAACTTTGGCCTTAAAAGCAATCAGAAAACAGTGAGATCCCACTGGAAACTTTTTAGTATTAACCATACAGTCTATGGTATTAACATAGGTTAATATTATTTATATAAAGCTCTGGACACACTTTATGAACATCCGACATATTTGCTGTCTGTCAGGCTCTTCTGATTTGGTCAAACAAGTTTTGATGTGATGTGAAGTAAAGCACAACTTCCCTTGCAAACTTTTTTTTCTTCTCTCCACTGTATTTTATCACAATTGTGAGTGAAGCTTAGTAATGAGCTTAGGAGAGGGGCTATGCTCAAGCTGTGGATGCCAGACTCTCAGCATTGGGCATCTGCCAGCTCTCTGGCAGTGCCCCCTCCTCCCCTCCACTCTGGCTTCCTCTTCCTCAGCTAGGCCAGTCCCAGTGGAGTCTTCCTTGCAAACAAAGCCTGAAGCATTCTAGAAAAGCCTTTTTTTTCAGATCATGTGGTTTTGGGTAAACGGGCTGATTCTAGAGCCTTATCTCACAGAGCACATGTAGTTCTTTGCAGCTTGTAGGAGATAGAATATGTTCTCATATTAGTAGGTCGCTAGCAGCACATAACCAAAGCTGTTCAGAATTTTTCTAAAATCAAAATTTCCAAAACATACATCATTAAAAAAACAAAAAAACAATAGCTTTTCATAATACAACATCATTTTGAAAACAACAACTTGGGGGAAATTCCTGGAGGATAAACTTGCCCATGTAAGCTTGGAAACAAACTAAATTAAATAATTTTAGCGCTCAAGGAATTACAAGACCCTATCATGTGCTGAAAAAATAGAAGTTGAGGGGAAGTTTATTGAACAGATAAAGTTATTACCTTTTGGGGAGAGTTTGTCTGTTTGTTTGTCTGTAAACAAGATAACTAGAAAAGTTATGAAACGAACAAACAATCGAAAGAATTAACAAAAAACATCTATTTAATCAGAGATGACGGAGTGTTTGCAGTAGCGTGCCTAATGCAGACTGTTATTTTTTTTATTATTGTGACAACTATTTTTGGACTGTTATTCTTTCTGTCAAGGTTTAGCTATATATCATAT
>JBAMHV010000009.1:11786181-11797390 GCA_037177535.1 Pseudomugil gertrudae | reverse complement strand
ATAAATGTGTGTGTTGTGTGTATGTATGTGTATATGTGTTGCAAGTCACACAGTAAAACCCAATATTTAATGATAATGCATGCTGCAGGTTTCTTTATTTCACTTTATTTTACAAAGAAACATGGATGTCTTACGTGTGCACTTAGAGAGAGAGGTGTTTAGTATGCAGCCTGCACACTGAGGTTACACTAAACTTCATCTTGAGAGCATCTTGAGACTCTGACATTCAGGCTGCAGGAAGTGAGTGTTAGAAAGGATGGAAGCATATGGGAATTTAATGGAAATGACTGACTGAAACATACTATATGTGGAGCTGATGTAAGCCTGTGGATGTCTGTGCATGCAGTTAATGTGTAACATAAGACTTCTGAGCTGCTTTGACTTGCTTACCTACATGATTATATATGATTTATTGATGCTGAACAGACAGTGTTATAAGTAGCGGTAATTAGACGCGCCAACCAACATTGTAGCAGCAACATGCCGCTTTGTATATTTGCTATAAAACACCTCATCTAAACCATTTAAAAGTCATCTAAACATTGCTTTGAGCTACACTAAAAACATCTGTATCATACCTGGATGGAGAAATTTCCGTGACTCACAGCTTCTGCACGATTAGCAGTGCACTCCCTGGCTCGCCTTGTGTGCCTTTGGCAAGTCAAGTCCATTTCACACATCTTTTATTTCTTTTTTCTCTTATTGCTACACATTCAAGCAGGTGTCAGCACATCTATCGCATCCCTGACTGAGCATTGCCTGTCAGTGGGGGAGACTTTGCCAATAAAGCGAGCTAAATAATGAAGAGGTCAGACCTTTATGGGATTGTTCCTGTGGATACAGCAGACAGTGTTTGAGTCTTGAGTGGAAACAGTTGAAGAATCAGAAAAGATAAATAACTTGCTACAGAGTGATCCACATTTCTGCCTAGATGTCATACTGCAGTGTAGTGTTTAATAGTAGACTGGCGTATGGTGAGTTCAGACACAGAAAGTGGGTCTGGGAAGCCCACGGGAGCACTAGAAGAACATTTATGCAGATGATCAAAAGGCAGAGAAGAGACAGTATTCCGTCATAATCAATGAGTGGGTTGGTGCTTGCATTTAGATATCAGGGTCTCGACGAAAAAGAAGATCAGATCGTATTTTTTTAATTTACGCCCCCGTAAGATGCAGCTTGATTAGGTTTTATGAACTATGCTTACATAATAACTAACAGTAGGTCATTTTCTTTGAGCAAAAATGAGCATACATATTTTTATTGGACTTTGAAACCTTAATTCTTGAGTTTGAAATCGATTCTTGATTCAGTACAAATAAAACAAGTACTAGATTCAATATCTGTTCCTCCAGTGGATGCAAAGAAACCAGAACACAATGATTCTAGATTCAGGAGCTTCTGGCTTTAAAGACAACATAGCATTTGGCTACAAGTGGGGTCAGTTGTAGTCATTTTTTTTCTCAGAATGTTGAAGTATTAAATCATACATCTTTATTATGCTGATTCAGCATCGCCAGAATGTGGTCTAGCATGGAAATCAAAGCACTTCTAAAGTATTTATGGAGCACTGTTGTTGAATAGATGGATTAACTCTGTTTGATGTAACAAAAACTTCATATTTATATTACAACAGTACCAGATGCTGTGTTTAAAGTGCTTCATCGAGCTACATTTTGCTTTACCTGTTGTTTCCTGCTGATTGTTAAGCTGTGGAGCACATGTTAATCTGTGATGGGAAAGACTGGAACTCGTGTGGAAAAGAGCAATATTCACATATGCACCCTGGGAATATGTCCTCTCGTGGAAGCCATATTTCAGCTAAAGTCACAGGCCTAAATACTATACAACTAATGAAGCCTACCACAGACATCGTGCAGACAAAATGACTTACATAGCAATACTCCCACAGCACATGGCTAAACTGAAAATGGCAGTGAAACAGGCTTCTGAAGACAAGAGCTTTAAAAAAAGAAAGAGTGAGCACAAATGGCCAAATCTGAAGGATTGAGATGGCTTTGAAACACAGAACACCTGTAACATATGATGAACTTTTGTTTTAGTTCACAGACCCTGTCCTTACCGGTACCTCCTATTGCTATTAAATAAAGTTTGAAATTCCTAAGTTCTTGTAGGCCAAAAGCATTTTGTTTCTTATTTTTTAACGATGTCATTTGTTTCATTGTGATGTTAGTTGTGAGACTAAAAAGTTTTTTTATTCAATGTGAGAAAAGCAGCCACAGAAAGGAGGCTATATTTTTATTTGCGGCTCTAGATGTCCATTAGTGAAATAGATAAATACAGAGAAATGCATCTGCTAAGATGGCTCTGGGGTGCGTTTTCTACTATACAGCACTCAAGAGCACTACCATATAATGCAAATAATTCAGGAGAAGCCATAAAAAGTAAGAAATTAACATAAAGTAGTTATTTAATAATGATCTTAGTTCAGAACTTCATACGGTGAAAAAACTCATAAAAACTACTTCTGTTATATTTAGTTTTAGAGGTGTAGAGTTGAAAATGAGGCATGAAACACAACTTAAAGATAGGCCACCAAACAAAATAAACCAAGGGAGTGCTCGCACAGACTGAGGTGATGAAAAACTAAAGTCAGGTGTAGTAATCTTTTTTAATTCAATTCAGATTTAAAAGTGTAAACATAACAGAAAACTTGGACATGTTCAGTCAACAAACCATCTAATTGGTGAATGACATTTATGCAATTTGTTGAAATCGTGCTGTTTGTTAGGTGTGAGACAGAAAGCTGGTGGCATAAGGTGGCAATAAACTAGAGTGACTTGAAACCTAACTCTCCAAATACCATGAATAAAGAAGTAAAAGTAAAATATCAGTGCATGTTTTAATAAAGACAGATATATACAGATACATGCATGCACACTGCCCTACACACACACACACACACACTTACACACGCATGCACCATTCTTTGATGTGACCTTCAGCACATGCTGGCTGGCATTCAATTACCGCCCTGTCAGTGGCCCATCCAGGCCAGTGGCTGCATGTCCTTGAAATTCTCTCTACAGCCTGTGTCCAGTCTATATTCCCTTACATCCTCCAGAAGCATAAAGCCCTGCTCATATCATCACCACAGTGAGCCTTACAAACATACACACATGCACTCAGCATTTTACCTTATGATGCATCTCTTACTAAATCCATTGCTGTAGTGAGCAATGGACGTTTTCATTCATGCACTGAGTCAAAAGCACATCTGAGCTAAATATTAGACTGTAGTTTCACACTCAAACGTTTTCTGATTGGGAAATATGAGGTTGAGAGAGCCTAGATCAGAAACTCTAAGCACTTCTCATCTAAAATTCTCTCACTGAACTCCCTTGGTTTTCATATTTTGTGTTATTGGACCTCATTACTGTCAACTCAGCTCTGCTCTGCCTGATTATACTGTAACTCAAAAATTGCCTTGAGAGGGCTATTTACAGTACAAATGTACAATCATTTCTGAAAGCACAGTGTAGTGTGCTTTTTGTGCAGAGCCATTTTAATCTGCCACTTGAAGAGCAAGTAGAAATGGCTTGCAGATTTAACCCAGTGTGCCCTTAATGATCTGTTTAGATGATTTACCAGTTTCTGATTAACACTGAACAGATGTTTTCTTTTGTTAACAATATTTATTATGATTATTGTGTATATAAGTAAACATTTTACCTTTCTTTTGTGTTCTTGAATTGCCCCATAAACACTGCTAATCCTTCCGTACAGGAGGATTTCAGACTGAGTCATTACTTAAGTAAAAGGGTATTCTAGAACTGCAATATAATCTGAAATATTATTTTGGTTTACCGAGATTTTGCTGTTTATCTTTTTGCAAATTTGCATTTGTGGCAATTCATAGTCTCATTCCAGCTTTGTTTTGCAACCCAGCAGTCCCTTTCCCCACTTTCTGACATTTTGTAGCTGAAACAATCCATAGAAAAAAATAATTAGACAATTTTTTGATGATGCAGGCAGTTATTACTTAAAGCTCAAGCCCTAACTCTCTGTCCCTCATGGCCAATGTAACCAGTGTGAATCAGGGATATCTTTGCTTCTTCTCCATGTTACTTTGTGCCTGAGCTGTTTGCCATACAGGTGCTTTATCTGACAGGTGATTGAATTCTACCCTTTAGAAATACAAGATCATGGCAATAAATCCTCAAAAAGGCTTAGATTAAATACATAAAAGGTATTGGTCTGCAGGATTTATTAGATGCCTTGATTTATGCAGATCTTACTCATCAGATTTCTACCATCTGGTATTCGGAGGGTTTCTGTCTTCACTTAGATTCACAATGCCAAAGAAATCATGAGTTACTACCATCTATCATCTGTGTTGACCCCCTAACATCTCCACTGCTGTTTATTGGGAGGATCTTAAGCACGGACCCCGGTTGCACATTTACAACTCGTTGAGCACATAAATATCCCCCCAAATAAGCTCCCATAAAACCTGCTGGGTCACTGTGGCTCCATTAAGGAAATGAAAAGCAGTGACCAAGCCAGTGCTGATTGTCTCCTCATGAGGCATCATAAAAGAAGTGGGGAATTATTAGTCCTGCAATATTTTATATTCCTCAAAGTCTGCTTCTATGCTCAAGACACATTCTCTCTCTCTGCCACAAACATCCAAATATGTCTGTTAGAAACTTGAGCTGCTTAGTGTGTGCAACCCTGACTATCTGCAGAAAAAAAGCATTTCAGCAGTCTTG
This sequence comes from Pseudomugil gertrudae, assembly GCA_037177535.1. Classification (NCBI taxonomy): domain Eukaryota; kingdom Metazoa; phylum Chordata; class Actinopteri; order Atheriniformes; family Pseudomugilidae; genus Pseudomugil; species Pseudomugil gertrudae. Next base: position 11,792,660 of record JBAMHV010000009.1, on the reverse strand, counting down.
TGCCACTTGGTTTGAGGCTGTGCTTTGTGTCAAGTGACTCTACTTACTTAAACCAAACAATGTGTCCAGTGTTTTTCATCTTGCTCTTTCTTTTCTTCTAGGTCAAAAAGCTTGTCAGAGCATGAGTGTTCTTACATGCCAAAAGTTAAGACAAAAGAAAGGGTACCGGTATATCTGTGCCATGTTTAATGGCTGAAAACACATGTATATGTATTTATAGGTATATGAAGCATGTCTTCCTGTAGCATCCTTAATGTCATGTTTAAAGCAACTACGATCATTCTCTATAGTGTTAAAGCATTTTTAAAGATATGAAATAATTAGTCTGTGAGTTAACAGAGTCATCCGCATGCTCACATCTCTAGCATAAAAATTTGGCATAACCTAATATAACACAACCATTTGTACAAAGGAACCATTTTGACATGACTGTAATATACATAAGTTTACTTTTAGGAAGACCCTACCATGGAGTTTATTCACTTTATGCAGTTTAAAGTCGCAGATATGGGTCTGGCTTCATTTTAATCAACCAGGTTTACAGGATTTCAATGTTTTATAGTGTTTATAGATCAAGCTATGCAAGCAATTATCTAATGCTGCAAGGAAGCCAATAAGTGCATTTCCTTTAAAGTATAACTTACTTCATTGTTTCAGGGTTGACTGGTATAAATTTGCTTCTTATTCCATAAATAGAATTTAGCATGTGAACCCAGAGTCAGAAGACACAGCACGTGTGCTTTATGAGGTGGTGAAGGTGATTATTTTAAAGGTGTTAAAAAATCTGCAGTGGTGTTTGCTCAGGTGTAAATGTCAGAATTTAGCTTGGAAATGATTAGTAATGCAGATATATGGGATTTTAAAGCATTAAAAAGGTCATAGATTGTGCAGGTTGCAGGGCAACGTCATACCCACTGAAGCGCTTCTCTGATTCCATCAAAACCACCTTTATGAATTTTAAAACTGCATTGTGCTTGATTAAAGCTTTTTTAAATTAAAATCATGATCACATGCATTTTTCAGCTTGAACTCCTTAGTTTTTACTTTTGTAATTTGTTGTAGTTCTCTGTCAAGTTATGGTTGTTTTCTCGTGCTGGACTATCCATCATGCAGGTGTCACTGAGCACACACATTTTTTCAGTTGTTTTTGTTTTTAAATTCCAATTAAAGCTCAGCGTACATGGTTCCCTGGTTTTCCCTTGTTAACAAAAAGGCACAACAGTTAAGCAGATTCCAGCACAAAGGCCTGTAACCACATCTCCACTTTAAAAAGTGTAATTTGATTAAATCTGCTCTGTTTCAGTCTGTGCTGGCTGAAATAAATAAAGTGGATTAACTCTGTCAAAGGATAATGCAGATTAAACTGGTAAACACAATCACTAAGTAGTGCATATGGCATGTTGGGGCAGAGTTAGGGCTTTATTTTTCTGACAGAAGAACTAGGTAAAAATATTTATTTAATTTTAGGTGGACAGGCAGTGCAAGCGGGTCTTGTAGCATTTGAGTTTTTAAGCAACAGCAACAGTAGCGGAGCATCATTGCAGACAGTAACAGTAGCCTTGCTTGAGCCTATAATACCTCCACATCCTTAGAATTAGTTTTTCATTAAAAATTATCCCTGATAATGCAAATGATGCTGCTAATGAAAGCGTTAAGATATTCAGCTTGTTTTCCTCTGGAGGGAAACGTCAGCATGTCTCTTGATCCCCGAAGCGATTTTTTCCCCCCTGGGTGAGGACCGGTAGTCGTGCTCATGCTTTTATGGTGGAGATACAGGCAGCTCAATGAAAGCGGGGGTGGCAGCTGGAGAAAATCCAATCCCAGAGTGAGCATTCTGCTGAGGCAGGTATGCCGACCTTTGAGTCATCTGATAGGTCAACGCTCGGCAGTGTGCCAGAACATTCATGGCAAAACGCCAGGCCTGGTGGTGCTCATAGTAAAGCTAATCTGAACCACAGCCAGCGATGATCAATGAGGCTCCTTGGCAGCTCATTTATTGTACAGTATGGCACAACCACAAAACACTCACCAACAGATGCAGGTGACAGATGATGTTAGGACAATGAGACAAGGGAAAGATGATAAAATTAAGGTTTACCCATGTGCTGCTGTCTTTGTGTACAGTTCACTACACCTTAAGCATAATGCTCTTTTAATTGATTAGTGCAGTCGATCACCTTTATTTGGCACTCAATTATTGTTTGTGAATTAGTCTTGGATGACCTGAATACAATGAAATTTTCCTGCTTGTGTTGCAGGAATTTTGCGTCTGACCGACATTTTACTTGCACAGTGTTGTGCATGCCAGACTCCATCACCCTTGGTGTTTAGAAGCTCATTTTGTCTCCTCTCAGGTGCCCACGGAGTGAGAGAGGAGCCCCGGTTTGTGACGGCACGCGCTGGACAAAGCGTGATCCTGGGGTGTGACGTGTCCCCTCCCCTGGACGGCCAGCAGCCCCCCTATGTGGTGGAGTGGTTCAAGTTTGGAGTGCCTATTCCCTTCTTCATCAACTTCCGCTTCTACCCTCCTCATGTGGATCCAGAGTACACTGGTAAGATGGAAAAGTTAACAGTGTAATCCCTTTTAGATCAACAAGTATGATTTGTAATGGATTCTGATTCAAGTTTCTGAATCAATGAGGCTTTCTATGCACATGTTGTTAATCTGGAGGCATGTTTAGTTACCAAATACAACAAAACTGTTTCATTTACACCTCAGCAGAGGGAAGTCAAACGGAACGTCATACAAGATGCTGACAAAAAAAAAGACAATAAGCACCTCTATGGGACAAATTTCTCTAAAACTAAAGCTCTCTATACAAGGAATGATGTTAAGGTTAAAAGGATGACACATCATAAAAATATGCATTTAACCAAATACACAGATCGTTCTATTATTCGCCTGGAGTGTTTCTAAAAACACAATTAAAGAAGCTTAAACTTCATTTCATCTTTACAGAAATCAGTGTTGCTAAAACTGTTACTTTGCAATGTGAGATTCTTATTTTTCTAAGAACACAAGCACATGAATGCCAGTGTGAGTCATTCATTCATTCATTCATTCATTCATTCATTCATTCATTCATTCATTCATTCATTCATTCATTCATTCACTCATTCATTCATTCATTCATTCACTCATTCATTCATTCATTCATTCATTCATTCATTCATTCATTCATTCATTCATTCATTCATTCATTCAGGTGGAGAGGAAAGTTTTTGAGAAGACAAAGAAAGACCTCAAAATGAAAAGAGAACTTCTAAATGAAGAAAAGAAGAACCTGGAAGCAGTCAGGCAAAATTTAGAGGAATCAAAAGTTAAATTAAAGGAGTCCATCCAGAAAGTTAAAGAGTTAAAGAAAAGACTGAAACATTTGCAGGATGAAAAGAAAGAGCTGCTAGCTGAAAAACAAACTCTGGAGGAAGGAAAGAGTCAGAAGCTTCTCCTTAAACAGTATGATGATTTGATGATGATGATCCCCTCCCCCCCTTCCCTTCTTTCTTTCTTTCTTTCCAGACTAATTCCTTTCATTTTTACTCCTTCCCATCATTCATTCACAACACGACCATCATCCATACATTTCACCTGAAACAGGAAATATTTTACACAAAGAACAATTTAATTTGAACAGAATTCATTTACAACATGCACACACTTCATCTCCATGTTCACACACACGACTGTGAAACTTTGCTTCAGTTTTTCATCTGCTACCTCGCCGTCCTCTCGGCTGCACGCAGCCACACACCTGCTCACACACCTGCTCACACACCAGGTCACACACCTGCTCACACACCTGCTCACACACCTGTCCACTCACCTGCTCACACACCTGATCACACACCTGCTCACACACCTGTCCACACACCTGATCACACACCTGCTCACACACCTGCTCACACACCAGGTCACACATCTGCTCACACACCAGGTCACACACCAGGTCACACACCTGCTCACACACCTGTTCACACACCTGCTCACACACCTGTCCACACACCTTTTCACACACCTGCTCACACACCTGGTCACACACCTGCTCACACACCTGCCCACACACCTGCTCACACACCAGGTCACACATCTGCTCACACACCAGGTCACACACCAGGTCACACACCAGGTCACACACCAGGTCACACACCTGCTCACACACCTGTTCACACACCTGCTCACACACCTGCCCACACACCTGCTCACACACCTGCTCACACACCTGCCCACACACCTGCCCACACACCTGCTCACACACCTGCTCACACACCTGTTCACACACCTGCTCACACACCTGTTCACACACCTGTTCACACACCTGTCCACACACCTGTTCACACATCTATTCACACACCTGCTCACACACCTGTCCACACACCTGCTCACACACCTGTTCACACACCTGCTCACACATCTGCTCACACACCTGCTCACACACCTGTTCACACACCTGCTCACACACCTGCCCACCCACCTGTTCACACACCTGCTCACACACCTGTTCACACACCTGCTCACACACCTGCTCACACACCTGGTCACACACCTGTTCACACACCTGCTCACACACCTGCTCACACACCTGTCCACACACCTGTTCACACACCTGCTCATACACCTGCTCACACACCTGGTCACACACCTGCTCACACACCTGCCCACACACCTGCTCACACACCTGCTCACACACCTGCCCACACACCTGCTCACACACCTGTTCACACACCTGCTCACACACCTGTTCACACACCTGCTCTAACACCTGCCCATCCACCTGTTCACACACCTGCCCACCCACCTGTTCACACACCTGCTCACACACCTGTTCACACACCTGCTCACACACCTGCTCACACACCTGTTCACACACCTGCTCACACACCTGTTCACACACCTGTCCACACACCTGTCCACACACCTGTTCACACACCTGCTCACACACCTGCTCACACACCTGTCCACACACCTGTCCACACACCTGCTCACACACCTGTCCACACACCTGCTCACACACCTGCTCACACACCTGCTCACACACCTGTCCACACACCTGTCCACACACCTGCTCACACACCTGCTCACACACCTGCTCACACACCTGCTCACACACCTGCTCACACACCTGTTCACACACCTGTCCACACACCTGCTCACACACCTGTCCACACACCTGCTCACACACCTGCTCACACACCTGTCCACACACCTGTCACACTTTCAGCCAGTTACAGGTTCAGATAAAGTAATCTGGCGGGCCGCTTTGCTGAGTCACATGTAACACTGGAATCTCAGTTCTAGGTGTTTCTAGGTGTTATTTTCTTTATCAAGTGTTGCTGTGATGCAGCAAAGCAGCTGGTCAGGTAACTTTTTCTCTGATTGGTTGGAATGTTTGTAGCACTTCCACAGGTTAAGATATGTCAGTGTTGAACTGAGAGCAGGCGCTGCACTGTGTGTGCGTGTGTGTGTGTGCGTGTGTGCGTGTGTGTGTGTGTGTGTGTGTGTGTATGTGTGTGTGTGTGTGTGTATGTGTGCAGCTGTGTGGCAGCATGCAGGACAGTGAAGGAGCAGATGAATGAAACTGAGGCAAAGCTGGTCGTGCATGTCCACAGTCAGGAACAAACACATTCAATCAGGTTGCACTTATTTAATTTGCATTTAAATGTAATTTTCTTTACACATTAATTAATTCTTTTATCAACTATTTCTTCTCAATGACACCAGTCTCAAGTCCAGTCTCCTTAAAACCTCCTCTATTCACTCTTTCTGGACACCTTTTCTTTCTTTCCCTGTGTATTTTTCATTCCTCTACTTTTTCCACCCTGATGGAACCAGCAATGATTGTATGATTATCGGGTTAAAATCTGCCAAATAAATGACTCTGCAGCATATTCTACCTGTGATCTGTTATCATTGATGTGTAAATGTGGATATGAGTCATTTTTCATGATTAAGGTGTCTGAAGTGAAGTAAACCACATTTAGGTGTTTCTACTAGTTAAACAGGATTTCTGTAGCGACTGAACAACTTGTTTGATCGTGATTGCTCAAGTTTTGCTTAAATGCCTCAAAAAACACATTACTGTAATTCAATATATTGATGTTCTTAAGTGATCAACAAGGTAAAGAGACAGAAGGTGCATTTTTATCTTGGTTTTTTTAAGCTTAGAAGCTAAAAAGACGGGAGGATCGGTGCTCAAATTAAGATTAAGAAAGCAAGAAACAGTTAAGTTTTAATTATGTAAATCATTGTTCTAGTAAATTTTATTTTAAAGCAATACTGATAATAAGAACATTTGAAATAAGAAAGATATTGCTTCATTCACACAATATTTTACTAATGAATGAATGAAAAATACTTTATTGATCTCAGAGGGAAAGTAGTTTTATAAATACATAAATATTTATTGAAGGGTCTTCACTGTTCTTGTTGGGATGGTGCCGTCCACACAGGAGTCCATATAATCCATCACACACTCAGTCAA
>JBAMHV010000009.1:11757527-11786081 GCA_037177535.1 Pseudomugil gertrudae | reverse complement strand
ACTCATTCATTCATTCATTCATTCATTCATTCATTCATTCATTCATTCATTCATTCATTCATTCACTCATTCATTCACTCATTCATTCATTTATTCATTCATTCATTCATTCATTGTCAGTCCATGGTTTTTGGAGACCAAATTATGTAGCACCTTTTAACCTGTATTCTGAAAGGACCACTTACTACTGTATGACATTTATTTTGGACAAAAGTATTCAAGTATCCAACGTCTCATAATATTATCAAGTATCATAATAACTCTGTTATTAAAAATGTAAATTTACAGGTATTTCAATGAATGCCTGATAAAGAATCAACCTCAAACTTTCTTGGTATTTATTGAGGTTGTGTTCCGCCTTCACACATCTGCACTATATGTAATGCTATGTTAGCTGTGGTCACACACTGATGTGTGTATCAGAAATGTCCTGTCTCAGAAAACACTGAGAAGGGCTGGGGACAAAATTCCTCATTTCTCCATCTCAATATTGTGTTGGAACAATTAAAGTATTTCAGTATGGGTGTATTATTCTCATGTTCGCAATAGAAAGAGGATCAGAAGTGCCACCTGGTTTTAAAGGCCCATCATAAAACTACTAAATAAGGCAAATTAATAAAAAAAATATTTGTTTTATCTAAAAAAAACACCTTATTTATTTTTGTATTTTGTCTTTGACATTGTCTACAAACGTCACACTGAAAAACAAATTTCTGCGAGATATTGTCGCAGTAATCATCAGTTATTTAACTGAAATGACTTGTTTTGTACATGTAGAACATATTTTATTGCATTTTCAGAGCTTGGCTGATGCTTAGCAGCACTTTCTTTTGCTGTTACACTTTTACACAGTTTCTGAATAGCAAAAAAAAGAATTCAGTATAAATTAACAATCATCTTTAAGTTGTTTCACTTTATTTCATCTGTTAAATATAGTTTTTTTATTTAGTGCATGTCTAAGATATGAAATTCCTTTGTGAGTCAGTCAAACTGATAATCCTGGTAATTATAGATTTCTTCAACAGAAAAAAATGACAGAGTTTAGCTGCATAACTACAATGATTTTGCAAACGTTTTACAAACATTTCCTTGAGCATAAAATATATGGAACTGCTGTAGGTCTAATTATGAGCTTGCAGCTGACAGTAGAGCCATTTCAGATGAATAGATTGTTGTGCAAACCCTTTTTCGTTTAAGAGACTGACCTGTAATTTCAGCATGATCCAAGCCTTATTCTCTCCAAATTGCTCTTGAGCTGTTTAGGCTTTAAGTATAAAGTGAGTAAAGCACACTGAGGCAATCACGAAGGAAGAGGAAAACTTGGCTGGTTCTTAAACTGCATTCTGTTTTTCTGTGTGAACGTGGCATTTGTGGCTGCACAGGAGCATCTGCTGCATCTAAGTGAACGGGAGAAATTGCTGGGTCTCAGCAATTTACCACTAGATTGTACATACGTGGCTTCCCACACATTCCAGTGACAATTCAGCACAAGAGCACATGGTATACAGTCGATAGATAAAAACCTCTACATCTTTCATGTGTAGAAATGCAAAGTTCTGCCAGACAAGGTATGGATTTTATTTTAATTTAAGCCTGTAAAACAGCAGAATTTAGTAGAAAAAATGACTTTTTCCTTTATCTTAACAAAAAGACAAAGGAAACAAACCCAAAAAGCAGGCTTCCCTCAATGTTAGATGAAGTAGACAAAATAATACAAAACACTTTCAGCCCTCTCATATTCCGTTTCAACAAGCTTCATGAAGGTTAGTTTATTGTACAAGGGTTATATTTAGCTACAGTTATTTTAGATTACATGTTCGGTGAATCTCTGTGAGTCACTTTAATATAATGATGTGAAATTAACAAATCTTTTGTCATTTAGGTCACACAGCATATGGACAAAACAATTATTCATGTAAGACAGATGTAGTTACATAATGTTATCTACTGGTTTGTTGGCTTCCTTTATGAAGCATCATGTATGTCATCTTTTAATTTTACCAGCTACCTTTGTGGGGAATAATATTAATCTGTTCAAATTGTTTATATTTTATAAGAAGGATATAGATGTAATAAAACCAGCAGATGTTCTGTGCAAAGTTGGCTCAGTGAGTTTTTGGTCATTATTATTGAATAATGTGTTGGTGCAGCAGGAATTAAAAGTCAGACAATGCAGGAAAATAAACATTTGTTGATGACAGAACTTTGATGTACTGTTTGCGTTTTCACATCTTCCTTACTTTTTACATTAGATGCACTTAATTATTCTAATGATCACTTAATGTCAAAGTCAGGGGTTTAATGTTAAAGACTGCTGCCTTTTGTAACCAAACTGGTGCTCCGGGACTGCAGACAGTGATGCCAAACGATGAAGTTGTGGGCAGAAAAACAAAAACAGTGATGCAGCAAAGGACTCCACGGCCAAACTGAACGGCTGAATTAGGGGACTAATGTTCACATTTGGGCTGATTCGCTACAGCAGAAATTGGTTCTTCTGATGTTGCCTTATTATGTGTTAAAAGCTGTCAGAATGAGGTCAGGATTGTCCTTTCCTATTACCTCATCGTCACTAAGTACAAACCCAAACCACACCTGGTAATAAGCTTTGAAATGAAGGCAAACCATGGCGTGTTGAAAACCTGAGGGATTTTCTTCGCTAGTGTGAGCATCCTAAATGTGGATCTAACAGATTTCCTCTGTCTTTATTTATATGAAACATTTTTAAAAAAGTCTGAGCAATATTGGATTCACTGAAATCCTACCCTTTTTTGGCATTCCAAGCCGGGTTTTCATTGACAAAAACAATCTGCGACTCATTGTCTTGAGGAGCCTTCTTTACAGTTTGTAGCAGCTACAATGGACTTTGAGTCGGCTGTGGCATTTCATTGTTTGCGTTGACCTCGAAACTTACAGCAGGGTTTGAATGAACAACAGTTTCCAACACTCAACTGTGCTCACTTGGGTTCTGTGGGTGTCTCAGTGCCATGTGGCGTAGAGTCCACTGTTGAGGAATTATCAGCGAACAGATGCAACAGGAATATGGCCATTCTCATCAAAAAGATTAATGTGTATTCTGGGGATTGCTTGTGCATGGTGACACTGGACTTAGTGCATTGTTTGTTTAGGGTGCCTAATAGGTTCTTGTGGTCTCAGAGCTCAAATTTGGGGTAGTTCCATGAGTTGTTAAATCAGTATGAATAAAATTAATTAAGATTATGCATTTTTTATTATTTCATAGCCCAGATGCTACCAAAATCAAGTTGATTATCCATAAATTTGGGCATATTTTACAATATTTACTAAAGATGTCCGATATTATTGGCATACCGATGTTAGGTGATATGGGAAAAATTGGTATTGGTTGTTACTTTTTTTAATGACAAGTTTTATACAACATGTACATTTTATATGTCGAGCTCTTCAGCAAAGTCTCCTCGAACTCAAAATGATAAAATATAAAAGATGATATGTATAGTTTTCTAGATATCTGTTTTTTGTTTAGCACAACTCACAATAAATCCCTCAGATGTGACATCATCAAACTGCTTCGTCACTTGCAGCTTAGGGAGCTTGGAAGTGGACTTGTCCACATGTTTTGTAATTATTTGTATCTACAGATATCAAACTTGCTGTAAAATTGAAGATATATGTTATTTACCTTTCTTAATTAATTTTTTCACAATGGTGTCAAAGTATATTGATATTGCTATCAAAAATTAAGAGTTAGAAAAATAGGAAATATCAGATATCAGTAAAAAAAAGCTATGACCAAACATACCTAATATGTACAAATCTAGAAATTTTAACAATTTGGTTTTTGACAGTTTTAGTTTCAGAAATCTTTTAGCCGTAAATCGAGCATTTTTTCAGAACCAGACAGTGTTACTCTTGTTCGATTTGGAGTCTTATGATAATCTGCAGGTATATTTTTTTGTACAGCAGATCTGAGAATGTTGTCCAGTCACTCCTAAACAGAACAACAGCCATAACAAAGTGTGCAGTTTAGGGTGGAAAAAAAATTTAGGGGTCATCTGTTGTTGATGCTCTTTTGTTGGAAATAAGATTTATTTCTCGATTTGCTCAATTGCTGAAAAAGATAAAACAAATCTTACTTATTTTGTCAACAAGTAGTTTAGTCGACCATCTCTGCGTAATATTGCAATACACTGACTGGACAGTTACTATCTCTGTCTTGACCTTTTGATGTCAGAAACTTACATAATCCAACTTAAATATACACTTTGGATTTAAGATAAGACATTTTTATCAGTTTAATGGCGCATTTGCCTTTAGAATTCACTATTAAATGAGAAATATAATGCATTTCTCTCTGCTATCTTACATAACTTTGCCAGTTTGTCCTGCAGCTATATGGAAACGATAACATTTAAAAACATCTCATTTTGTTCCGTCTCTCGCAAAGATACAATCAATAATTCAGATGTTCAGCTTGTGAAATTTTAGTGTCAGATCCTGGTGCTTTGGGACGGGCTTTTAAAACTCTAATTCATATTTCTCTCGCCACAAGATTTATACACAGATAAGATGGATTCTGCTTGTTGTGTATGTTTTGCAGGCTTGATCACAGTTCTACACTTCCCTGCTAATAAAATGAGAGACACTGATGAACCCCGGTTGCTAATCAGGCTTGCATGCTGTAGTTTACAAGCGGCCACATGGGAAGAAGATATTCACTCCCAATTTAGGTGTAGACCTCAGTATTTGCTGATTTTGTGACAGCAGTATGCTAAGCTATATATGAATGTCATGGAGTTTGAAAAGATTTCTTCCCTTTTTTGGAAAATTAAATGGTTTTCAGTGGATTGTGAACACCCAGTGATGCCCTTTAAAGCAATCATTGGTGGAATATAGTATTTTATCACAGAACTGAGCTAAAGTTGGTGATGTGTCCTGGGAATTATTATTATACAAGCCTTTTTTTCTATTTAAATCATCCAGAAGCTTAGAAGTGTGCACTCAAACAGTCTTTTCTGCGCTTCTGGTAAGCTAATTCCCTGCACCACAAGCAATTTTAAGTATTTCTTTCTTGTAATATACATTAAAATACTTCACCACACTAGTTTTACAAGCATTACCTGTACAACTTGGTAATTTACACCATGGGTTTGACTCAGGAAAACCAATTAGGATACCAAAAACAAAACAAACAAGCAAAAAAAAAAAACTAAACTAAAATACAAGAACAAGTTTAACACTTTGCCACCTTTGTCACTTTGGATTTTTGGTGTTTATTCTTTAAAGTTTTTCTATTTGGCAAAGTCTGTGTTGTGATCGGAACAAGGTGTTGGCTCCTCTGTTTTCACAGGAGGCTGAACCTTGTACCGTGTAAGTGGTCTATGCCCAAGAGGGCAGTCCTGACGTGGATACAGTGCTGGTAACTGTGTTTACAGCAGCATCTTCTCATGCCTTGACAAATTGGAGCTGAGGTTGATCCCTACCCTTCATGCCACCACCCACCTCACTCAGCACCTCAATGCCGAGGCAAAAATAGACCTGACTTTTTAAAGACAAGCTACCTTTTTACTGCAAGACTGCATTCCTCTCTCTTCCTGTTTGCCGTATTGATTTTCTGCTAACAAAAAAGGAAACGTCAGTCTTTCTTTTTGTTTTTTTTTTTTTTTTTTTACGCAAACTAATACAGCAGTCTCGGGGTTAGGCATCCATCAAGTGCATTTACGTCGCTGGTCCAGCAATTCCTCCAACTGTTATTGTCAATATATTTGCCTGACACTCAATTTGATGTAACAGGAAGCTTTGCTTATAGTACATCTACACATCAAAGTTTGGAAAAATGCTCCATCTTTGAACATTCGTCAGAGAGAGCAGAAGCGAATGTTTTAGTTTGTTAGGCTGTCGGAGGCAGCCATGTGAACAGCGGGCTGAAGGCCTGAAGACAGACAGCTTAGCAACTGAAGATTTCACCATGCCGTCTTTCCTGAGTGTCTCATCCCTTGCGATTTCCTCCTCTTAGAATTCCAATTTATCCCAAGCCTTGAAGTAAGAAGAGGAGGGAATGGAGAAGTTTTTATAAGAAATATCATTTCAGTGAAGAAGGGGCTGTAACTGCCCCACAGTTGAACTATATGTTAATGCAGCTGGTGTGGCTCTCAGGCGATTTTATGCATAAATCCTGATTCTTCAAGCCAAATGTGTGTTAAAACCTGTTTTAAACATTGTGCCAGTTAAAAAAATAGCTACATGTTACAGGGAATATGTTTACTTTTTAAGTTGCTGAGAATAAGATAAGGCAATTTTTAAATATAAAACCACCATCATTTTAAGTATATGACTAAATCAGTCAGTCTGCATCTATCTGTCATAGTGAAGAAGAAGCCAAAAGACAAAGCCCTTACTTCACTGGCTGATGTTAAGTTAATGTTCTTTTTGTCACTTATACGAGTAATGAGTAGTGAATGAAAGAACAAAATTGTAAATACAAACAGCTGAAATGATCCCCTGCAGGGTGGCGAGTAGACCCGCCTCATCTAGCTCATCCATATCAAGAGGAGCCAGATGAGGTGGCTTTGGCATCTCGTCAGGATGCCTCCAGGATTCCTCCTTGGTGAGGGGTTCTGGGCACGTCTCTCTGGGAGGAGAACCCAGGGAACACCCAGGACATGCTGGAGGATTTACATCTCTCAGCTGGCTTGGGAACGTCCTCAGGAGCCCTCTCGTTGAGGTGAAAAATGTGGCCAGTGAAAAACGGCAGAAAGATGCAGAGAAATCAGAAAATGACAATATTTTTTAATCACACACCCACCCGTGTGTGCCTGCACTGTTCATGTAGACTGTTCAGTAGTTTGACTGGAACTGCACAATCAGTCAAAAGTGTGTCTGACTAATTCAAATTGAACACAATATATGAGACTGCACTTTAATCTTTGATTTAAATATATTAACATTTTGCTGGTGTATCCTCATATGTTTGCAGGTAGAGCCTCTCTGCACGGGAAGGCCTCCCTGCAGATTGATCCAGTACGCTCCGAGGACCAAGGCTGGTACGAGTGCAGGGTCCTGATGCTGGAGCAACAGTACGACACCTTCCACAACGGCAGCTGGGTACACCTCACAGTCAATGGTGAGTCATCTGACTGGAGAACATGTATTTATAAGTGTAAGTGTCATCAGACACTTCTTGAGAAACTTTGTTATTTTTGGTTTCTCTTTTAACACTCATTTGGTTACATAATGACACTCTTTGTGCTTTTAACTTTTCAGTTTGCTTTGTTATTTTTCACCTGATTGACAATCGTCTCTTCTCTTTTAGCTAAATTTTATAATAATACATTTATTTAAAGTATGAGGGTGAGATGAAGTCAGTCACACACATCGTCCTGCTCAACACCTGACCCGTCCAGGGCATATTATTACTTTTAAAGTTTTTATTCGGAGGATTGAATCAGGCATCGTTTCACACCACTCCTGCATCTCTGCTTCAAAAGGCCTGGGGTAAAAAGGTGTGAGAAGCTGGTTAGTGGAGGATTGATTGGGGCTAGTTTCAGGCAGTTCCGGCAGGTCGTCTGTGACAGTCTGAAAGCTATCAAACTGATGACCACTGGAAAAAAATCTGCACCTTTGCATTTCCCAGTAATGCCCCAGTGGCTCAGACAATCCAGTGTGAAGTGTGTCTTCACATTGTAGCAGAGCACCACAGATAATGATGCCTTTGTATTTTTTGTATGCTTTTTAGCCCTGTATCTGTTTCTTGTGAGTAATGTTTTTTTTGGCCTAAAGCTGCTGCATATGTTAGCATTCAGCAATACTTTTAATATTGTCGTACTATTGCATTTGTCTGCCATGTCCTAATCGGTATTTTGGTATCAGGGTGATGAGTGTTGGGAAGAAAAAATGTTAAAGGTAGATTTAGCAACAGAGCTAAAGCTTCACAGATTGCAAACATCAGTACTTTAATCCTCTGTCTTATTTTACAGACTGAGGGAGCAAAGTAATGTCAAGTTTACTAGGATGTGTATTTTTGGTCTGTGAACTAATGATTGCTGTGTGAAACTACTGCATGTTCAATTTGATCATGCATTAATGTTTTATAAGGACTGCAACTCTCCTTAAATAATGATTCCAATGCATTCCAGGTGAAAAACTGTGTAAAGAACCATTTATAGAGCCCACTGCATATCATAATCATTGAATAATAAAAATGCTGATTTGGTTAATTGGGTAACAAAACATGTTTTCTGTTCTGTGGATTTTTGCCAGCCTGAACTAGCATCTTACCCACTCCACATAACTTCCTGCTTTCTGTTCTGTGTACAGAAATTGCATTGACACATTGACATATTAATATCAGACTGAAAGAGAAGGGTGTTTGCTGGTTAACACTGAATTTGGTGAACAGGTATTGTGCAACTGAGCGTCACCTGCAGGGCCTTGTGATGTTTGGCATTCGTTAGCATCTGCAGGCTTGTGCGTATGAATGCCTTGTTGTGGAGGCATACTGCACCTCTGTGGCCGCCTCATCAATATTCCCTCCGAACTGCTCCCTCCCTCTACTGATGTTAGGCCTTTCTATAGAAATCAAGCTCTTGAGGCTGCAGCAGCACAGCGGCGGTCCTAATAATATCCCTTAATGTCATATGTAGTTGGCATTTCAAATTTAGGCATCTTCACCACATGTCTGTGATCTGTCTCACTGTAGCGATGTAGTACCTAAAAAACAACTATAGGTGAAGATTTTTTTAATGTATTTATTTATTTATTTGCTTTTGTTGGGCCATTATAGGAAAACTATGCTGACATTTGTTGAGTTGTCAAAAGTGTTTCAGGTTTTTGACATCTAAAAGAGAAGCTAATATTTGTACCCCACTAAATGGGAGCCTGTGAAGGAAGCAGGTGCCATTTTCATCTGGCCTCCACACAAGACACTATGGACACTCATTTCTTTTGGCCGTTGGTATTTGCATACACTCCTCTTTGAGTTCCTGTTTGTTGGCCTCAACTTCCTGCCAAACAGACAGGGAGTTTGTGCCCACTCAGTGGCAGGTGTCAGATGGCAAGGCCTTGTGCCTGAAAAAGACACTAAGGCTACTCTCTCTGTCCTCCCCCCTTCTCTTCCTCTCTCTTTCATCATCCTTGTCTCCCTCGCTGTCCTGTGTTTTTTTCCTTCTGAAACTTCAGCAGGTCTCCATGAGATCATAAGTTAAGGATTAACCACAAAGTTAAAGAATTATATGAGAACATCCTTTTCACATTTATGGCCAAAACATTTAAATAACCATTTATTATTAATGTTTTTCTGAGTTCTAATAGTAATACTAATATGTATTAAATTGAATAGAAAAGAATTTAATCATTTGTTTCAGGATAACCTAGGATCCTTTCTATACAAAACTGCTATGTTTTTATAAATTCTCATAAAAGTATGTATGCCAAGGAATGTCCAGATGTATATATAAAACCGTGGGCACATCTTTACTTTTCTAGATAAATGTGAATGTGTAAGCGCAACTTAAATCCTCCTGTCACCATTTAATAAAAAATGGCAACTTCTTCTGTAGTTCTAATAAAAAACAAATGAAAGATGTTGGAGTGGCATCATTTATTGCAGCTGCCCCAGAGAAATGCACAGTTTAAAAAAAATAGAAAGATAAAAAAAATCTGATGTAAAACTGAATATAAAACAGAAAAAGCTGAGCTCATGGCACACAAAGAGACCAGAGTGCTGTTAAGAAAATACTTCCAGTTCAACGTTGAGTTCAAAGACAATAGCTCTTGATGAACCTGTTCATAAACCAGCCGTCATCTTGAGCCATTAAATTAGTGTGTTCTATGACCACACACTCTTTCCCCACATCCTCCAGCAGTACAAGAACAGCTACTGTTTATGAAATAGGGACCATTACGTTTGTTCATCCTCTTTTGGGACACAGCTGATTACCTGCACCTCATCAACTTAATCATGCGTCACATACAAGAATCATTTATGGAAGGTTATTGACTTATAACAGGTTCATTCACTCACCTGTCATGAGTTTTTGCCTCTGTAGAGACGAATCTGCACACATAGACTCTATGTTCACCATTAATGCCTCCGTTCATTGGTAGTGATATCTTCACATGTCATATATCTACATCACACGAAGAGATAAAGGCTGTCCAATACACTGAGGCTTTTATCTTTTTCACTAGATGTGAAGCATGGTCAGTACAACATGTTATTGGTTTATGGATATGTATCCTTTCTCACTGGTTTAGAATAAGGCCATAGTTTGGGTTGACATCTCTTTAAAATGACTCTGACTGTGGACACATCACCTCTACCAGAAAAGTTAGTTTGTTGCCTTTGTCTCGCTAGGTTTTCCCACTATTTCTAACTACTTGAAAACAATACAGCCCAACTCCACTTTTCAACATACACACTTAAGCCATTTATACACACTAACACTGAATCAGAACCAGACAGGAAAGTACAAAGGATTTTGCACTTGCTTAATCACACATGTGGCGAACACCAGTTGCAAGGAAAATATATCTTCCCCGTAGGTGAATTCTTTCAGGAGCAATGATACCTAATGAAAACTTTAGAGAAATTTAAATAAGAAGTTAAACCACATTCCAAGTTAGTGAGGAAATAAAAACAAAATCAAAGTTTTAAAGGAAGGTCTGAATCGTGAATCTTCACATTTCAGCCATCTGCTGATTTGTTGTGTGGTCTGCAGGGAACAGGCATCTTGTGAAAAGCTGTTTTAAGTAGGGCGACAATGTGATGCACCGGGAGCTTTTTTACAGCACAATTCCCAGGTTTCCCAAACCACAGTGACACTTACTCAGTGAGAAGCTGTAGCTGACACCGCAAAACAAATCCCAGGTGGACCACTGTACCTGCTGCTGTCACCAGCTCTGCCACGTGTGCCACCTACTTCCTGTCAGCTGATGCTTATTCCCCTGAGCAAAATCTGAATTAGATTTAGAATTAATGACAGCATTTAAAGTACATGTACTGAGGCCCTTTACATTACAAAACTGTGCAAGAACATATAAGAGTCGAGTTACCACAGTTCCCAACGTTCATTTCCATCACAGTTTTATTCTACAGTACCATATCCAACAATAAACTACTAGATAATAAATCATTTATGCCATAAAAAGGCTCAAGTTTGGAAAGAAAAAAAAGGATGAGGTGCACAAACAAGAGAACAAAAGTAAGCATTATATGACATTTTACTACTAGAGGGAAAAATTCTTTGCTTGGCTCTGTTACTGATGTTTAGTATAACCATGAACCAGTTAACCATGAAACACTTGATTGTAATACTTTCTCTCTCTGCTCTGCATAGGTTGTAAATCATGGAATCAAAGGCTGGGGTTGAATGTTATAATAAATCATTGAGACATGTTTACATGCTGCAGACATTTACATCAGTACGCTGTATCGCAGCTCATAGGAAATAACCCGATATTAAAACAGCAGCATGTTTTTTCTTGCTGGGTTATTCACCAGGGAGTGAAACAGAAGATATAACCTTATCGTTATCGTTACTGCCTACAAAGATGAACCTCAATCACCCTCACCTCGGTTCCTCTTCAGACTATTATACTAATAAGCTTGTCTCATAGCAAAACGTTTTGTGATTTTTTTGATAATTTCATGCAAAATCTTGGAAAAAAACTCAAAAGATTAACTTTTTGTTTACACTCTGTAATGCCAATAATATACTGTTTGTTTTGTTTTTTGTTTATTCATCCATTAAACAAGTAGTCATATTCTGGTTAGGTCTGTTAATACAACTCTATAATTTTGCTTGGCATTTTTGGTGGCCTCTTAAAGTGTTTTTGTTGGCCATTTAAGCATTAAGAGGTCAAGTATTTAGGTGTATGACTGCATGTAAAAGCTCAGTCAAGTGAGTATAACTGTTGATTTAAAAAAAACAAAAAAGACACAGCAATACTTACTAAACAATGTTTCACTACACACCATAAGTAACTTTTTTCAGCCTTTTCTTTATCCTTAGATTATCTATCTATCTTTATAAATCATTATAAACTTTTATATTTGAAATTTAACATTTTTACTGTAAGTACTGCTAATAGTTTGAATTGTCCCAAGGATGAAGAAGAGTAAACAAGATGCTACTTTTCTGTGAAGGGAAGGATGCTGGGTCAAGAAATGAGATGCCTTAGTTTGGGTTCTAACAATACATTGAGTTCACAATTTATATTTACAGTTTAAAACAAGCTTTTTAGACTTTTTTTAGTATACTTCTCATAATTGTGTTTTTTTTTTAACAAATGTTAACATTAGCTTTGTTCAGTGAATCGCCTGTGTACATAAGCTAGCTAGATGTGCAGGTAATGGTAGCCGCAGTCCACTATCTCAGGACAATTTAGAAATTATTAATACAGGTATTTACCATAACCCAGTTACTTATAGATTTATGTGGTGTGTCATAATGTTACCTAAACCTTGGAGTCTCTGTTGGTAAAAAAAAAAAGGAAAAAATTGTTACAATGACACAAAGTGTTAACATGATAGCCAGATAATAGTGGATCACAGCGTACAGGGAAAGCAGGAATCTGTGTCATAAATATTAACAAGAAAAGCGTAACCACCTTACAAAAATGATTGCAACCATGCTGTCAATTTGTTTGAGAATGACTAATAGCAACATGAGCCTGCCCATGGCACAATTTTCACATATTTTGCTAAATCTTGAAACGATAGCAAAGACATGGGTTTTAAGAGAGAATAAAGAAGTTTTGAGAGCGATTTGCTAAATTAAAGTAACTTTTCATTGACAGTAAAAACAGTATTTGAGTTAAAAAAATGTTTAGATATTTTTTAAGAAAGATTTTTTAAATATCAAATCTTTTATATATTCTATGACATTCTTTATCTCAAAACTTTTTGTACTCTCAAATATTAATTTTTGCTATCAGTATGAAAAGAATTACTATCAAATATATAAAATATTTTTCCCTTCCCACAGATTGCCTATTTTTTTTAAATATAACTCCAGAGATTTTGCTATGTATTAGATCAGATTAGTTTTGTCATAAATGTGAAAAACCTAACTTTTTTTAACATTAAACATGTTCATGTTTTGAATTCTAGTACATCAGGACCCCAGTTTAAAGTTTCCATAATCAGCTGTGGTCCATTATCAGTTTAACGTAGCTGTTGACGCCAACATGAGCAAAGGACACATGAATCAGCCATGCATTTTATTAGTCTTAATTAATCTACTGTATCATGCGATGTAATAAGTGTTAGGGAGTGAAAGGGCAGTATGGATAGGCAGAGTGCTCTAATTGGGCAATTTGTTTATTCCATGCCAGGTGCTTATAAGCAGCCTGAAGTGTGGTAGCACTCCCAGCGGCATGTTCTGACCCATTTGTACATTTTGTCTTTTTTCCTATAAACTAAACACTGCACCACTGCTTCTGATCAAAAACCTAATGCTGAAAAACGGACGCAGCTGGACACGGAAGCTGCAGTTAACTGGCCTGCATGAGGTGTTTAACGGCTCCCTCGCGGCTGTTAAACACGGAGGTTTAGAAACAACAGGTGGAGATGCAGTGATGTTGCAGTGTTTTCTCCTGTTTTTCTATAAACAAAGAAACGTTGCGACTGTTGCAATACGTACATCCTCATAACTGTTCTCACAATATGGCAGATTTGTCAAAGACTGTTTAATGGAATCTTTCAAGCACAATTTTTGTGAAAACTAATAATAAACTCAACTTTATTTACATTTTGTAGCTGCTGAATGATGTGGATGCAACAGCCAAATGAATTCAACAAAATCTTAAGACTTGTGTAACATGGTCAAAACCATAAAACCAAACTTAACAGCAGTTACAAATCATCTTAAAGCATATGCGTGTTTAATATCAAATGCGATTTCATGCTGTGTCATTTAAGTGTGTGTAAAATGGTGTAAAAATGATTCCTTTCTCTCTACAGCTCCACCATCATTTACGGTGACGCCACCACAATATGTGGAAGCTAAGGAAGGTGGAAGCACTCTGCTTAGCTGTTCTGCCCAGGGAAATCCAAAACCAATGATCAGCTGGCTGAGGGAGGGGGAGGAACTTGTGACCAACGCAAAATACTCGGTAAGAAAATATAATGACTGAAACTCAGATTTATGATGCACGAAAATAGAGACAGCTTTTGTGCACAGATGGTGTCATCCACTGATCCCATCTGTACAGAAATAGGGTATAGCTCTCATCTGGGCCAATATCTTTCTATTCTGTTGGAGAAATATTTGTATTTTTTGGTGGTTAACACATTATTCTCTAAAGTTGATGGTCTAAGTTTTAAAAAAGTATGGAAATGCAAGTAATAAGTCACTAAAACATGCTTTAAACCTGAATAATTTACTCAGGTTAAGGAGAACCTAAACATGCATGCAGCTCAATTAGTTGTTTCCGCTACCTTATAATGTGCTTAGTAAAAAAGCAAGCAATACCTTTAGTCTCTTTAACAGTATCAAGAATAGTTATATCATGTCTCATATTTTTGAGCCTTGTTTGCCATCTGGTGATGCCTGATTCCTATTCCTGTGAAAATAGCTCCTAAATGTTTGATGTCATGACGAGATATTTCTGGCACATCTTCAGTATGATTTGATTACTGCAAAATATCTCAGCAGCAACAGTAAATCTCAGGTGTGTGGTGCTGGTGTGAAAGCATCAAATGCATTTAACACACACGGTTCCAACACAGATGACTCAAGCCGTGATGCATTACAGCCACATCATGTCGCATCTTCAGCAAAAGGTGCAAATGTCAACTTCTGTCTCTCATGACACCACGAAGCCGTTTTTCCACCTTTATGTCTAAAAGTGAGGTAAACTGGAAGAAAGAAGGAAATCAGTGCATCGCATGACAAAAAGAGCAACCGAAACACGAGCAGATTGTTTAACAGAAGTTGGATCATTTTCACGCTGCTTGTAAATGTTTTTGTCTTTCGTTCCTTCATGCTTACACTTCCTCATATGTCACTAATATTGCAGTCTGCTGCAGGCACGATTGAGTTTTCACAGCTGCCAGTGTGATAGACTGGAGAGGAAGTAACAGGACCATACAGTCTGATAAGGGCCTTTTTCTCCTTTCTTTTTCATTTTGCTTCTCTGCGCCACATTCCCTCCCTCCCATCGCCTCCTTTTAATACCATCCCCTCAGCAAACGATTAGACAACATTCTGATACATAATTAATCTCTCCTTTCTGCATCAATATTACATTAGTCCTAAAATGAATGCTACACTAAAAGGGAAAATCTCAAGCGAGAGCTGTAAGCTGTATTTCTCCGGCTTTCTTCACCCTTTTGCCTGCTCTTATGGTATTTCCCTGAAGTTTCAGAAAGCTCCTTCTTGTGAAAATGCATGATATTGAGCATGAGGGTGTATTTGCTCACTCACGGGCTCACAGCCACGGAAACGTTATGGAGAAAGGTAGGAATGCGACAGACAGAGTTAGTGTTGAGCAGGAATCCTCCTCTTTTCTTTACTCTCTTTCATTACTTGTGCAGGAAAAGAAGTGATGAAAAAATGGAGAAGGAGTGGACGGAGGCCAAGATGTGATTATACGGTGTGCACAAAAAAAGAAAAAAAGGCAAGCAGCAAGACAACTGCTGCTAGGCGCTGAACTTAATATCGCTCATGGATGTATGAGTGAAGTAAAAGTGACAGAAATGGACCCTACTGCACACTCCCTCCTGTATATCTGAAATGTTTCCTCACCTTAAACTGAGCTCAGCTGTTACTATTGTAACAGGCTGATGACTGTTACATTTTATTAGAATCTTGTATTTTTACTGCCATGAAAGTCTCTAACAATGTCAAGTTATGTTTTAATCTATGCCGGTCCATCTTGAAAAGACCTAGAAGAGACCATGATGCATGATCATCAGATCAGATTGCTGAATGAGTAGCGGAGGCACAGCAGCCATAGCTGGTTTAGCAGGTTGTCACAGCCGTATTTGCTGTGTGTCGCAGTGTAATGCTTTCATGCAATGTCAATTTGATTCTTTGACTTTTTAAGTTTCTTTGAATTGCAGGATTTGAGAAAATCTGGGTGAAATCCCCCACCAGTAGAACAGAAAACCCTAGGCTGATAAAATGTATGAGATTTTGCATAGGAGACAGAAACAAAGTCATATATAGTGCTTTGATTCAAACACCTATGTGTATTCAAGCTTTTTCCCTCTTTAGACAGTGTCATACCCATGTTCAGTCAACCTGCATCCCAAGTGATTGCTCTCCATCTCCGCCAGCAGTTCTCTGATCACATTAAAAGTTCTCCCAGCCAAGGACAAAGAGGATATGGAGTTCTGGAGCTTAAGCTCCCAAATGCAAATGCTTATTGATTTACAAATTTGAGGTTATTTGCCTTATTTTTTTTCTTCTTCTTTGTCAAGTTGGATTCTTGAGAGATGTGTGAGATCAAAACAGAATCCCAATGTGCCACTCGAATCAACGTTATGTGTTTGAAGTAGAAACAGTTGCTCTGCAAACCTGTCTTATGAAGTCTAACATGAAGCGTATACAATGTCAGAGCTGGAGAGCATTTCCTGAAACAAGGGCAGAGACTATCATTAAGGATTTGATGACAAGGACCTAAAATACATTTTTCTTAAATCTGTTTTTTTTCCTGTTGAAAAGCACTTTTTTGAAGAAAGCTTTTGAAGAAAGAAAATTGTAACAAGAAATAAAATAGAACACAAAATGAAGAAGTTATTTTGATATCTTCATGTAAAAACGGATCTGGTCCATTATATTTAGCATGGCACACAGTATGCTGCAACAAAACATCCCAATCCCAACTTGCCATCAGGTTTTCTGCAAAGTTTTATTTGTATAATTATAGAAAATTTTAATTTTCATAGACGACTCCTACTAATTTGGGTCCGAGCCATATGGAACTTACATTGAGCGCATATACAACTCCCCAAACACCCATGACAAGTTGTGAAATTTGGCACACACAGGCCTTGCGAAAATGTATTGATTTAGAGTCCACATGGACTTTACTGAAAGAACGACTCTACAGCGCCAACTAAATAAATCAATCAATAAATAATTAAATGGTGTCCTGAACATTTACTTTGACATAGGTCAGCGAAATTTGGCACACAAGTGTAACTCCCAAAAAAAAGAAGAAAAGTCAATCAAACACACGTTGCCATGGCAATGGGATTCCTGCCTTCTTGGAATTTTTTACTGCGTTTTTGTCGCTTTACTCACATTTTATTTGATTGAACTCGTCTGAGGGGATTCATTACTCCAAACTCAGTGGGTAGCTTCCTGCCAAGTTGCAGACCAAACGCCACTCAAATCTTTCTAATGGGACAAACCATGTTACCATGGCAACCCACAGAAAAAAAGCATTTGCAGCTTGGAACATGGTTTGCTCATAACCTGCAAATGAATACATGTGATCTGCACCAAAGTTGAACGCATGCATACTTGTTAAGTCTTTAACACATTACACTGTGCTGGGTTGAGCTAAATGAGTTTATGAGACGGAAGGTAGGAGCTATAAGACAACCTGGAGTATCAAACTACTTCAATATTGAATATTTTCTGATGTATCAGCATTGATATATCCGAGAAACAATGTTCCATTCTGTGTTATATCAAATTAAAACAAATAACATGATATTACAGCCAGCTTGTTACCTGAGACAAGATACAAAAACCCCAAATGAAAATAGAACATAATGAACGTCCTAAATGCTGTTTTATTGTAACTGTAAAACTTCTGTGATGGTAAAATATCAGACTGAAATGGTTTGAATATTTTATATATTACTTATTACTAGACTGAAGATTTTTTTGTTGGGATTAACATCCACCGTACATCAAATATCCATTAAATTAAATGCTAAAATAACCAATAGTATTTTAATGATTAAATGTGGCTTCAAAAATGCCAGCACTTAGGATTTAGAGAATGATTGACTTATAGATTCTTTGCCAGTCACTTTACTTCAGGATGTTTAGTAAATGTCAGGTAAATGCTTTCAGATTGGTTACAGTATCTGACATCAACATTCGATACCTCTGCCTGATGACAATCACATGTTTCATTCTTTTTCTGCTTTGGGATTTTATCAAGATAATTATCAGATGATTTAATCCAAATCTCTGCACAAGAAGTGCTCTGGAACAGGTCATGGTGAATTAGCCAGGTTAAAAGCACCTTCGATAAACACAGTAAAACTCTGACCTTCAGTTCACTCTGACCCTTTAGGCCAGCACTACATTATCTTTGTTACTTTTTTAGTGCATCACAAGCTAGTTTTTCTCATTCATGCCATGTTTGATTTTTCAGCTTTTCTTTTCACCTCCTTTATGTTTCAGTCTGACACCATCTAACATCCACTTTGTTCACTTTGCATTTAAAATGATGAGGTAGACTTTACGTTGGACTCATTCTGTACCATGCTTATTTGGTTTTCACAGAAATGAATCAGTGATCAGTTTACTAGATGCAAAAATGGAACCATTATATTTGGTTTCTGTCTTGACACAATAAGTTATGCAGTGGCCAAAAATCCGCTTTGAGCTTTAAATACTGGGTGAAGACAAACAAAATGAAATAAGTAATGAAAAACTACATTTTTTATTAAGTCAGAGCAGGTTTATTCTCTCCCAACTTTTATGAATCATTGGACAAGACTTTACAAAACCTCAAAGTGAGGTTTTGCAGCATTTCCCTGATTAGTTTACCCTCCCAGCACTCACTGTCCCACACGTGTTGCTTGTTTATAACAGTGACACACAAAAGTGTTATCTTGTGATAGATAGATGATGAAACAGTTTGCCAACAGACTTGCAGAAGTTAAAAGCTGCTTTGGTTTATCTTCCAGTAGCATCTCTTGGCTACTAAAACGTTTGAAAGACAGATGAATAGGAGTAATTCTGCAGGCATAGGAGATTCCCCACCCACCCTCAGCTGTGTGAATGGACAGACTACAGCTGTGTGTGACTTGAATGGACAGAGCCTCTTGCAACCTGTTGCATAATTTATGAGGGTGTTTCTATTAGGTCTGGTTAATGTGTTCCCCCAGCATTCTCATCAGTGCTTGCACACAGGGACATGCGGCAGCAGAGTTTGATGTTTCCAAGGTTACACAATGCAGGAACAGACCTTTAGTTAATTAATACATGGCACATCCATGACTTTAAAGGGTTTGATGAGTATTCCTTTGGAGAAATTATGAAGACAAGCTTACTTCAAAGATCATGAGCATTTAGTTTTTTCCATATTTGTGAAAATCATTTTTTATATTTAAAAGACAGTTCCTGAGTGCATATTTAAAGTGTTATATGTCATAAAGATCCGGGGGATGAGCAAGCACGGAGATGTGTGGACCCAAGTCAGGCAGGAGACAGAGCCAGAAGGATGCAGATGAAGATATTTATTTTAACTCAGAGAAACCAGCAACAGAAATAAGACTACTAAAGAACAACTAATGACCCACACTGAACTGGAAACCCAGGTAGTATAAATACTAACTAAACCAAACAAGACACAGGTGTAAAGAATGAACTAACTAAGGGCAGGTAAAACTAATTAAACATAATGAGTCAAGCTGAAACACATACAACAGACAAAACAGGAACATAACAAAATAAAACAGGAAACTAAACAAACCAAACTCAAACCCTGACATTATACTTTAGTGTTTTGTAGTATAAGTTTTGAGTGATGAGTGGGTCATATTTATTTTTGCTTTTCTATGAAAAATAAACTGACTTCTTGGACAGCTCAGAATACAAATACAATACAGGATTTATAATATATATGCTGTATAACAGCTGATAATATAGGTGGGTATAGACAGCATAGACCCATATATCATGTATTAAATCACCAGTGCATTTAGTTAAGAGCTCAAACGCTGATGAAGACTGTTATGTTTTTATTAATGTATCATCATATTAGCCAAATGTAGATGAGGGCCAGCAACCTTTCCTGTCTTACTGGAAAGGCATTTTCCTTTAATTATACTGTCCATAGACAATTTTCCTCTTTTTCTGTTGGTGGTGGGCTGTCTGTACTCAAAGTTATTTATGGTATGAAAGAGATGCACCTTCCCACTTTTTGCTTAATCATGTTTTTTCTTGGCTGCCAATCACAAAACAAGTAGTGTTTTATTTGAGTTCATCTTCTGAACATTTGGGCCCTGTGATGGACTGGCGACCTGTCCAGGGTGTATCCCGCCTCTCGCCAGTTGTGAGCTGGGATTGGCTCCAGCCCCCCCGCGACCCCGTTCAGGGACAAAGCGGTAGAAAATGGATGGATGGATTCTGAACATTTGTTAATTTGTCTGTTTTATTGGAAATTTCTGACAAAAAAATATTGATATTGTAAATAAACATTTGGAAATATGTGTGTAACTGTATTTGTGGTAACAAAGACAAGCTTATAAAAACCCCACATCGGCATCATTTGGGTCCAGCAGCCTAATATTTCTGAACTTGTTATGTTGCTGGTTTCAGATGTTGGATGGTTATTTGTTTTTCCTTCGTTCCAACCGCAGGTTCATGATGGCAGTCTGACCATCCTTGGCATCACCAGAGATGACAGAGGGGCGTACACATGCAGAGCCCACAGTGAGCAGGGAGAAGTGTTCCATGCTACCCGTCTTTTGGTTCAAGGTAATGTCTCCACACACGAGCATCACATTGTTATTATTATAAAAACTGTATGTATTGGAGTTAAATGTAATAACTGTTCTCTTCTTGCCCCCTACCTGTGGCCTCTACTTGTATATTTACATCAGTGCACCAGCAGTGTTTCAGTGTTTAGACTTAGAGGCAAAGCCATGCAGCTCTCTGGTGCAGTGATGTGTGTAACATACCTTATGGGGCTGTGTCAGGCAGTCCAATAGTTCAGTCTGGGGCCTCTTCATGCGCATGTGTGTGTGTTCATGTACATGGCTATGTGTGTACGGCAGGATCTTTCTGTAAGAACGTCACTGTCTGACTCCGGTCCATTAACCAGGCTCTCTGCTAGACACAGATCAGATAGTTGCTGGTTGTGAGACCCGCCTCGAGTTTCGCACAGTCTTCTGATACAGCAGGGCATCAGGGTGTCAACGGTGTGCATTTAACAAGCAACTGAGCATCTTGCTTTTTATGGCAGAGTAGGCGTCAGGTATATTTTAATGCTTTACTTTTTGTAGGTGCAAACAGCAGAGGATAAATTCAGAATTATGCTGCAGAACTATGTTGAAAGAGAATTTTTGATATGTATTACAAGAGTAAAATCATATATCATTAAAACAAATGGCATTTTTAGTAATTGCAATATTCCATTTTAGGCAAGGCAAGTTTATTTATATAGCACCTATCATGTACAGGACAGCTCAATGTTTAGGGCTCTTTAAACTACACCGACATAAACAATTACTATCAACTTTAGAAGCTGCTGTAGTAACTTTCAATGTCACCTGCATCTGAAAAAAAACACATTAACTTCACATTAACACATTAACAAAGATAACATATAATGCTGCTGTGA
This sequence comes from Pseudomugil gertrudae, assembly GCA_037177535.1. NCBI lineage: Eukaryota > Metazoa > Chordata > Actinopteri > Atheriniformes > Pseudomugilidae > Pseudomugil > Pseudomugil gertrudae. The sequence goes on along the minus strand of JBAMHV010000009.1, from coordinate 11,764,565 downwards.
TCTGTTACTAATTGCTATGAAAAAGATATTTTTCTGCTACTGCCAGTTATCCCAGCTGAAGTAAAAAGCTGAGGAAAATAACCAGGAGGTTTGTATCTGGGGCCTTTCATAAAAGACAGCTTACCTTTCATGGCTTCTGATGTTTTATTGTGAGTTTAGAGCAAACCTTGGGGGATGGAGGGTTGCGATGTGAGGCATGCACAAGCTGCAACTTGGACTACTACTATTAAGGTTGCAGTATCTGACTTCTCACTGCACACCAGACTATGAAGAGACATTATAAATACTATGCATTTTGTCACACTGATCTGTTATTAAAGGAAAAAATGAAAGCCTAAAGAAGACAATGATGCTAAATTTGTTGGAATTAAACAGCAAATTAAATGTATTTCTTATCTGTTCTCCTTCATACATATTTCAAATGGTTTCATTTTCCCAGAACACTTCCTGTTTTTAGTCATGTTCTTTTTGTTTGTTTTGTTTTTTTTTACTATGTACAATGTGTTTTGGTTTACTGTAATAATTTTAGTATTTTTCTGACATTTTTCAAAAGAAAGTCATTTAGGCTGATAAAACATGTTTCACTGTGAGCTCTGGATTACCAAGTTCCCATAACTTCTGCTTATTTTATTGCATAATGAACATATCACATATGAGTATGTGAGCTCTATTGCTACTTTCTAAAAACTGTGAAACATTTTCAGATTCTTTGTAATTTTCCAATAACTTATGGTCATTTTACTGGACCCCCATCTGTATTGTGAATGCATGGAAATATGATAATTAACTCATGGCCATGAGTTTGTTGAGCCTGGGAAGTCACAGCTATAGCATGCACGCTTATCAATAATCTTATTTTTTTTAAAAAAATCAATAATCCTAATTCCTTTCAGGTTAATTATACTGTTGTTATTAATTTATAATGATATAACAAACTTAGACTGGACACCAGGCACACAATTAAACTGTTTCTGTATTTTATTATTGTCCCTCTAAAGCTGAAATTTCTCCCAATAAATAGGAAATGGGCAGTGTCTTCCTACACTCTGCTTTACTCAAAATGTAAACCAAAAAACACTGAGATGGTCTGTGATAATGATATCCATCTCTTGTGATTAATCACAGCGTCATAATTAGTAAGACTGATGCTTGAGGCATACAGTTTAAAACAAAATCAATATTTGGATAATTACAAGTTGTCTTTGCCTTAATAATGACTGACCCTGACTTAGGCTGAGCATTCTTTCTTTTTAACCTTGTGTTAGTGTAGACAACCAACTATAATGTGAGTATAATTGTTTACATATTTGCTGGTGTGCTACATTGTTTACAGAGGATTCAACCACAAGGCACTTAAGAGAACTCTGACTAGAAGTTGCCAAATTCTTATGGTGTAAAAATGGGCACAGTTGAAGTGGTAAATGTTAAGTTTATTCTGAGATCATATCAGAAAAAAACAACATGCATGTCATTATCACCGCCGTCAGTCATGTGGACTTCGATCCATGCAAAGGTGTGCCTACACTGCCAAATAGCCGTTAGTTTCACATTACACCTTGTGATACATCTCTGCTGATGTACACAACCAATGCTTGAAACAAATGCAAATTACATGGGGTGGTTATGATATAAATACGTACATATAATTAAAGGCAAGTCTAATTTTTAAACCATCGTGAGGTTACAATGATTAAGATCTCAGACTCACCTGATTGAGCTTGCATTTGCTAAAAAGTGGAGCAAGCGAGTGAGAGATGACAAAAATGGGATCCTCAAAGTCAATTCTTGTCTCATTTAAAACTGTAACATCTTCAATACAAACAGTTAACAGATATCTTGAAAGCTTGTAGATTCTTTTCTGTAATGTACTAACATGAATACCTTGAAAATTCAGTCCTGTCTTGGCAAATAATCCCGAAATAAGGTCTTTCAAGGGCTAGGTAAGAAATAAATTTTTCCCCCAAAAAATACATATTATTATACAGCCCAAATTAGTAGATAGAAATATATATTTTCTGTACTTCTCAAAGATTTTGTGATAATTTGATGGAATAGTAGAGATAATAATCACCTCTCTCTGCATCTCGCCACTCAGCTTTAGTAAGCAGCTTTCAGGTCATTGCTTTCCTTTTACAGCCCACACCTTTACTGTTTTCTTTCACTTTTTACCATAGCTGCTGTTTCCATGGTCTGCAGACCTAAATGAACACCAATTCTTCATCATTAAAGAGCAAGCAGACATAGCTGAAAGCTAGCTGCTAAAAATAGAGCATTAAATCAGGAACTGCCTAAAAAACACAAACAAAAGCCAGAAAAAGGAAGAAAACCAATTTAGAATTAGAATAATGGTAATCAGGTTGCTTGAAAAATAACTCAAAGTAAGTGACTGATAACTCATTAGCTAGAACAATGTGTAAATGTTATGTGATAGAAGTAATAAAACCTGCACTCATTCCTCTAACACTTTCTCCTGTTTCTTTAAGGGCCTCCATACATCGTCTCACCACCTGAAAATGTCACTGTAAACATATCCCAGAATGCACTCTTCACCTGCCAAGCAGAGGCGTATCCTGGCAACCTCACCTACACCTGGTTTTGGGAGGAGGATAATGTCTACTTCAAGAAGTAAAGTTATGATCAAGTTTACTTCTGTACTGTTGCAGCAACATTAATGCATAGGGGGACTCAGCCGTGTGGTTAAATTTAAGAGCTCTGGACATTTAAATCACCACGACAGACAGCATGGGGCCTTTATCTCCTGGCTTTAATGTTGTGTGTGACATTTAGTGTCTGTGAGCATTTTGCTGTGTGTTTTGACTGGCTGTCCGAAGGTATTAGATATGTCTCTATTTATGTGTGTGTGCCTTGTCCCGCTGTGGCTCCAGAGGCAGTTTGAGCGGGCCTGCGGGTGGTTCGTCTGGAGCATGCCAGGCGAGTTAGTGTTCTCTGGTGACAACATTACATGACTCAGGCCTGGTATCATCTATGCACCTCATGCAGTGATGATCTAAAGAGAAGCTCAGACCAGCAGCTTCAAAGACTTAGAGATTTTACAGCCAACAAGTGACAGACAAGTTGGAAGGAGGAAGAAGTAAATGAGGCTCTTACTAGGAGTGAAAACAAGTAGGTGACATGCTTAGAGTGTCCAAACTCATTTTAAACAGTTTATATAACAGCTATCTGGTTATCACAAGACTGATCATGTATACTCCACCTAGAAGAAGCCAGTCACCATTCCTCTTAAATCCTTATTCAAAAGTCATTATAGTAAAGATTCATAACACATAAGATGAACATGTTCTAGACTTATATATCCCAATAAAAACCCAACCAAAAAAATTTTTCAAATGATATATTTAGAGTAATACTGATGAGTAAGCCAGGTATGTACAAACAAAGAGAAATGAGCTGACTCATGACAACATTACTCCATATGTTTGCACCCACAAGGACCTTCTTTCTGATATTTGTTACTAAATATACACCATTAAAGTATGAAACATAAATCCCAGTATAAACAATAAACAGATGATGGAAGGCAAGTAGCATATGTGAAGTACAAAAGTGTGTGTTTGAGCAGGCAGTGGAGATTGTCATGCTTTAGTGTTGACATTAACAAGAAGACAAATTCTGCCCCCTTTTTTAACAAGCTGACAATTCCCTACAGTCGACTTGATTCAGAAGAAATACACTTTCAGGTTTGCCTCTTAAACCATGAATTGGCAGCTCTATGACATAAAGCTGGTCCATCGCTACCTTCACCAGCTTAACATTGTACTTACTAAGACCTGCCCTGTTGCTTTCATCTTATAATATTACATTTGCACAGAGATTACCCTCAAAGCAAGGTAATACTACCACTGACCAAACTGGAAGGAAAATACTTTACATACAGGTTTTTTCTTTCATTTATCTTGTCTGTAGTTTGACCACAGCAGACTGTTACTGGTTCTTCCTTTAGGCTCAAACTTGTCAAGAGTCATTTATTGAACTGGCCAAGTTGTCAAAACACTGCACTACAGGCAGATACGTAGACATTCCAGCTAGACACAATAATACATCAGTCAAAAATCCTGTATTTTCTCCACCCCTTAGTGGCTTCATAAACCCCGTCAGTCTGTTGCTTTAAATTTTGTTTTCAGTGTCTTTTAATTTATTTTAATCACAGTTTCATGTAATGCTATTTTTATTCAAAGTTCATTTTTGAAGATGTTGCACCAAATGACAAATCAATATTTCAATTTAGAAAAAGCGTATAGAGCAGACTTTCTGGTACAGTGATGTGTATTAATAACTTTCTAGATATTGATGAGAAATGGTTGTTAATAATAAAACTAAAAGTGAGTACTAAGACTTCCAGCTTTCTTTTTCCACGGCGGATGCAAAATTAGTCAAATTAAAAGTTTGGTGAAAATAATGACAAGGAAAATAAATTACATAGAAGTAATGTAAAAATCAGAATGAGTCGTAGAAAAAGATATTTTAAAACCTAGAGACAGCAAATTGCTAAAGTTTTGTTTTTTATGGTGACATGGTAGTGACATTCAACTATACTCTCTCATAATAAGTGATTTCTAAAATAATATTTGATCAATAATGCCATTAAATAGTCCCCTTTTTATTGCACAGGAAGACGTTGAGCCTTTGCCTCAGGTGTACTCATCAGAGTCGATAATAGAGGCATACATACAGAAGTAAATACTTTGTGATAATCTTAATATTAGTTTTGTTCTCAAATGAAAACAAGGCTTATTGACATTGTGTTGTGGTAGTATTACATTACTTCTTCACAGTTCAAAGGTCATGACATTACCACGACATTTTTTCTTAACCTACAATTTGTGAGAACAGTGTAGGAAAAAATTAAATAAATAGTTTTATTTTGGCCTCCTTGAAAATAACATCACAGTCAGTTCAGTAAGTTTTATGAGTAAGTTGTATTATTTACAGGTCTGCAAACAGTTAATTAACCTTGAATTAATATTTTGAGAGACTGTTTGAGTTTTTATCTTTTGTTCACTTGTGTTTATTGACTAGTGTTGACACGTTTAATGTCAACAGATTCGTATCAGGGTTTTGTTGAATTCTGTGTTGAAGCAGTAAAAATTTCAGCAGATTTATTAGAAGCTCATCCTCTGTACTCTGTGTTCTCTAGACGTCGCCGTGTTGGCTGCTGTTCGACTCTCTGCTGCTCTCTTATGGCACTTTGATGTCATTTAACCCAAAAAGAAGGGGATGTAGGGGAGAGGAGTTAATGTGTGCTCTGTGCTGCTGGTGTGCTTTAGCAGTATGGTGTGATGAGAACATGTGTTTTCTTGCAGTGATCTGAAGCTCAGAGTCCGCATCCTCATCGACGGCACCCTCATCATCTTCCGGGTCAAGCCGGAGGATGCCGGGAAATACACCTGCAGTCCAAGCAACAGCCTCGGCATCTCGCCGTCAGCATCAGCCTACCTGACTGTTCAGTGTGAGTGTTACCATGGAAACAAAGTGGAGGGGGAGGGGCGGGAAATTGGTTCAGCTAGCTGTGAGGAAAAGAGAGCAGCAGCAGCAGCAGCGTGAGGACTGCTGTAGTTTTTAGCGTAATCCCTTCACAAATCTTTAACACCCTCCAACTCAGACTGACCCCTGGCTGGTGAACATGATTCCTGGTTTCTTGTGAATTAAATCTCCTTATACGAAGTGGTGACATTCTTCTGCATCAGACAGCCCTCCCAACCAAATGAGGCTTCATCTTCAGTTCTCAGTCCTCTGCGTGTGTGTTGAGCTAATTTCCTCTCAAGATGCTGTTGGCCATTGATTATTGTGCTACCATGTGAGAGAGTAGAGGGATCCACAGCACTGCAGGCATCGGTGGCCTCACATAGAGCACACCGTTCTGAAACCAGTGTTCTGGATGCTATGTGCAAAATGATCGCAGGCTTAATCACCCCCAAGAAAATCTAAACATCCCAGGGGATTGCTTTACAGTAATCTTACACTTATTTTCAGCACTGGGCTGAAAAGACACATCCAGAGCTGCAACATAGGAATGATCAATGAGTGTAGATTTTTGGCCACACACATCGCAGTTAATTAAAATTCATGTTTATTTATTACAAAAAGCACACACTACTCACCTGGTATGAAGAATATGCTTAAATGTGCATGGAGAGAATTTTTTGTGCCTAAAATCCCACCTTTTACTAATTTCTAAACTGCTTTCACACATGCAGTGATTACAATCAATTCTGCTGTTTAATTTAGTCATCATATCTTCTACTAATTCATTTTTCAGCACTCCTTTCATGTTCCCTCGTTGCCAGAAAAGGTTTTTGCTACCATAATGCCATACAGTTTTGAAATATTTGTTTCCAGATTTCAGTGAGACTGAGTAAATCTGACATAAATATAAGGGTTTTCATGATTCATTGTTTTTAAAAAACACAATTTAAAAAACCCAAAATATTTATATATTATTGTGTTTTATTTAAGTTACAATCTATGTTGGAAAAAAGTTATGCCTATGCAAAAGTGGCAAAAATTTCTCATCCACTAAAGATTCTTAAAAAACCCTCTCCTACAGTGTCCCTCTGGCCACAAACCTAATGTAACACGTAAATACTGACACCAGTAGGCTACTTCTCTGCACCTTCTATCACAGCGGCAGCTTCAAATCCAACACCAGTAGTCCACTATCTCTCTGTCGCCGTGATAGAAGCTGCAAAGAGTAGCCTTAAATACTGGAATCTGTATTTACGTGTTACATTGGGTTTGTAGAGAGAGGAATCACCAGACTCAAGCATGAAACTAAGCGACACAGTTTGAACAGATTGAGAAAGACGTAACTTTCTGCTTTAAATGCAGAAATGATCGCCTTTTGCCGGTGAGTTGGTTGAAAATGACCAACATGCAGCAACATGAGCAGTTTTCACTTGGAAAGCCAAAACTTTAGTTCAGAGAGAAAAAAAATTGTATTTAAAGTAAAAGTTTTCACTTTGACAGCAAAAAAAAATTAATATTTGAGAGTAAGAAATGTAAGAGATTTATATATATATA
>JBAMHV010000009.1:11710115-11757427 GCA_037177535.1 Pseudomugil gertrudae | reverse complement strand
GTATATATATTTCCTGACCAAACCTTTTCAGTTGCCTTTATTCTTGCATTCACTAAAAAGAATATAACTCCAAATATAACTTCATACAAATCCCAACAGACTTCTATGTTAAAAATGTCAAATTAATCTCAGAAATAAACATGTTTACAGCCTGGTACCAAAAAACCCCTCAAAATATTTTAAGTTTACTTCTATGACAAATATGAGATGTGTTAGTTTTTATTAACACATCCCTTTCACATTATGTAATCTTGAAATTTGACACATTTCTTTGTGTGTCCTTTTGATTAACAGGTATCCAAAAGCGAGTGCAGCACTATAGTAACAGTGTCTTAGCCTATGGTCTTAGCTTTAGCCCATCTACCTCCGTTAGCCAGTTAGTTCCTATTTAAGCTGTATTAGCTCAGTTAGTTCTTAGCTACAGGCAGCTTTAACTTTTTGCCCATTTTTGTATTTTCCGGGAGCGACGGCACCTGAGATGCTGCCAGGACAGCAAAGGTGTAACCTCTCTTACATACCTTCTATGGTAGGAACAACCCAAAGAGCTTCACTTTTTCTCTTCAGAAACCTACTGGAGTACTCTGTCCATCTTTTATTTCCAGTTTATGATTTTAATGAAACCACATAAAAAATATGTATCACTAATATTTTTGGATGCATTCATATTGCATTATTTTTTACTTTGAAAGTTATTATAAGTATGTATATGTGTGTTCCCTCCTTTCTATAAAGACCCTGCCCGAGTGATCAACATGCCTCCAGTCATCTACGTCCCCCGGAAACTGCCAGGCATCATCCGCTGCCCAGTGGATGCCAACCCACCTGTTATGTCAGTGAAGTGGGAGAAAGATGGCTACCCGCTCAGAGTGGAAAGGGTAAGTCTGGCCTCACAAATTACACATTTTCTTTATTATTTCATAGGTCCGCAATAATTTTATAGATAACTTTTATATTCTCTTATTTAGGTGAGTCTAATAAGATTTATTTGGGGTTTTTCAATCAACACCCAAAAAGCGCTCACTCCCACTATTACTTTTGATGTTAAAAACTGATTTTAAGAATGTTTTTTCTTGCGTAGTTCAGACCGTGAGAATTCAGGAAAACCTGTGAAATCAGGCCTTTTAGGTGCTTTCTCATTATCTTTTAGTACCCCGGTTGGAGCCTGATGCCAGATGGAAGTATCCGGGTGGCAGAGGCCACAGAAGACTCCCTGGGCACCTACACCTGTGTGCCTTACAACGCCTTGGGTACCATGGGAATGTCCCCCCCTGCCACTTTGGTGCTAAAGGTAGATTACTGCTCTGGTACTTTGTGTGTGTGCAGTTCAGTTCCTGCCTGTTGCTGCTCCTACTTCTGCATGATGTGTGTTTGTGTGTGTTTATCAAGGATCCCCCTTACTTTAATGTGAGGCCTGGGGGGGAGTACCGTCAGGAGGCTGGGAGAGAGCTAGTAATCCCATGTGCTGCTTCTGGAGACCCTGATATACCAACCATCACCTGGAGAAAGGTCCCATAGATCTACATTCAGCACCAGTTTACTGAAAGCAAATCCTTACTTGCTTGTTTTTACCTTCACCAGTCATACAGTATTCATTTGTTTAACCACAGTGTTTTAATTTCCATTTCTATTGAAGGTGGGGAAGCCAAGCAGGAGTAAGCACAACATCCTACCCAGTGGCAGCTTACAGTTTCTGTCCCTCAGCAAAGAGGACCATGGAGAGTGGGAGTGTGTTGCCACTAATGTGGTCACAAGCATCACTGCCAGCACTCGTATCCTAGTCATCGGTACAAACAGTCTGCACAGCGCTCACAAATTCTGACCTTTTCTGAATATTTTTAGTTCATTGTGATCCCACTTTGCTTCGTGGTTTCAGCGACATGAAGTCAGAGCGATCTTAATCCTTCAAACTCCAAACCCCCACCCAATTTCCTTCTGGGCATCATAAAAGTTTGTATGGTCTTATCTGTCATAGCTTTATACAGTTAATTTAAAGGCTGAATCTGAGACCACACTGTGAGATATCTACCTCACTACTAGAACATGGTTTCTGCAGTCTTCTTCTGTCAGTTCATTTGACTAAGGACATATTTTATTCTTAAATTAATTGCAAAGTGTTGACAAAAGCAAACTGGGTTATGAAGCTCCACGTGCTCACTTGTTCGATTTGAACAACTAGCTTCATTTAAGTACTCTTTATTTCTAAGATATCTTTTTACTTCAGCAGACCAAGCAGAAGGGTTTTAGAAAGCTTTGATGATGGAAATATTCTGTTTCTGACATGCAGTTATTTGGCAAATGTTGAGATTTCTCTATCCATGATTCAGTTTTTGCTCTAGGGCCATATTACATCAAGGATTTTTCACATGATCACAATGTTTCTGTGTAAACATGGTAAAAAAAATAATATAAAAAAGGATTGGATGAATTAAATTATAGTGTTTTTTTCCTGGCAGTTTAACTTTTAGCTGTGAGAGAAACAATATGATGACAAGACATGCAACTGTGCAACTAGATGCACAGAACTTTTTTAACTCAAACAGCTGTCCATCACCCCTAAACCTTCCGAGAAACACTGTCAAATTTGTTTAATCTAAAACAAATGAGTATCTTGATGCTAATTACATTGAACCAGGTAATTTCACTGAGATTAAAAATCTCTTTTGCAAGGTAGAAATTTTGATTCTATATAAATGTCATACAAATGAGATCCCCCAAACTCCAAATGTGGCAACTTAATGTCTGTTAGAGAAGTGAGCAGGTTGGTGATTCTGCTGCAGCATGACGCCTGTGGAGTTGTTATTCTGTGGCACAGCTGGCAGCCGGTCTGCATGTGACCAGCCATCAGCTGACGCAGGGTCAAAGGGCAACGCAGACAGCTGTGCTTCTCAGACCAAGCTGAGGTCTGTCTTTAATCCTAGTGAGAAGTAACTGGCTTTTGGCCACGCTGCACAGCTGTTAGGTGGGTGGGATAAACTCTACCTCATGCTGGTGGCCTCCTCAGCTAGCATCTCGTGATCCAAAGAGAACGGTCATTAACATGATGTAGCACAACGTCCAGTGATAAAAACTGCAACCACATTCTCATCATTTGCTATATTATTGTTAATAATATGTGGAAATATATAATTTATATCTACAGTATATAAGGCAGTTAATTTATTTGACATGTAAATTAGCATTATTGAATTATAAACACTGTCTTTGTTTATGTAAACCACTCAGGCACCAGCCCACACGCTCCTGGAAATATCCACGTATTGCCCTCAACAACCTCTGCTAATGTTTCCTGGGAACCAGGTTATGATGGCGGCTTCGAACAGACATTTTCTGTGTGGTACGGTCCAGTGTGAGTGCTTTTAGTTAATTTTAAATCATTGGCAGATGCTTGCAGACGTGGAAACATACAACAAAGTTATCGCCTCATTTTGACTGACAGTAAAAAAAAGTTCTGGACTAAAGAAGATAAAATTTAAATTTCATTTCAAATTGATGCTCGCAACTAAATGGTTTTGACTACAAAATTCATAACAATATGTATGAAACTTTTATGGTTAGTCTAGAGAATATCATAGGCTGTCCTTGGAATAAAGTCCCACTTAGCATTAAATTTCACAACTTTATTAAACAGCTGAATGAATTATTGTCCTAAGTAGCACCTGTTGTTGTCTGCAAATACAATGTGGTAAAGATAAAATAAATTAAATGAAATGGAGAAAAGTTGGACATATGATAAGAATATGAGTCAAAGCTTTGAATAGATGATAGTGGTAGTGGTACTGTAGTGGTAAGCAAATTATATCTCAGTGGACAGGAATACTGGGAAGTGAACGTGACTTTCACACAAGACTAGACTGAAAGTGTGCAAGAAAAACAGTTAATTTATCCTAATCTAATAATTCTTTAAATGTCAGGCATCATTCTTTTAAAAAAAAGCTTGCACAAACCAAGAAATTATGTGAATCTCCTAAATGACTGTGTTAAAAAATAGTCTAAGAAATAGAAAATAATTAACAGAGGAACCATCTACCAGTAACAGAGGCAATGTGAACACATAAATTGGAAACGATTAAGCTAATTTTTTAGGTAAAATACTGACTATTCAACTAGAATTTTTCTCACAGCGAACAACTACAGACATTAATAATTACAGGCTGAGTGAAGGGAGAATAAATATTTCTTCTCAGTTTGTTAGATGTGATGTTAACCACACAACCAAATGATCAGAAAAATGAGAAGATGACTCAAAAAAACATCATTCTTTTGCAATTAAAGTAGTCCGTCCTAACTGCATCTTGAGAATAATTTATGGTGAACAGAATTGTTCTTCATCCTACCTTATATATCCAATTCACCTCAATCTGTCTATTTAGTCAAAGTTAGGAGTAAAAAATGACATATAATGCATGTTATGTCAAAGTGTAGCTTAATGAATAACTGTTGGAATGTGTTATTGCATTTAAAATTTTAATTAGTATTTATAGAGTTAACAGTAAACATACTGAAAATAACTTTATTTTTCTGTTCTCAGGTCTAAGAGAATAGATTTTGGTCCTCATGACTGGCATTCAATGCCAGTTTCTGGTGCTCAGATCTGGTTGGTGGTGCCAGGGTTGGAACCTGGGACGGAGTACCAGTTCAGTGTGTTGGCACAAAACAAACTGGGCACGGGCCCATTTAGTGAAGTTGTGACAGTCACCACTGCCGGTGGGTACCACTTGTTAAAGACCGTTCCATTTATGTTTGCTGCTTTTTGCCATCAGACTCAACCTACAGTCTTGCACTGGGACGCTATTTATAGCTTCAGAATATCATCAGATGTGGAGGAGAATATACTGCCCTCTGGTGATGTTTAAACTAATACATACATTAGTTTACAGGAATTAGGAAGGGCAGCATCAGTTTGAATATTTGTTCAATATCACTAAACATTGTTTTTGTTGCTCAATAGAGAAACTCAAAGTTAAATGTTTGTATATCAGATCAATAACCATCAATAATTACATCACCACATTTCCCAAGTTTACCTCCAACCTCATGTCTCCCATAACATTAAGGCAGACTGATGTACAGGCTTGAGATTACTCGTAAAAGCATGTGTGGTGGTGGTAACACGCTAGACTTTAAGAAGTTCCACTCACAGTTTTTAAATTGGTTAAATGTGGTGAACAGTGCAGCAGATAATTATCACAGAAAACATTTAAACTAGTCACAGCAGCAAAGACGTAGGCATGACTAATAACATTAATAATGGTACTGTTCCGTTTATTTGAGGCATTAAGCCAAACACCAGAGCCATTATTAATGTTATTTGTTCCACCTGTTTAACAAGTCAACACGTTTAAAAAGAGAAAAGTCCTCTGAAATAACAGCTTGTCAGTGAATGTAACTGCTAATTAGAAATCTGTGCTTAGATAATAAACTGATTTTTACTGCTGCCAGTTTCATGTTTATATTCTGCCGCTTAAACATAAATTGAGTTAAAGATGTGAAGCATTTAAAATCCTAAGCTAGAAAGAGCATTTAACGAGGCAAGAACATGGTTGGAAATTGAAACAAATAAAAAAAAAGAAAAGATAGCTTTGAGTAAAGAAATGTGAAAGAGAAACCCACCTCAACCAGTCAGTTTTCTTATAACTCCAAAGGTCTGTCTACTAAGAAAAACATTAACTCTTCCCATTAAAGCCGGAATATTGAGTTCGACGGTTCAGTGATAGATTGAGTCAGAGATTTTAGAAAACTAGATATTGAATACTACAATAATGTCTCCACTGATGGCTGTATTTTATGCCATGGGAATACACAGAACACAGACTATGAGACAATATGTGACAAAGCTCGAATATACCATCCAGTCTTCAAACAGTTTTTATTTTTAAAAAATTTTAAGAGCATAAATTAATTATTACTGGACAGTATGCGTTACAGAAAATAAGTAGTCATAAGTTATTTAGTTTTTGGCTTAGTTATTGACATGCTGTAATATGTTGTATGTTTGCATTAGTCCTGATACATAAAATTTACTTTTTTACTTGACTATAAAGCATTGACTGGATTGCCATTAAGTTGTGGTAGCAGAACAATGTTTGCATGATCAAACGTTGTAACCATAAGATCTTCAAGTTTTTCAAATGAGAAGTCAAACCAACTTTATTTATAAAACCATTTTCTGACAGCAACTGCTGAATAAACATATAATAACTAAAGCATTTAACAAATAATAAATATACAAACCAAAAAAAAAAACAATGCAAGCAATAAAAGCTCATTCTGGGTAAAACACAAATGAAAAGAAGTGGATTTAAAACTTGATGGTGCAGAAGCCTGTCTGACCTGCAGTGGCACGGCGATCTATGGCTCTGGTCCCGCCACAGATAAAGACATGCACTCTTGAGCCTTCTACATATCCTGAGTACCTCCAGAAACAACTGATCCTCTGACAAGAAGGATCAGGATGTGTAGAAGCTCAGACAGTTAGAGCAAGGTCATTTAAAAACAAATAAAAGGACTTTAATATGAACCCTTAAAATAACAGGCATCCAGTGCAAAACAGGATAAATGTGCGGTCTCTCTCATGTTTCTGTCATACGTGCTGCCACATTTCTCCCCTGCTGCAGACGGAAAAAACTGAGACATACTGCAGTAATTAATGTGCTTGCAAACAGTGAATAATGTGGATCAGTATTTATTTCTAAAAGAAAATTCGGGTCTGCAGGCTCTCCCCTGGGTACCCCAGAACCACTGGTGCTTCTTACTCCACCAAGGTGCCTCACAGCCAATCGCACGCAGCATGGTGTTCTCCTCACATGGCTCCCTCCAGCCAACCACTCCTCCCCAATCGATCGATACATCATGGAGTTTCGCCTTGGGGAGAGGTGGGAAGTTCTGGATGACTTGATCCCATCCACTGAGACTGAGCTCATAGCGAGAGACCTCATTCAGGTCAGTCAGACACAAGTTTAAATGGAAGCCTTCATTTTTCAGGAATTAATGTTGGAGCAAAGATTGGAGACACCCAATTGGTACATAAGTTTTGTTCAGTAAACGCACATTTCATGGAACCAAACCCTAGTAATCAAGGGGGTTTTCTGTTTTCATTTCAGTCTAAATTTTTCATTGTATAGGAAACAATCAAACATAATGCATTTAGTGTACATGTCGGTGCATATTTGTAACTGATTAGTGTTAGACAGAAAGTTACACAACCTCAAGTAGCTTTATCTAAGACCAACTAATGAGATGAACATACGAGTGCATTTTGTCCATCACTCTGACAGGACTCCTGGTATGAGTTTCGAGTGATGGCGGTCATGGATGACCTGATCAGTGAGAGCAGTAATGTAGTGGGAGTGTCTAGTACAGGTGAGTGTCTTTAACTAGAGATACTTGGTCCTTTGTTAGACATAGATTTGTGAGTTCTTCTCTTTTTTTTTTTACCCTTTTTTCTGACTCGGCAGACCCCTTCCCTGCTTCAGAGTTGCCTGAAGAAGGGCTGGCGCGGCCTGTGGTGGCAGGTGTTGTGGCAACTATCTGCTTTCTGGCAGCTGCAATACTGTTTAGCACTCTAGCAGCTTGCTTTGTTAATAAACAGCACCGTCGAAAACTCAAACGTAAACCAGGTTGGCTTCTTCCCTTACTTAATATGCATAAATGATAGTTTATGTTCAACAGTTGATGGGGCAGTTAATGGGTGTACAAGCAAACATGACTGAAGGCTGTTTTGACACACAATGTATGTAGTCTAAAGTGTTTTTGACTTTTTGATGTCATGTGGTTGACCTTTTTCCTGTACCCAAGAGCCCATTTTGTCATAATCCTTTCTGGCTTCTATTTATTGTTGTTAAGCAGAGTAAATGCTAAATTTAAATGTTTTTTTTCCTCTCAGATCCTCCCTTGTCTGTGACACACTTCAGGAAAAGCATTGAGTCACCGTAAGTAGAGACATCTTAGGAACCCTACTGTCTGCTAGAGGTGGTTACTATTAATCTTTTCTTGCACCTTTTACTAAAACTGTGCTTGCTGTGACAAGGGATAGAATTTAGCAGTAAATATCAATAATTCCTGCAAACTAAGTCTGGATCAAATTACTGTACACAGCATGCTTTATCCTCTCCCCTGTAAAGTCGAGGTTTATTGACAATCGAGGGGCAAATGATATAAAAAGAAATAAAGCTTGTGGAAGAATGGGTTTGTGTGTGGAAGAACATGTACAGTGGCAACCTCTAGCAGAACATGGGCAAACTAGTAGAGCTCAAAGCAGCAAATGTCAGCATTTAGGCATTTTACCCAGAGTTCCCCAGCTGCTGTGTTTGTATTGATTTTTGATCCATCTGTATCTTTAACTTCAATCACTGTGTGCTTCCTGCATGATTCTGTGTTAAATGGTGCTGCTTTTTGTGCAGTATCAGCTCTGTGCGTGTACTTGTCTGTCTGTAACTCTTGTGTACACATATAACTGCATTTCAAACTCAAAAAAGCTCATTTCTAGTGATAATTTGTGTAAAACCCATTAAGAGTAAAATGCTTGTGAATGTAGATAACTGCAAATGATCAGTATCAGATCCCTTTTGCCTGTGTTCATGAAATGGTCCAGGCAGGTCAGGGAGTTTACACATGAGTCTTAGTTAGAGATGAACCAGGCCCATGTTGTTTGTCTCCCATCGCAGGCCTCCTCTCACTCCCTTGCCAGGGGTAGAGCCCTGCTGGGACGAGCCTGCCAGGAGCAGTTTCTTGCCCCCGCCGGCCAGCCCCCTGTGAGTGCCTGCCTGCACCAAAATATAAAGTGTGCTGCACTACGCTGGGTTGGCTGCATGGTTAATGCATTATATAGAAATGACTGGGTAGTTGTAGTAGAACCTATTCCTGGCATATTTGCATGCACAGACTTTCACACACCATACAGAGAGTTACTTGTATTATCTCTGTTGCATGTGCAATACAGACCTGTGTATATGCACTCATTATAGTTTGCAAAAAGGCCCAAACCGTCAAATATTTTTTTCTGTAATGTGAATATTATTTGAACAATAGGTTTTGTTTAGCTAAATAAGACATTTTGCAATAGATGGGAAAATGCCTTTACTCCGTATACCATTTTGTGACCACCTTGGCAAGGTTTTTTTAGATCATTGAAATATTGGGAGGTGTAAAGCGCAATAAAGCCAGTTTCTTCTGAAGAATGCTCCTTTTTTTTTTACTTAAAAATCAGTGATTAAGCTTATATCTTGATGAGTTTGGTGGCAACAACTCAATGTGAACCCTGCAGATATCCATGAATGCCAAGTAAGATGTTCTTGCATGAGATCGCAACAGTAAAGCTCAGTGAAAGCAAAATTTCATGAACTCTTTAGCTGGATGTAGTAAAATCGTGTTTTCCCTTTTTTTCTACTCCGCCAATTGACCATGCAACCACAAGGTTTGCTCTAGAGTCTGAGCTAGGCTGTCCCTCTGGAGCAGCTTGAGAGCTTTGCTGAAAAGAAGTGGAAACATCCAAAAACACTAAATTAATTGCTGTGATGGCAAATTAGGTTGTAAAAAATATTTGTAAAAAAATTCCTATGAATCAAAATTTAGCAAAAGTTTGAACAATTTGGGATTATACTTGTTTTCTGATGCATTGATTTACAGTGTATTAAGTGCTGAGTATGCTGCTCCTGGTGTGGGCGAATGAGGCCTGGCTATGTTTGGTGTAACTTATGGAACTTGGGCTCTCGTCCTATGGTGCAGATGTCATGGTTACATTGTTGTTTCTCCTCTCATCCCTTCACGATGGTTTGACTCATTTCCTAAAAAGAATTCGTGTCCATCTTAATCTGTTCATTATCATACGATTGTTCAATATGGCTGCTTTGATCAAGTGCTTTGGCTTTGTATTGTGTCATCTGTGAAGTAAATGCAACCGTCTCAGTTCCTTTAAGGCAGTGTTTCTTAATCCTAGTATTCAGGACCCCCTGCTCCACATGTTATAGAGGTAACCCTTCTTTAATATGCTTGAATATATAAATGAATGGCTCGTTAATAAGCTGCAAAAATGGTTCATGAATCTGAGTCAGGTATGTTGTAGTAGGAACATGCCTAAGGCATGCAAGGCAGAGGCTCCTAAGGACTGGAATTGAGAAACACTGATTTAAGACAGCAGAGTCATTGTTGTTTCTAATAAACTCATTCTCCTTTTTTGGTTTGAACAACTTTGCATTGGATTAAGCATGTGCCTTGTCTCTGCAATGTTTTAGGTTATCATCGGGGAAGATAAGTCCAGAGAGCTCTCCTCCATCTCGACCCCGCTCTTTTTCATCAGAGGGGTCCCACGGACCAGGCCTGTATGTCAGAAAGCTGCCCAGTCCTCAGCGAGAAAAAGACAAAGAGCTCTCCTTCTACAAGAAAACCAAGCGTGCCATAGCCAGCAAGAAATACAGTGTGTCTAAACATGAGGCAGAGGTCACCACGCCCATTGAGCTAATAAGTCGTGGCCCCGATGGTCGCTTTGTCATGGACATCAGCCCACCTCCCCGCCGCATCCAGGGCTTCCCCTTCGCAGAAGAGTCTGACATGTACCCTGAGTTCCGGCAGTCTGATGAGGAGAATGATATTGACCCTGGGCCTCTGCCGCCCATCATGCCCACGCTGCGGCCCCAGCTCTCCCCAACGTCCTCCAGCCTGGAGTCAACACAGCCCCCCACCTACAGCCCCCGCCTACACAGGCCCATGGAAGGTATGAGCTTTGCAGAGGGCAGTGCTCTTCATGCCTCAGGGCAGGCCCCAGTCTCCCGCTACAGGGGCTTTCCCCAGGGCCCATTTTATGGGTATCTAGGCAGTCGTGCTGAATCAGGGATTCCGCCACCATTCTACATGCCTGACATCAGCCCGCGTAGTTCTGCTCTGTCCTCACCCCCAGGCACTGCTGAGGGGCCCTTTGGTTACCCCTCAATCCCTGAGGAGAGTGGAGAATTGGAGCACCATCAGTACACTGCCTCTGGCCATTCTCTGTCTCACACACACAGCCCTCCTTCCCGCTCACCTGAAAGCTGGCAGCCTCATGAGCTACCCTTCCTGGGTCTAGAGGGCCCACGGTTCATATACCCACCTCACCATCACTTACATCATCCCCAGGACCTCCCTGACCCACCCCCATACCCTCCTCACTCTCTACCTTCTAGTCGCTTGCACTTCCCTCCTCTAAAGGATCCAATAAGCCCTGGACTCCTACAGTTGGAGGTCCCAGTGGCTCCCCCAGGCAGAGACAGGCCCTTAGGGCCCCCGGTTAGGCGTTTAGCTATGCAACAGGCCCAGAGTCTCGGCCAGCTCAGACACACAGCCCACGGTGTGGGTGTACCAGTGTTGCCTTACCCTGACCCGGCAGCCCGTGCAGGGAGCCCAAGCACAGCCCCCAGTAGTAGCCCTCAGTCTTGGCTTAGTCCGAGGGCGGGGCGCCGGGCAGACCCAAGCCTACCCCCACTAGTTCTCCAGCCCTCCCGTCTCTCTCCACTCTCTCAAAGCCCCCTTAGCACCCAGCCAGGTTCCCCAGATATTTTAGTGCGCCCCCCTCCACGCCCCAGCATCCTCCGCACCTCTCGGTCTCTGGAAATGCCTGAGATCACCCTACAGCCCTCGACTGCTGTCAGTTTCTCTCGAAGGTCCTCTCTGACCACTTCTCCCACTCAGGGCGCCAAGCAGCCCAGTCCTAGTTACCACGCCCACATGTCCTATGCCTCCACTGCAGCCAGTTATCCCTCCCAGTCCCCCTCTCCCCCTCCAGAGGGCAGGGATGTTTTCGGGCAGAGGCCATCCCAGAGAAGGACAGAGGAGGAGATGCTACCCTCAGAGCCCTCCCAGCTCCAGATATCAGCCTCAGGGTAGGTGATCCATTCCAGTAGAGAATAGTCATTATACTTACGTTAAGTGGAGACTTGTCTCCTCGCCTGTTCTCCAAATTTCCTCAGAATTTACCCAAACGTTTACCTCGGTGTTTCCATTTAAGATGATCACGATGCATATTTACTTTAATATGCAGAAGGCATGTAATTGCATTTAGCACACGCTGTGCCTGTCCATATAAATGAGAACTCTTTAAATTTGATAATTTAATGGCATGCGACAGCTCCTTAAGTTTGTAGGAATAAAACATTTTTGTATTTTTTTGTTTGATATTTTACATTCAATCTCAAAATATGGACAAATGCAAGTCAACTTTAAAATAAGTTACATCTAAAGCAACAAGATTTGGCAAAAATAGTCATATAGGTTATATATATAGTTTTAAAAATTATATTTGCTACAGTTCAATCTAAAATTAGCTTGAGCTTATAAATAATTAATAGCGGAATTGAATGTGACAAGTTTATATATTTCCTGTATTTAACATGTTTTAATTTAACCAATAGTAACCAAAAAATGTCCTATTTAATTTATTTGTGTTATTTTTTACCCTTCCCCAAGACATATAATTAGTTTTTTATTTTGGTTTATTATTATTTATTTATTTGACTTTCTGCAAACAATCAGACCTTCACCAGAGAGTATCTGGACCAAAATTCACAAGTCTTAAGATCTGGCTTATTAGTAAACAAAAAACGTATGATCGTTTATAAATGAATTAGTCTCTTATGTCTTCTTTAGTCCAGACTTTGTATTCTTTTCAAATAAATGTATGTATGGTTTAAATTGTTAAAAGTCATACCAATACATGTTTTAATGTAGTATTTATGTTCCTAAATAGGGTCCACTTTCTAAGTTATGTTTTTATTGTTATAAAGTCCATTTTTTAAATACAATAATCCAAACATGCTACTAAGCACAGTTTATGTGCAGATCGTTCATAGAAGTTTGGTTATTTGCTACAGTTAGATAAAGGAGGATAAAGAGTTTGTACCAACTTTGTAACTCAGAATAGTTGTTTCTAATGGTTTGATTTAAGGAAATGTGTAGATCTTAACAAGTCTTTGAAAATACTTCACAATTTTTACCTTTACATTTGATTTATGATAACATGGGATAAATCAATCTTTGTTTTTCAGGAAACTAGTTAACAGGGAGTCACACTACACATTTTTTCTCTTACGTCAAACATTTAGATCACTCAGTGGCCCCTATTGCTACATTTTTAGACACAATGCATTTACACTTACATAAAAACATGGCTGAGACTTGTTTACAATGATGCCCCATAGAACATCTTTATAGTAAATACTCCTCAACTCTACACCCACCTTACAACCCTAGAAGCTACAGCCTCACCGTAACTAAAACCATGAGCCAGAGACTTGCTCCTGCACCATCAATGGCCTTTAAGGGAAAGTAGCTTATAGGGCTGCTGCTTTATAGAGGGTAAGGGTCTTACCTGATTTGTTTTTGATTGATCTCAGCTATCTGGGCAGCGTTGTTGTGACCCGGTCCCCTACGCCGCAATAGGTAAGGGTCGGACCCATGTCTGAGAGGGGAGGGGTCAGCAGGGGGAGGGCTCTAATCACTCTCTCCTTTAAAGGGGAATCGCTTTGGGTTGTGCCTCTGTGCTGGATTCAAGTGAAGTACAACTAATGGTAATATTGACTGCAAGACACATTTGTCAATACAGTTCCAAGGCACAGTCAGCCTGCTGTGGTGTAGGCCACAGTAATGAGGCTTGTGAGCAAGCCTGAGGAGTGGTTTTGGACTGTGGAGAAGTATTTGATTGTCTTTTTCATTGTTTGAATACAGACATACCTCCCTGCACATTAAAAAAAGCCTTGAATCAAAAGAGGACGCACATGAATGATAGACTGGAGTATTCCCCTTTAAAGTTTTGTTCCATGTGCAAAATGCCATGCATGCATTCTTTAAACTTCTCTCTTTGACCAAACAAATAACAACAATTCTTGAACTAAATTCTTTGTTACATCTGTTGTCCTAAGTGCTTTCGTTTTTCTGTCATGTGACTGTTTTTTAATGGCCATTTCCTCTTCCTGTCATGTGACTTGTTCTATAACGGCCATTTCCTCTTCCTGCCATCTCCTCCCGTCAGCATGGTGAAGCCTCTGTACGCAGTGTTCATGTTTTCTGAAAGTGTGCTGTATAGTGTTTATGTCTATGGAAATGTATTATATTTTAACATACTGTGGACTCTACACACAGTTCATTTGAAATGGAAATGTCCTTAATCTGTCCAGGACTGTTGCAATTCTCAGATTTGTCTGCCCCTCACTGCTAATGGCTCTCAATCTCTCTCTCCACAGTGACAAATGAAGGACAGCGTCTCTAAAGCTTTGTGTTCTTATACCTTTTAAAACAGTACATGTTTGGCACAGCTTGACTTAATAAGAGCATTACATCAGATTTGAAAACTGCTTATATTTGGTCATATAGCCTACCCTGAACCTCCGAAAGCTTAACCTAAGTGTTAGTAGTTTGTAAGATTAATTTTATTGCATCTTTTCATTTGAAATAGACAACGAAACTAGACTTTTCATTATGAGGTAATGCTGCTAATAAGACAGAATTTAAAGTGAAGATACTTAAATTGGTTACAATTATTTTCTGCTGGTTATAAATTGATTGTTTTCATTTAACTCTGCATGTATCACTCATGAAATGAAAATAGTTAAGGTGTAATAAATAAATGTCTATTTTGCATTTAAAACAGCTTATATTAGCAAATGGATAAATATTGTGTGTGACCTTGAAGGGGTCTGCAACCTTTTCTGTAGAAAAGCTATTTAAGTAAATAATAACGTAACATTGTGACCTTAGGAGAATAATCTGCACAGATCCTCTTACCTACCAACCCATATCACAGCTGTCATTTTAATCTTGGTTACAGGAGGAGGCCTTCCACAAGTGGGTTACATTAGGAAGCTAAATTAATATAAGGAGAAGTTTACATGTCAGAATGCAGTCAGAAAATAAAGTGAAGATTTTAAGTTTGCTATCTGATCATTAGTTGTGATACTCGCTCCAGCAGAGAGCGCTCTCGTATCAACTAGATCTAATCTCTGCCCTTTGTGACCTCAGTAAAAAAAAGCTGATGTTACATTTGCCTCATTTAAAAAAAATGAAGACTAATAAGGAAAAATAAATTATCAAACACATTTATATTCAAATCAAACATTGCAGTCTTAATTCTAAGCTAAATATTTTTTCCTTTGGGATAAATAAAGTATTTTTCATTCATTCATTCATATTAGAATTTTTGGAAAGGGTGGTAACCCTAGCATGCACCTGTTTTGGACAAAGTGACACCTTTAAATGCCATGGACATATTCATGAGGGAGTGTAATTATTATGTTTAGTTCACAGTTTACAAAACATGGTTTTGCATTGGATCAGGAGCGATCAGCTCTGGTCCTTGAGGTCCACTAAAACCTTGGTCTCTTCCAGCTATCCTGCTGGGCTAAAAAGATTTGACCAAACTTGTACATAAACATCAGATGTTAGTGCACCCATTATGCTGTGTAGCAGTTTACACAATGTAATCATGTTGTCAAAGGTTGCTGGCCCCTGTTCCAGAGTCTCTCTAAAAAAATGGGGCAATGAAAATTTGCAGGAAAATCTACTTATGGGAACATTAATTTTACTGTTCCAGAAATTATTTTCATTTTATGAGTTTCATACAGCAAAGAGATCAATAATTCCTGCATTTCTGAAGCAGTCCCTCTTTAAAGACCCAAACCTGAGAAAATGTATGCAGTAACTATTTTTTCCCCATGATTTTTTCTTTAATGTCCGATATTGGAAGCAAAATAAACTCATAAAATTTAGATGAAATAAATATGTAATCTGAATTACTGTAATTTATTAAAGATAAGTTTTGTATTTTAATCTTGGACTGGGTCTTTAATGTTGTGATTGTTTAAGAACAATAATAATTCCACCAAATCCACAACCACTTCTCTCAGCTTTTCTTTCTTTCACTTTCTCTTCATCATGTTTTCTCCTCTCTGACTTTCTTTCATCTAACTTTTGTCATCCATCAAAGCAGATAGAGTATTTCATTGTAGAGAAACGGTTCTCAGTAGAACTTCAAGAACTCATCAAATCATATGATAGCACCTACTGGAACTAGCAATAAACGTGTCGTTTCTGAACAAACATGACTGGTAGATTAATGCAAAACAATATATGCTGTGCTGTCTCTCGTCTTTTCAGGGAACCTCTAGGTGCGTCTAGTGATACTGCCGGGTCTGAGAGCTTACCAGCACTGTTACACCACTGTATTACTAAAGCCAAGGGTGTGGCTGCCAACAACAATAACAACACAACATCCACAAGGAGAACAGGTTAGTGTGACAACTGGACAAAAAGAGACAGAGGATTCATAATACAAATAATTCTTTATTCCTCTTATTTCTCTTGCAGGCATGTCTCCCTCTCAGACCCTGCAGCAATCTCAGACAACCCAAGAAGGAGAGGATCTCAACTTCCACAGAAAGAGCAAAAGGCAAAACAAGAAGAACCCCTATCGCTATTTGACCTCCTTCCTGCACCGCAGGCAGTCCGAGGAGGACCAGACAGGCATTCTGGCCAGTGCAGACTCTGAGAGTCTCAACTATGGGACTCTACACTGACCCTGGTGCTCACCAAGCCATTGGACTCCACTAAGCTGGCCCTTCCAGACAAAACCTCAAGTCGGCTCTCACTGCTCTGCCACAGTAACAAACAAATATGTTTCTTATAATCTCTACAAGTCGATCTGAGTTGGGGAGCAGAAAACAACATGCTGATTTCTCCGTGGTTTGGAAATCTCATCTGAAGACAAGAACAATGACTTTTCTGAGTTTTTCCCACAACTCCTCTCTAAGGAATTTCACTTGAAAATGCTCTGAAAATATGTAATGTATATAAATAGAAAAACAAGGGAATTACGCTTCCTCTTACAGTAATAAAATGTGTTGTTTGAGTATGTCACAACACATTAAAGGTTTTTCACACACTGGTCTTTGGTGGGGGGGGGGGGATCATTATCTTTAGGTTTTTCAGTGATACAGCGTACTGTTAAGCCTGGTGCGTCCTTGTACAGGGACTTGAGTGTACTTTTCCTACAATACAAATAGCGTCAGTATTTAAACACAGGGTTCTTACCACAAAATATACCTCAGAGTAAACGCAGTGTTGCTGTAATTCCTGTGGTATACTGTACGTACTTGACCTTTTTACATATGAAACGTATGGATAAAAAGGTTTATATCAGTCAACACTCATTCAAATGGATAATATGGCCTAACTTGATCTAATTTAGAAGCTTTTATTACTGGTAATAGCTGGCATATTGTGTTTACCTTGATTTGTGACCCATTGCCAATCGTTAGAGAGTGTCTTAACATTAGTGCTTGGTAGCTCGGTGTGTTTACACTCATCGTTGCAGCATAGCATTAAGACAAAGATCACAGCCTTCACCAGATCTCTTAAACTAGCTTGGGACTTTGATGCTCAGCAGAGGTTGGAATGAGGAGCGACTTGACAAATTGTGAAATGTATGTTTGTATTTCATTATTAAGGAATCATTTGTGAATTGTGGCCCATCTCCGGGTGCCTTTTTTTTTATTTGTATTTTTTTGCCTTCTTTATTTTTTCTAACTTTAACTGCCTTTTTCCTTCGCCTTCTCATATTTGTCTCTATGGAGTGAGAGACTCCAATATTGTCAGTTGCTTTTACTTTCTCTGCCAAGGACACACTAGAGGATATGCTGATGCATAACTCTTATTTAGTTAATTTTTAATGTGTTTAACTGCTTCAACTGTGTAAGTAACAGAACAGCACCAGAACACTTGTCAACACGAAGAATACGGATGTTTAGACTGGAAAAAGATAGGAAAACCCAAGCGTTGTACATGTAAATAGAAGAAACATGTACAGTGGGGATGCCAGTGTTTAACAGTAGCTGTTAGAGGAGAATGTGACTGCTTCAGAGAGCTGTGAACAAGCAACGGGAAATATTCAAACAAAAGGCCACCCAGACTGTTTATATATAACTGTATATTATTTGCTAGCTACTTCTGTATGTTTGTTAATTTTTCAACACTAACCGATATTGAATGTATGATTTGCTGTACAGGAAATGAATGTCCCAAGTTACAGTGCATTGAATGACCCATTACATTGCTTATAGCGCAGCTGTGATTGATGAGACGACCAGCTGGCACATTAAGTCCCAATTTTCTGTATGCAGTCACACACAGATCCTGAGCCAAGTTCCCTTTGCTCTGTTGGCTACAATAATGGTATTTTTCATTGTGTTGCTGAGGCTAATTCAATCTCTGAAAAACATATCAATCAGATTTCCATCTCCTACCAACAAATCAGCGGTTTTCCACTTAATATCCACATGAATGAAATCTTTAGACGGGTGGGGAAATGATGATTGCCTGAACGTGAGCTTCAAAGTGCATATTCTACTTTAAAAAATTGGTTTCATGTAAGATACGAGGAAAAAAATCTATATTTGTTATGTACTGTACATGGTGTGTATTGTATTTGTAAAGATAAACCATGTTTTACAGGAAGAACCTTCTCGTATGGGGATGTATGAAAAGATGGGAAGGATTCCAATTAAAAAGAAATTAGATTATTTATCAAAGTATTTGCTTACAGTACGGCTTTAAGTGGATAATGTTTTAAAAACATTTTAAGGTGCCTAATTTGTCATATTTTAGCAGACGTTATTTTATCTCAAAAGAAAAGAAAACTTAATGTTAGTACCGTACAGTGTATTATTGCCATAGCCCGCTGGCTGCACAAGTTGAGTAGTATTTTCTCTGATGTATAGTATGTGGATGCCCATTGGGGAAAGCTTTAGAAGCAGAAATGTGTTGCCCTCTATTATATTTCTGGAACAAAGTAATACTGTATTTTGCCCGTTCATGAGCACACATGTAGATTCACTCCAGATCTCTTCGCCTTCACGTGTCCAAAGCAAATAAAATGAAAGAAATGTTCCTTTCTAAGAGTAACAGACATGCTGTAGTCATGTACAAAATGTGCTGTGGAGGAAATTGTGTTTACATTAGTTCGATGAAGAAAAGTGTGTTAGGGTATATAGTTGCTTTGAACATTACGACTCGGTGCTATGTTTAACTTTGTGGTGCTGTAGAATAGAGGTCTGAAGTTTTTTTTTTCTGTTTCCACAAGCAACTTTTTCAGCCCTGTGTGTTTGAGCTAAACTAGCTCCTTTAGTCACTATAGGTCCTTATCATTACAGTGTGACGACAGTGATAGACAATACTGCAAAGTAGACGTATAACCTCAAATAATAGACTTGTGACATTCAAATGAACTCACAATGACCTGTTTTCTATAGTGTGTTTGCAATGTCTGTCTGTGCTTCCAAGGTACCCTCTCTAAGGTATATTTGTGATTATACTGAGAATATTAACCCAGCCTAAAAGGGGAAACGTAACCTGACTTAGATTAGTACTGGCTACAGGAGACACAAAGAAGAAGCCGAGAGCATTGTCAGGATTTTTTCTACACTTCCTGTAGGTCTTTTGGTTAACAGCACTTTTTCAAGCACACTACTGCATATGCGCCTCGCATCGTCCCACCACATTTCCAAAGGGAGAATTCCTGTTAGTACTGTACAGTAAAGTCACGAATAGTCCAGCTTTGTATTTTTTCTTCTGGCAGAAAGGTATTGGGAAGGTTCGGACATCCTCCCCACTGGTTTTTTTATAGGTGGATGTCGCTTTCCAGGCATTTTGTTTTCTTCACATATTCAACAGACACATGTACAGTTTTTAAGAGGGCTGCTTTGGACGTACTGTTAGCTAAGTTTTTATTTCTGTTATTTTCTTTTCAGTTGTTCTGCTTACAGCTTTTAGTGCATCACTAGTTGCTGGTAGGATTATACTTAGAACAGATTTGATTTCTTGTTGTATTAATCTTGCATGTAGAGACAATACAAAAACACCTATCTAGCAATCATTCATGAACATCTGAGTTGGTTGTTATTGGATGGAAACTAGAATTATGTAGTATTTTCTATATTCTCTGTTTTTTCATGTGTACCAGCACTGAGAAACTAGAATGTATAATTATTGTAGGCTACAATAAGCACTACATTGTTGACTGTTTTAGCTAAAGCTCATATTCAAGCAAACCAAGTAGTGCTTAAAGAAAGAACATTTTTACCACGGTCCATTTCACTTCCATCCACTGAACTCTGTGCTGTACATCACATGTTTACATTCTGTATTATATGTTTGTTTTTGTGCATATTCTGTCTACATATTGTTCATATGTAAATAATTCAGAGCATTTTTTTTACTTGTTTATCTTTTGTAGATGAATCATCTGATGTATCTGATTTCTGTCACCGTTTTCTTCGGAATTGTTTTTTTCTCTGTCACCACATCATGTAACGCTTCGCTTAACTTTTTGTAAGAAATTAACTCATACTGTATGGTGCTGTACCAAAGCCTTATGTATAATATTTGTATTACTTTCTCTCGTTTGCCACTGCTGTCAAGTGAAATCTGTATCGTCTGAGATCATGTCTTACTCACTTTTCATGTTCAGCTGCCATGGATCTATATATATATATGTATGTATGTATGTATGGGTAAGCAGAAATATGAATGAACTATGATGTAAAAACACTCTGGCCTGTTGCCAAACTGGCCTGGATGTACAGTAAAAGTCTTTTTAGGGAAAATGCACAGGCTCACTCCTGGTGGCTCATCATGACGTGGACGTGGGCCTAGCACTATCTATGGCATGTCTGTGAGAATATGAAAGCAGTGTTGTATTCATATCATCATATCATTTCAATGCTTAGTCCCATACAAAATTTTTCTCTCAAATTTTTGTATTTTGATATAATAAAAAAATCAAAACAGGTTTGGTTTTGTGTGTGTGTGTGTGTGTGTGTGTGTTTGGCTTTGTCTTTAGGCTGTGGTTGTGAAGATGTAGTTCATATGCTGGACACAGGGTGTGAGTGTTGGCCAGAAAATGGGGAACATAGTGTGGTGATAGGTGCTGCCTAATCAGGTCAGGGGCTTTAAAAAACATACTCTAGGACACACTGGCCAGAGACGCACAGAAGGGTCAAGTTTACCATTTTTCCGGTTGATAACAAAATTGCATTTGAAATCATTTGAACTTACTGTTAAATCTATATGCATTATAATTTAGAACAAAGAAGATAAAAGACTTCTTCCAAAAGTATGCTTTTACACCATTTGCACTGAGTAATTGAATGAACTGTGACGTGGCCATGACACAATGAGGAAAACAAACAACCTGAGAAGAAGTTTTGACCTTTGTCACTATGTAGAAATTCCCTCCGGCAGGTTGGAAAGCAAACAATTGAGCAACCATCTGTATCCACCTGAGGAAAATGAAAAGGGCAGTTAATCTGCCTTACAAACATGCAACTCTTTAAGAACTCTTGGCCTAGATTTCAAAGCCGATACTGGAATTTGAAGGTCACTCCCATGTTGTTCATTTATGGTTATTCCAACTGTCATTATTCCAGGAATGCTTTTCTGACTACCTCTAATGTCCCGATTACATAAGTAATAAAGTAATAATAAGTAATAAAACCTATGGAACAATGTTTTTCTTGTTGAGACAAAGGTATCAGGTACAAAGGCTCAAAGGTGACAAATTCATTCAACGAAACTCCAGAAACTTAATGTAAGAAATGACATATTCCTTACTTAATTTCCAAACGTATTTCAGGACTTTCTTGTTAAGAAAGCAGCTAACAAGTACGGCCAAATGTCCTGTTACATGCAACAAATTTTAGAAATAGTCACGATCAAAACTTAGATATAAACCAAAGTACTACTGTGGTTCATAAGTATTAAAGCACACGGTTTAAAATCTTAATGCTTTATCAGCTTCACATTAAACAGAACTCTTTGAGAGGTTCCTCAATACAAATGAATGACTAATAAACAAATGTAATGTTTCTTTTTAACCCATAAGAAACCAGCGTGACACATTTCTCGGCATCTTGCATCATTTTATGTTGAAAAGTTTGCTCAAATTCTCCCAGTGGTTGCATCCTGCATGGAAATCAGCAATAAATCCCAATGTCATCTCAGAGCCTTAAATATGCTGCTAAAGTTCAAGTTTATTTATACTGAACATTTGCTACAACTCCAGTTGCTCAACGTGCTGAGCAATAAAACAACTGCACAATAAAACAACGTCAATAAAACCAAATTCATAGGACCAACATAAAAGAATTAAAAATAATAACATAAAATAAAATTGATTCTTTACAGATTCATCAAAAGTAAAACTTTATTGTATTGTCCACTTTTTTCATGTTTTGCATGTTTGCTATCACTCTTTAATTAAGAAGCAAGTCAATATGAACACATTTTTATTCACCCTGCTCTGTCAGGTCATGTGGATCCAAAGAAACTCTCAATATAATTACATAATGATGTAAATGTGGCCTCCAACAGTTTTTCTGATTATATTCAAACTTTACATAAATGCAATAAACGTAGGTTTTCATTGATTTATTGTAATACTTGTGAAAGGCGTCTGACCAGCCTGCAGAAAGGGACCAGAAATGGTGTTTTGAAGTGAATGGTATCCCCTCCCTTTGAATAGTTTATTACTGCCTGGTTTGAGCTGCTACAGATAAACTCACAGAAAGTATTATATTAATGCTGTTGGCTGGACTGAGTCCACATGAACCTGTGGCTCTATGTAAGAACATAAAATCAAACCAAATCTGTCCAAAACTTAGTTGTGTTGCAATTGTTACAAATTCTTAAATGACATCAGTTCCCCAGGCTGTAGTTTTCATCAAAATCAGGATAAGCAGAAGTCACAAGTTCACGACATGTTTATAACGTGTTTTTGTTAATATTCATTTCACATGAAATAAATCACAACAGTCCACTTTGCAGAAGCAACACATGGTGACAATGTACAGGAAGCAAAAAT
Source organism: Pseudomugil gertrudae (assembly GCA_037177535.1). NCBI lineage: Eukaryota > Metazoa > Chordata > Actinopteri > Atheriniformes > Pseudomugilidae > Pseudomugil > Pseudomugil gertrudae. The sequence goes on along the minus strand of JBAMHV010000009.1, from coordinate 11,734,557 downwards.
GTTTTTATACCACAGCGTAATGGCTTATGAGAGGCTGAATTGCACAAAAACCATAAAGTTTACTACATTTTAGAGGACATATTCTCACATGCAGTATTTACAGAGCAGACTGAAAACAAGAATGAAGCTTGTCCTTTGGGAGCCAGTTTGTCAACTGTACTCCAAAATATGCACTGGTTCACTGAGTATTTTACTTTATATGGGACTATTTATAAATTAAGTGGCTTTATTATAGAAGACTTGGAACAAGCATTTTAGACTCAGGTAATAAGGGAACTATGACTTCCCTCTGACCCGCTGTAGATCATTAGGATGCATGAGTATGGCACGGCTGCATTGGCTTGTTTTTTTCTGACATGGATGCTATACTCATGTAATGTATGGATATTAGGGAAGCAGAAATGACTATCTTCCTGTTGAGTTTAGATTATCTTTTTGGAGTTGTGATTGTGGTGACACAACCCTTAAAATCTTCCCCCCAAAACGCATAAATTCTAAATTTTCTTAACAGTTACAAATAAACGAATAGATGAATAAATATAAGGACAAGTTTAATTTTAAAACAAACACATCTGTATATGCAGCTAAAAGAAATGATGGCCTACACGGCAAGATGAGCGATGAGCAATTTTCACTCCTCTCACTGTTACCACCCACCTACATTTACAGTGTTATGTAATTCTGTACCAAGCATTACCTAACACCGCTCAAACTGCGGTTCCTCGCGCTGCAGACCATCATCACACTGCACTGTGCACGCTTGCATACACTCACGCCTGTCTTAAATCTCGATCCTTGACTTTGAAAAGGTCCGGGAAGCCCAGAGGCTTAATACGTCCCAGGCGCGAGCACGCTCTCGGTTCAGCGGTGCGCGCTCCCTGCGCAGAGCGCAGCCTCTCAGCTTGCGGTGAGTCAGTCGCAGCTCCCCGGAAAGACTTCCAAACTGCCTCTGCGATGCAGCACACGATCGGGATTTGTCATTCCAGAAACACCTACCTCAGATGATGATCGGTAGCCCCTGTGTGTGTCCGAGCCGCGTGATTCTGCAGTGCGATGCTGACAACATGTTTCCTCATCGAGAAGCTGAGCGCTGTGCAGCATAGAGGTGGCAGCGCGTGGAGCTCTACACAGTTACAGGTAGGCAGACATGACCACTGTTAAAACTGCTGGCGCTTTCCTGAAGGTCTGATCACAGATGCAGCTTCCTAAATGATCAGTCAGTACGCGTTGTGATGAGAAATGATTGTGTGAGTTTGTGTGTGTGTGTGTGTGTGTGTGTGTTTGTGGTAGGCTACATCTGACTGCGATGTACCAGGCCCAACAGGTCAGAGTATACTGGTGGTAAACTTTCCCCAGATTCCTTTCTATGTTGGAGACTGCAGTGCGCGTTTTATTACATCACATGTTATAAAAATACATTTGATTTTATCTGTCTGAAGGTTTTGGATTCTATTTTTTTTCCAGGCTATGTGGGATTGTCTGGTCACATAATGATAAAGAGGTGTAATCAGGTGCAAATGCGTTGTGCAATACTGTGCACGAGCCCTGCAAACATTGCCAACTTTGTTGGACCAGAGGGATTCAGACCAGAGCAAATGCTAAAACCAAGCAAATATGACAGGTTATCTATGCAAACTGACAATTATTTAATGAGTAAATGCACAGAGTAGTTTGGTGAAATTGTTATTAATCTACTAATTTAAGACAAAGTTCAACAGTAAGTTGTTTGTTGTTTTTTTGGAGAAAATTAGATGATAATATTTGATGGATGGAGAAGAAGATGTTAAAAAAAAAGAAATAAATTAGCGTTTTGTGACCTGTACTGAACAAACACATCTGCTTTTTCTGAGATGTTACCATTAGGTGGTGTTTGGGTTCCCATAAACTGGACTTTTGTAAACCTTATAGCTTTTAGGACAGTGCACAGGCACAACTCTGAGATTTTGTACAAGTTTTCAGGGGTTTATTCATTTCTTTAGTCATTGTCTTTTGATAAATGTTAATCAGTGAAATAAATCCACAGAAAAGTTAACAAATGTTTACCCACCTTTATTTCATTTTTGTGTTAACAGGTGCATTATGGGTAACTAACACAGAGCTAAACTGGTTAGCCGATTACGTTGGGAAGTTTAATAGTAATTCAGTAGATTAATTTTAAACTTTTTTTTCCAAATTTCTATATTTTTTTAAAGGAAAGAGAAGCCAATCACTATAAATAAAGCAAATAATCAGCTGGTAAAATGATCAATGGGTTCATTGATCAAGGTGTGGAGGACTGAGGGTCTTAGCATAAGAAAACACGTCTGGTATTTTATGACGTAATAGACTGTAGAGCTACAATCCAGTACAGCCTCATTGGCCACATCGATGAGCTGCTTCTCTGTTGCAGCTGTTGTACAGCTGTTGATCATTGTATTAGATTAAACAAATGTAATCCTATATTTCAGGGAAGCGTATTAGTTGGACTAGTGTATTTTGATTCCTTTGTCCTAAAATATTTGTTTTACCGATTTATATTTTCTCTGATGCCCTATTTTTAGACCACCATTCTTTCTTTTTTAGAGGGATTATATTTGCTCTTTAAGGCTTGCATCTCACCACGAAGCTTGGGACATCAGTGACAGATCAGCTTGTTGATTAAATATTTGGATCTGAGTCGGCCTGCTGTTTACTCTCGCTCTGGCCCTCATCGGGAACCGCTGATTCAAAGACTGAGCCGTAACATTGCCTCAACGTGGGATGTAATAATCTCATTCTGGTAGATTTCGAGAAGATTATAGGATCAAATGACTGCCACTGCCACCCTCATCACCTCCCCCACAACCAATGAGGTGACATAAGTTACAGAGCTCCAGCAACAATGGAAGAGTTTACTCTTACAGCAGCGACTCAATGGCTGCCTGATATCCTCAGTGAAGCAACAGTCACACCTCCGAACACAGACTGGGTGAATGTGTCAAAGCTCCTGGTCAAAGGCTCCACTGAGGCTTCATTTGCCTCCTTGTTGCTACTTCATCCTCAGTCTGGAGGAGCATCAAGTCACGATGGATGGCAGAGGGGTTACCATGGCAACCACTGGGCTTTCTCTACTGCATCTCTCACTTGTGTTGACTGCAACCAGAGCTTAGAATGAGAGCACAAAAACATCTCTTTCCCGGCCGACAACAGATGCTTCAATCTTTCCTTTGGGATCTGCAGAAAATAAAAGGTGCCCATGAAACTGATATGTTTTTTTCATGTGCATGTGTGTGAAAATAGTCTCTCGTGGCATTTAACTGATTATTGCCTAACTTATAAGTTGAAAGGAGCTTAGAAGCCAGCCAGGTTATGCTGCCACTTATCTCTGAAGATGTGGATGGCTGATTAACAAACATTTTTACAGAGATGGTATCATGATAGTATGGAGATGTGTTGTTTGCCAATTAGTGTGTACTACGTGCCCATTTGGCTAAATGCTGAAAATGAAAAACCTTGCTCCTTTATAAAAAACAAACATTTCTGCTCCTCATGATTAACTTATTAAGTGTGATTTGAAGTTTACATTCAAAACCCTTAGATAAACTGCAGTAGCATTATTGTAATGGAAAAGGTCCGCTTCTTAGTCCTCTGTATCATGTATGACAAAGTACTTCTGACTCATTTTCTGCTAAGTATTTGTACCTACATACAGGCCGGTTGTTGTTTCCATACACCCACTGATACTAAGCTCATAAACTGTATATAAGACTGTGCTGGCTGCCCTATTTTCTTTGAAAATGTATGTGGGCCATCAAATACTGGATGCTATCTTTTAGTGTTTGCAGGTTCTGTCTCCTAAAATTACAGCTGCTCCTCACCTATTAACTGTGACAGGTAGAGAGGGAGGAGGGGTGCTGCTGCCGGTGGTGGTGTGTGTGTGTGTGTGTGTGTGGGGGGGGGAATTCATGCATCCTGGCTGGTTTTCTTTGAAACTCTTCCAATGGCTGATGCCGCGGTGGAAGCAGCTGTGTATTCTGTTTTTCTATGATTTCTAATTAATGAGCTTCTGTAACAGATTTTGTGGTAACTATAAAAACATTGTTCTATTTTTCTTATCTATGAATCTGCATCATGTGTTATTCATTTTGACAATTTAACCTATACAGAAAAAAATTAAACGTCAAAACAGCCATTTGTTTATTTCAGCTGGACAGGTCCAAAATACTTCATCGTTGTGGTAATTGCTTATTATGTATTATGGCTCATGTAGCTTATTGACTAACTGTAGTAAGTGAATCTTTCATCGTGCTATAAAACACACAGTTAGCAAATTTCCACAACATGCAGTACAACACGTTCTTACACTTAAGAAAAAAAAACTGAGGCAGATGTGGTACAATCACCAAGGACAGGTGTTCTGCTGTGTATGTACATTGTAGCATTTTTAGTATTTCTAGCACAAACGTACTACTTTTGCATTGATGACGTCGTAAAGATGTTTTTCCCAACTGTCCCTTATAAGGTAAATCTTTATGTATCTTCTAAACAATTTGCTGCCAGTGTGATGCATTCACTCTCCTTTGCCAAGGTTGCATTGTCTATTCGAGAGGAGATACAGTATGAGATGTGGATGAATTGGAGTTCAACCTGACCCATGTTCCCGTCTGCTTGTTCACATTCTGCTGAGTCAGGGGGCTTTGTGGAAGTCCGCTAACAGCAGCTCAGTGGGGCTGTGGGCCAAAGGGGTTGGTGGGAAAGTGCTATTACAGCAGCAGTCATTCAAGGCTAACGGACTACTCATTAGTGCAAACCTTTTGGTGTAGGTAAGCAGAACTTTTTTGTGTTGAAGTAAACATGTCTGTATTAACTGGAGTCTAAGAGAGGCCTACACACCTACACGCCCCTATTACAGTGTTTAACACTAAACACCTGCACACATTCAGTTATGAGAACATTGTTCATAAAGAGTCAAATATGCTTAATCAGGACATTCCTTGTGTTTGTTTACAAAATAACTCATTAAAGGAAGAGTAATAATGGAATCAGTAAACGGGGAAAAGGTCATCCTATACCAGTAATGAACTTAATTGTTTAATGTGTTACCCCATCAAACTGAAGGTGCGACCAGGACTGTTGTAACATGCAGAGTTTCTGCTATACTTTCCAGAAGTTTTATCATGAGCCCATAAAGTATTTGCAACATGATCCAGCCCAATGTTTTAACCCTTAAAGGTCCAATCTATGAGCAAGCAGTAGGAAAAGTCTTTTTTTATGAGGTCTTTAGAAAAAAATATAAGAAATAAATATAAAGAGGTCTCTTTAACAAAATATATTTAAACAATTTTATAAAATTGGCCTTGTGATGGACTGGTGACCTGTCCAGGGTGTACCCCGCCTCTCGTCCAATGTCAGCTGGGATTCGCTCTAGCCCCCCACATGACCCTGTTCAGGGAATAAGTGGTAGATACTGTATGGATGGATGGAAATTGTATACAACCTTTTTTCGGAATATTTAGCATTTATTACCACATGGTATGTAAATATTGTATAATCTTCTGCTTTATGGTGTCCATTAAGGTGGAGAAGACTGTGTTTGCCTTACATACACAGATGGGATTGATTTGTATTTTAAGAAGGGCTGAAACACTGAGAGGGTAATGAGCCAGATTAAACATCTGGCCTAAATGAGGATGGACGAAAATAACTCAAATCCGGACATTTATTGTAGTGTCTGTAAAAACAAACCCCTAAAATAAATTTGAAAAAGAAGTGATGACCCAACATTAGAAGATGTTTTCCATGGACTCATACTGAAGCCGTGGTGACATTTCTTTGAGGGGGATGGGAGGGCTTTTCTGCAAACCTGTCAGTACTATCACAAAAAAAAACTGATATACTTGTGAAACAATCTCATGAATTTACAGCCTGAAATGCTATATCCCTGAAGGAGCCTCTGACACTGTAGCATGATGTCATCGCAGATTACAGTCTTGGCTCAGTGAATTGTAGCCTTGAGAGTTGCGCACACTGCAGCCTCAAGTGGGTTAACGTCTGGCGGCTTCTTAGCTTCGGACTCATCCTCCCATTCCCTGCTCTCTTACTCACCTAGCCTTATTGTCTCTTCTTCCCTCTCCTCCCACACGTTTCTCTACAGCGGGCTGTTGCAGCAAGGCAGCATCATGGAGGCTGGATGCGTGGTTGCCGCGGTGATTGAGAATGCTGCCTCAGGACCCCAGGGAGAACCAGGAAGTAGTGACGTCCTTGAGGGGTGAGTGACTCTTTTTTTTCTAGCTTAATGTCAGTTTTATCTTAATCTCAATCTATCCATACAAGAAAAAACACATATAGATGTGCATCGAGAAGAAGGTGTGTGTGTGTGTGTGTGTGTGTGTGTGTACAGCATGTGTATGATGTTCTCTTTTGTGGCCGTTTGTATTTGTGTCTTCACTTAAGATGCTGCAAGAATCAAAGCATGGGCTGGGGAGCTTTAAGGCTAAAAAAGGATCTGATTATCAGACAGAGAGAGGAAAAATAACTGTCAGACTTTACTATCTTGTGGATTTGCTTTGTATGTTTATGTAATTTGTTGTGTCATAGTGGATCACAGGAATTACACAATGTGTCTGTGTTGTGGTCCATATATCTGATCTCATCAGGCTGAATCGCTGTAAGAAATCCTTTCTTTGTTGCTCATAAAAGTTTGTCTGAATGGACCTCACCCTCCACTCTCCAACATATTGTGTCACATTTCAAGTAAAGGTTTTGTGAAACACTCCCCTGTGGGTGGATTGCTGTAATGGCTCACTGAACAAGCTTTGAGTGCACACAATACCCTGTGGCTTTTTTCTGACCTAACAGCTATATTACATATATATATATTTTGACTGATCTAAAAGATGAGTTGACAATCGTTCTTGGAGCTAACTCTCAGCTCCATGCTAATGCTTAGTTGATGGCATTAATGATTAAGATATTATAGTAGTACAACATGTTTTCTGGGCCATGCTGATGCAGTCTCATGATTTAAACTGAAGCAATGTGAGTTATTCCACACTTGCTCCCTCTGGTGTACTTTTGATAAACTACACATTTTAATTCGCCCTATCAGAATCTACAACATCTCAGTTGACCACATCATGTTTTTAAAATTCCTTGTCTTTCTGCAGTGATGTGCTACCATCTCCTGATCTGGACAAAAATGATGCCTTACCACAAGCTTCCAGCAGTAATTCTCAAGAAGAGAATCAACCACATGAGACATCCACTGCCATGGTATGTGCAAACAAATCACAGGTAGGACTGACTCATCAACTACATAAGAAAATGTATAAACCATAACCGACTTGCTGTCCTTCCTCCATGAGGCTGCTCCAGTTTTTAGGTGATTCACACCATGATGTCATTTAACATGATGTCATCACAGTCACATGTCTGGTGAGAGTCAGTCTCTGGAATAAGGAAAGTGTGAACGTGTGTGAATTTGCTTTAATGTGTGCCTCACCTGAGTGTGAGGTGACATTTGATAACAGCTGAGGTAAATGTGTAACTAAAGGTTGCTTTTGACAGATATTATCATCTTCTGGTCACTGTAGTATTGTGTATGCAGCACATACTTTGCACACTGTCATAATCTTTGTGGGACACTTTTTAAACTAAGAGTCTTTGTTTCTGCAAACCTCCCTGTTTGTTCTTTATCTGTAGGTTTTATATAATATAATGTATATGTGTATTGTATTTGTAAAGAGAATTTCAAGTTCTCCTTTTCCATTTTGCACTAATAAGTTAAGAATGGACACCAACAAAATAATTTCAGACCTCACTAATACCATTATAAGAATTTAATTAATCACATTTAACTGACATACACAATTTAATACATGCTGCTATTGCATAACATATCATAAAGTATGTATAATGTAATGATACACATCCCTGCTATCTAGAACAACATAAAACAAAATGCATTAAAGCACAATACAATAGGGTTTTGCACTGTTTTTGGTCCTTGACGTACTTATGGTGTGGTATGACAGCAAAAAGTGATTACAAGAGGTCATTTTTAGATGTGCTAAACCTTTTTGTTTTTTTACAGAAATATCTTAACTTATTTTAGTATCACTGGTCTGACATGCAAAGACAAACTTTTGCACCATAGTTGTGACAACGTGTGGTGGCCTTTAAAGAGATATGACAGTTACCCTGGCTATAACCATTATAGCTCCAATTATTATTTTACTATTGCACTGCACGGCAATACATAACACATATAAAGATGGTTTTATAAATATAGAGTTATCTTTCAAAGTCTTACTCCACATATCACTTCTCTTTTATATGTAGATCATCAATAGTTCTTCATGAGTCGACACTCACACGTATTAATGTCTTCTGTCTCTGTTTGGCAGGTGAGGAATGATGACATCACAGAACATCAAGCAGAGCCTCTCTTGCGCTCCTGCGTAAGCACAGCCAGTATGAAGGTCAAGAACATGAAGAAGTAGGTGCTCTGAGTGACAGTGTTGCTGCTATTATAGGCTGTAAACCAGGGCTCTTATTCAGGCCACTGAAATGAGGACTTATAACGCTACGCAGACAGATGAGTCGGCCTGCTGCATGTCAAACACTTCTCATACACATCTTCCACTATTTCTTTCTTTCCCTGTCTTTATCGTGGTGTCAGCATGTCTTGAATGCTGATGAGTTGCTGTACTGTGTGTTTTAGATTAACGTTCCCCAGAGGTCACTTCCCCAGACTGGCAGAGTGTGCTCATTTCCACTACGAGACTGTTGATTTTGGCAACGTTCAGGTGAGCTCCAAAAATACTTTGCAGAGATTTACTATGTTTCATAATTGTGTCTTTGGCTCAAGTTCAGTGGCCACTTTAGTTAGTTGTGCCAGAAAAGTTAAGCTTCGTTGTAGCTATGGGGTCGATATTCCTGTTTGCTATCATTAGATCTCTTTACCTTTTTGGCTTAACTGGCCTTCTTAGAACTGATTCCTATTTAGGTGCTAGAAATTAAGAGTAAAAATTTGCTTCATGAGAAAAAAAAACCGTGTTGAGAATTTAGTCTTAATTGCACCTGGGAACAGTTTAGTTGGTATGAACAGCTTGGAACAATGATGCATTAAGGCTACATTAAGATCTGATCTCTTTATTTACCAGCAAAAGATTCTTTTAGTTGTAAACTTTAAATGTCAACATTCAACAAATCATTTTGAGCAACTAGGCATTTTGTAGGTTTAAGAGAGACCAGTGATAGGCAGAAGCACTGAGGCCCATGAGGTTCAGTCATGTGTCTAAGTGGTTGTTAACTGCCTGGTTGACCTCAGTGCAGTTTTGTTTGCTCACCAGCAGAGAGCATCAGTTATCTTTGCACAGCTAGAAGCTGCCAGTGAAGCCTAACACAACATAGTCTGATTAGTGCATGTTATCCATGGTTGATGCTATACATGTTATATTATTAAGCTAAAAGGCAGATAGTTGGCTGTGTTTTTAACCCTCAAATACTCTTAAGTTTGTCAGATTTATGTCTTGTTGCGGCTGCTATGACCGTGATGACCTTGAAAAAGCTCCAAAAGAAAACAAAAAGTGGATGAATGAGGGTAAAAATGTATAATGAAAAAGACACTGAATGTCTCATGCATATTCAGCTACACAGTGAGGACATGCCTCTGCACGATGTGCTGAATGTTTGACTTGAACTTGGGGAGGAGTCTTTGTCCATGTTTCCTGACACGCATATGTCTGTCTCTGCAACCACAGATTGCAGAGAGATGGTACTGGTCAGGTCTTGTGTGTCCTGCTAGCAGAAAAGCACAAGTGCAGCAGACAGCTTCTGTCTGCACCCTGTCTGACGGATTCCTCTCATAGCGCCAGTCTCATCTTGAAGGGGGGGTTGAAGGAAAACTGTTTTGAAATGACGAAGGGTCGTCCATCCATCTCGCACCTCTGTATGATGGATGAGCTTGTGCAACTGTGTGTGTCGGTTGAGCCCATTTACTGGCAAAACCCCCTTTGTCGCTGGAGAAAGGAGAGCGCATAAGGGGGGGAGGGGGAGGGTGATGGAGTACAGGAGAAGGAGGAGGGGAAAGAGGCTGAAAGAGGAAAGCTGGAAGGGGGGTAAGACACACAGAGGGGTGCATCATCGTCTCATATTTTTTGCTTTGAATAGAACACTGGAGTGACGGAGGGATGATCCGAAGTCCTGTAAATAAATAAGCGTTTTGCGTGAGGCAGCACGGGACAGAAAACAGGCGAGTAAGGAGCAGCATTTAAACTCTGGTACCCTTAGCAAAGGTTTGGCTTGTTGGGGAAGCTTACTGTGGTCCAGGACTGCGACTGCACACAAAGAGAGAGCCACTTCCTTCATCTGCAGATGGATATATGGGATGCCTTAGTGGGAGGTAACATGAACAGATCGATGGCTATGTTTTATTTTCAGATGTTTGTGAATGAATACCATATGCAGGTATGTTTCTGTGCAGAAACTGAAAGACATGTTTAAATCTTCCATGTGTGAGCATGAGCCTGGTGTTGGAATTTGTTGATTATGTTTATGATCCTCCTCCCTATAATCCCATCGACCTCTTGACCTCCTTTAGTGTCTAATTTAGCTGTTTGGATCGGGCTAATATTTGAAACAAACACTTGCAGTAAACAAGAGTTTTTCCACCATGACTCATTTTAGGCTAATTGTTTTCTTTCTCTGTTCTTTGTCAGTCTAGTTTATTCTGCATTACTGTTGTGCAGTAACTAGGTCGCTGCTTGTTGTGTAACTGTGAGTTCTGAGTGAGTTGCTTACAGTTATAAATAACTATTACTTCCCTTGGTTTGCAGGCCTTTGAAGTCACTTCTCCAGTAATGTCAATCAATAAATTCCCAAACTACTGCAAGCCTTTGATTCTGTTTTGTAATGGGACACATGGAGGGAACATGTGTTATATGCACGCATACTCTGACATCTTAGAAGCTAATGCATTATACATATCATACGGCAGGATTTATATGTGTGGAAGTATAAATTTAAGTTTGTGATAGAGGAAATAGAGCAAAACAACCTTTACAATTAGATCTGGCGTGGTCAAAGAGCATCAGATCCATCTTTGTTACCCACGTTTTTCTCCACTGCTCAGTGTTAAAGTGCTTTTTAATTATTTAATGAAAAAATAGGTTTGGACACAACTTAAAAGGTAAAACACAGAGAGGTTTTGTATTATACTCCTTCATTATTTAGGATACCAATGGTTGCTTCTCTGTTTTTCCCGCTTCCTGGTTCTTTCTCTTTGTAGCTGGCCTTTACAGAGGGACAGAATGAAGGATTAAAGGCTGGTTTGGAATCCAAGGAACTGGTCTTTCTGGTCCAGATCACTTGCCAGGTAAAATTATGTTTGTATTATTGTTTTATATTCGATTTATTTGTGATCGCCAACATGTTTCTGCATACTCAGAAAATTCCTTTAAAAAAAGGTTCAAAGTTTTGTATATTTTCTTTGTCAGAGTCGAAACTGGCTTGTGACGAGATCTTATGAAGACTTCCGGGTGCTGGACAAACACCTGCACTTGTGTATCTATGACCGTCGTTACTCCCAACTCACTGAACTGCCACGATTCAACACATTACAGGAGACAGTTGAGGTACCGTAGATCTACATTTGCTTTACAGATCATATTCCATAGTATAGAATAGTTTAGTCTTGTATTGTTTATAAAAGAGTCCTTAAAACAGATTATGTAATTGAATATATGTAAATACATTTTATGTGATCAAGCTATCCTGCTGTGTTTTATATTAAGTATAATATACATTTCTCATTTTTTTCCCACAGTCAGTAACAACAATGCTGGCAACCTACCTGTCTCGCTTTTCGGCCATTGCTGACAACAAAATAAACTGCGGTCCAGTTCTCACGTGGATGGAGGTATCTTTTTTTTAATTAGATTTGTCCAACATTAAGGTTATTTTCCAACAGAGAATGACTTTCACATGTAAATTAATATCTACAATTGGTAGAAATTGATAAAATTTAATCAATTTTCTCGAATTAGTTTTTTATTTTTGTGGAAGAAATGACATCTTTAAAGAAATGTTTGCAGCTTTATGTTTTTATGGCCTTCATACGACACTAGACCTTCAAAGTCCTTCACACAATGCTGACCAGCCTGTCACCACTGGGTGAATCTTGGCATAATTTGCTGTATAAATTATTTTTAGATGTTGGGAATGTGATATTCCCCTACTGGCACACTGGCAGAAGTGCATCAGTCAGATATGAGTAGTTTTGCCAGGGCTTAAGCGTTACCATTGTGTTGCTGCTTTAAAAGATAAAAAGCAGCTGCAGCCTTAGCTGGGAGTTTTAATAAGTAAAATGTTAATGAGCAACTATTAAAGAGATATGCTTGTAGATTTTTAAATATCTTTGTGATTCATAAATTATTTTAGACTGATGCACAGTCTGTACTAAATACAAAATTGCAGTTGATGCATTAATTATGCTAAAAAAAAGACTAAATTCAGGTGGCAAAAAACCCTGAAAAGAACATTTTACCTGAAATAGTTTCTTGCTGCTTTTTGTCAGTGTTGCTTTTGATAAAGTGTGACTAGCGCCCACTCCCTGCCTCTGCTTTTTGAGCAAAGCTGCACTATCATGGCTTTGTTGTATTTTTAGATCGACAACAAAGGGAATCATCTGCTGGTGTCTGAAGAAGCTTCGATCAATGTCCCCGCCATCGCTGCTGCCCACGTTACCAAACGTTACACAGCTCAGGCCACGGATGAGTTAACCTTTGAGGTAACTGCTGTTATATAAGATGCGAGCACTCTTTCTTGGATAACTCTGTGTTCTCGTTTCTTTCTCAAGTAGGACTTTTTTTGCTTGTCATCTTTTCTTTCACTTGAGCTCAGCTGTGATCCGTACTGTTTTTGTACTCTTCCTGATTCAGGTGGGGGACATTGTGTCTGTCATTGACATGCCTCCCAAAGAAGACACAGGCTGGTGGAGAGGGAAACATGGCTTTCAGGCAAGTTATCTGCAATGGATTTATTACAATGTTTACCTATAGGCTGTAAACTATCTGAACCTACCTTGGTCACATTCATCTTTCTGTCCCAATATGCAGGTTGGTTTCTTCCCATGTGACTGTGTCGAGCTGATAAATGACAAGATCCCTCCCAGTGTTCAAAACTCAGTGCCGAAGCCAGGTACTCTTTGGGTGTTTGTGCTTTTTTTTAAACATGCTCCCAAGATATTAATCTGTTTGATTAGGAAGTGTCTGCAGTGTTTGTTACCGTCATCTTATTAGTGTCATCTCGTCATCTTAGTGTGTAAGAAACATGGAAAGCTTGTAACGTTCCTGAGGTCCTTCATGAAGTCTCGGCCGCCACCACAGAAACTCAGGCAGCGCGGTATCCTCCGAGAGCGAGTGTTCGGCTGCGACCTCGGGGAACATCTCCACAACTCAGGACATGAAGGTAAAACATTCTTAGATATTCTTATGTCTTACTTTTCCCACTTTCAGTTTATTTTTTACAATGAAACATCATCACGTTAGAAGTAAATACCCAGTAGATCTATGCTTTTGTTTAGATCTTTTTAGATTTTACTCTTTTTTTTTCTTTCTCATTTTATCTGAAGAGTTCAAAATCTTTTTTCACCTCAAACTTTGGCATATTTTCTGGTTAACAATGGCTAATTCAGCTTCCGTGTTGCACATTGTCTCCTCTCTGAGCTCTGACCAGACAGTGAAATAAGCCTGATGTTGATCCCTGTCTTATCTCGCTTTGTTTCTTTTTTGTGTTTTTTTTGCTTCCTTTGATAAGTCCTTTTCAATATCTTGGTTAAATCCGTCATAGCGTGTGGCCTAAAAGTATGTTTATATGCAGTTGCTAGCCTGTGACACAGTGCTGCATAGCAAACTGCTGTCGTAAAGTGTGATTTTTTAGCCTTGAGATGCTGCTGTGCAAGAAGGACTCCATGAATTTGGAGCAAAAAAATTCATCACTATATACTTTCATTTGTTTAAAAGTTTTACAGTAAGTTTTTCCAGTTCTCTATATCCCTTCTCTTTCTCAGCAAAGAGTAGTACTTCACAATTGAAGTGGAAAAGGTACTTATTATGCTGCTTTTTATGGTGTACCGACAAGAAAAGAACCAGGAAGTGCAGTTTGTCTATTTCAGGTACAGGTTCAGGTAAATACATCAAATCCATCTTCTCAGATCTAAAATGAAATTAAGACTAAACACATATATGAGTTTACAGATAAATCTCAGTTCATAATCACTATTTTAATGTAAACTCAAAGAATACTTCAATTCAGTTATTTCTTTCGGAATAAGTAAATTCAGAATGAAAGAACACCATGTAACCATAATCAGTGACTTCACATTTAATGCACTAATTCTACTAAACATTTACAGTTTAAAGTCTGTATTTTGAGATTACCTCAAAATAAACGTATGCCGCTGTATTTATGGCGGTGAAAAAGTGTGGCAGCTTGTGCGACACTGTGCTGGTAATGTGATTTGTAGTTATTCAAATGTGGCTGTAAAGGCTTAAACCAGGATTACATGGTTGCCAGATTTTATCCTTCAATGTGAATAAAGGACGTCATAATACCCTTTTTTCAATTCTTTTTCTTTATTGTGTTCTATAGTATTACTATATGAAAGGCTTGTAAGGCTATGAAGCCCATCGTCCTTAACATTTTATTTCAGTAGAAGACTGTGATGAATCTCATGAAACTGCTCCTTGTGGACGAGACCAGAGATTCTGAACTTTTTTTTACCTTAAGGCCCAACATTTCCTCTTAAAAGTGGACCGGGACCCCTCTAAATATTAACACTGTGTTTGAACTGATTGAACTCACATTTTGTGTATTTATTCAGTAACCAAATCAAATTTATATGCAGTTTTAACAGCCAAAAGTTTGTAAAATATGACATAAAAAGATCTGAAAGATATAACGATACATTGAGATCATTGTAAAGATATTTTTGTTCAACAATAGGAGGGACTTGGGGGGGAGCAATGGGACAAGACAGAAATCTGATCAAATAATAAAACCTTGGAATTACATATTAACCACAGTTCATTAAGACATTTAAATACAAAACATTGATGACATTTTAAAACATATTTATAAACTTTTTATGGATTCATAGTTATTTTGTTTGTTTTAGCAGAATTTTGATGCTTCCTCGTTGCAACACACCCGACTCAAATTATTGGTCCAATTAAAGAATAGGGATCCATTAAATTTGAATCAGGTGTGTTGCAGTAGGGAAACATCTAATACCTGTAGGATAATGGGCCTTGGGGACCAGGGTTGGAAATCAGTTATCAAAATTATTCTTGCATTAGAACTCAATTAAGACACAAATGAAGGGTGTAGTGCTGATGCACCATAAAAGAACAAAAACATGTTTTTATTTTGCTAGTAGGATAAAAATAAGTTGGTGTCTTCTGGCTCCGTTAGTCCCACAGGTGGTTAAGAGTTGTGCCGAGTTCATTGAGAAGAATGGAGTTGTGGATGGGATCTACAGGCTCTCTGGGATCTCTTCTAACATTCAGAAGCTGAGGTTTGTGTTTCTTCCATATTTGAGCCTGTCTCAGAACAAACTCTTTCATCAACACCAGAACAATTACCAAATCTCTTGTCTACCTCCAAATATTTAATACATACTTTCAAACAAGCTGAATGAAGTCAGGTTGCAGAGTTGAATTGCCATAGTCAACTTTTGGATGATGACTCAGTTCTGACAAGCTGTGGATTTTAGTGTAGCTTTATGAGCTAAGCTAGTGCTATAAGAAGTCATCACAGCCCACAAATACAGCTGTGGATGCTCCGAGTGTTGTTATTGAGCTACTACTCCTAAAATCCATCAAGTAAAATTTGTTTCAAGTTGTGCTGCTGTGGATAGCTGTTATGGTCTTCTCATCTATTTTATGCTTGCCAGGGGGCATTTGTGAAACAAACTCTAATCGTTACACAAACAGAGAGGCACAAAAGCTGATGGGGGTTGACAACCAATCAAAAGTCTTCACTTGAAAACTCTCATCACATGAAATGTTCTTTTGACAGTTCAGAAAATGTGGTAGATGAAAGGCTGTTGACATTTTGATGATTTTTCCTCACAATGATCAGTAAACCCATCAGAGGACTTTTGTATTTAACCCCTTAATGCCTGAATTAAGCAGAACTGCGAGAATTTAAACATTTTTTAAATCTGAAAACTTTGACTATTTAACAAACTCTGAGGAAAAAAAAAAGTTTTTTTTGTATATTTAATATTTATTACCATGGAATAGGCCAAATTTTTTATAGTTTAATCTTCTGCTTTCTGGCATTCACCAGGGTGCATGAGACCGGTATCATATGGTGAACAACAGGGTTTAGAATAAAGTTTCTGCCATAAAGTGATGCAAAATGTCTCCGAAAAATTATGTATCAAATATGCGACATCAGTGTCATGAGGGGTTAAGTGCAAGATTTACTCTATTTTTCATTTTTTATTTCTGCTGCAGTAGGTTCAGCTTTGAAGGATATATCACCATCCCAAAAGGGAAATATAGAAAAAATGTTTTTTTTAATGCTGACAGATGGGCAGTAGGATGGCACCCACACTGTTCTGTCTCTTTATCTTTTTCTCTCTGCCTCTGTTTAGACACGAGTTTGACTCAGAACAGATCCCAGACCTGAGCAAAGATGTCTTCAGACAGGATATTCATTCCGTGGGCTCCCTCTGCAAGCTGTACTTCAGAGAGCTGCCTAACCCTTTGCTCACCTACCAGCTCTACGACAGATTCTCAGTAAGGATTCAGTGGCGCTGATGCTGTTACTAATGCTGGGATAAATATGGAATGGAAGCTGGCATAATGTTGGGCTCACATTTTGTTAGGTGAAACGGCAGCAGGGAATTCAATTCTTGTTATTGAGCGACTAAGAGAGAAAATGAGACTATTTCAAAATGTCAGTTCATTTTGAAGTGCTACTCAGAATGGGGTCATTGCATTATACCAAGCTTTCTAGGAACGACAAGAAGCTGGTCACGCTAAAATTGAATGCAGATTAAGTGAGCTAAAACGGTGTGCTCTGAATATAAAAGGGAATAAGAGGACAGGGATGTTAAAGCAACTCCCTCTGCTTTGATAATCAGTTTCACAGTCATCTGTGCTTTGTTCTTTGTCTCTCCATAGGAGGCTGTTTCTGCAGCCACAGATGAGGAGAGGCTGGTCAAAATACACAATGTCATCCAGCAGCTTCCTCCTCCGCATTACAGGTCAGCTTTCAAGCAAGCTGCTGCATCCTAGTGGCCTGAAGTAGTAATGGGATTTAAAGATGCAGATGCACCACAGTGAAGACGCATAAAATTAACTGTATTTTGTAATATGAAGCTAATTTGCTGTCAGACGTGCTTTTATGCACAAAGCAATTTCTAACTGCATAAGTGTCTTCCATAAGTGGACATATTTAGCTATTAGCTGCTCTTATATCTGAGTAGAAGAATTTCATATCAAATTAATTTCTATTGCATTATTAAAAGTAGTAATGTCGCCATCTGCTGGCAACAGATGGTGACAACAGGTAAAACATATATAAGGTATTTTTTAAATGTTTTTTAATAAAAGTTGGTAGTATTACAGTGTAAAAGTAAATGTTTGTCTTTGTTATTTATGCACAGGACTCTGGAGTTCCTCATGAGGCACCTCTCTCGTCTGGCCACCTTTAGCTCCATTACAAGCATGCACACAAAAAACCTTGCTATCGTCTGGGCACCGAACCTCCTCAGGTGACTATGACCGTCTAAGTCCTGTTGGAGTTGCTGTTTCTTTCTGTCCCTTCAGCGATAGTGAACTGGGGCAAGTCTCAGTGGCTCAAATCGGGGAAATAGGTCGCACTGTACTGTGCTCTGCTCTGTTTCAGGTCCAAACAGATAGAGTCGGCCTGTTTTAGTGGCACAGCAGCATTTATGGAAGTGCGCATCCAGTCGGTGGTGGTGGAATTCATCCTTAACAACACTGAGTCTCTGTTCAGCTCAAAACTCAATGCTATTATAAGAGAAAGCACTGGTAGGTTATTCCCTACATAACAATAAAATAGTCAAATAGCAATGATATGACAAGGTGTGTGTGCATTTTAACATTCTGTGCTTAAATTTCTCCAATCAAGGGAACCACATCTTATCCAGGCCAAAGTCTCTGATGGTTTGTTCGCCATCCACAAAGTTGCTGTCTTTAGAGGAAGCACAAGCTCGCACTCAGGCACAGCTTAGCTCCCCAGCTACCACTCCCTGCCTCACCCACAGTGACTACATCGAGGTCGGTGAAGGTCCTGAAGCTCTCCTCGGCAAGTTCCATACTGTCATCGAGATCCCAGCGGAGAGGTAGATTCACAAACTGATACAGCTGTCATCCATTTTTGCTCCCATGAGAAACCCTTAGACTATAAAACATCAATTTTTTAAATCAATTTTCGTTGTTACAAATGCTTTATACTGTTAGTTATATGTTACAGTGTTTTATGATGAAAGAGTTCATGTTTACACATACAAACTAGATAATCAATAATACCAAAAAATATAATTAGAAACATTTTTATGGTACTTATTTTATTGTACTTTTATCAGTTTTTTCATTTAACACTTTTATATTGTTAATTGGAGGATATTGTTAATTTTCTTGTTAACTTTTCTGACTTCAAAGCTTAAATCAATCAAGTGAGCATGTGATGAAAATGCTTTTGCTATTTATAAATTCATGAGTTAGAGAAAGTGACGCAAGTTCAAGTGTTTATTGTGTTTCAGCATCAAGCGGCCACCTGCTAAGGCTAAAAAGTCTCCTGTGGGGAATTGGCTTTCCTTTTTCCACCTGGGCAAGTACCACTCTGTGTCCAAGCGTAAACTGAAGCGACATCCCAGTGAACCTAACGAGATCAAGAGCATAGCACTGCCAGGTCAGTTCGCTGCTGCTCCCACGCAGCCTGAAAACATCCAGAGGATTTACTTTCACATCTCAAAGCTTCTTCGCATCTGAATGTGTCATTTGCCCGAGGAGCTTAGGTTATCAAATTATGTGTCTGTTTTTAAATCTAAACTTAAAACGTATTTCTACAAAATGGCATTTTTTTAACTCCTTTGTTTGTTTTTCTTTGTTCTATTATATTTGTTACAACATTGAGGTTTTTATTTTATACTATTCCTTGCTTTTATTATTATTTTTTTATTCTTTATTATATTTTATTCATGTAAAGGACTTTGTAACTTTGTTTTAAAAAGTGCTATATAAATAAAATTATTATTATTATTATTATTTATTCCAATTGATCTTGACATTTAGAAAAAGCTTTTTTTGAGCCGGTGAGTCATCCATATTTGCTTAAACATTTACAGGTGGACGAGGCGATAGTGGCACATTGCGCTCTACCAAAAGTGAAGAATCTCTCACCTCTTTGCAAAATTTAGAAGGTAATTATGTATTAAGTGTCAATATAATTCATTAAGACTCCCAACAATTTATTTAGACCAATAATAAATATGCATCTTTCGCTTCCTATCCCAGTTGAACCTCGGAGTTACTGTCCGCTCAGACCTCGTTCAACTAGTGAGGCCATTTCTGCTGTCAGCAGAGACAACTTACACAACATCAGAAGCAAAGATGACCTGAGAAGCAAAAAGCTGACCGAGAGTCATAATGATGCTGATGGAGCAAGTGTTTCCCCTCCACAGCCAGAGGATGACCTGGACCTTTTCCCTCCAGCTGCAGGCATCTCTTCTTTAGACTTTGACCCCATGTCTTTTCAGTGCAGCCCACCATCAGCAACCCCTGCACAGTTCCACAGCAGAGATGGAAATAAGTGGAGGAGGAGTGTACGGAGTTCCAATGAATCAGAGCCCATCTCATCTCCTAACAACAACATCAGCCACTTGCACTCTCCAGATGTCAGCCCAGCTCTCAGTAAAGGCGGGAAGAAGGTGACCCCTAAGCAGCTTTCTCCCAAACTGTGGAGGAAATCATTTAAAATGCAGGCAGATGTTCAGACTGTATCTGCCTCCCTGCCCTCTGTGCCGTCTTCCTCTTCCCAAATGAATAAGTGTGAAGCTCCAGTGGCAGATGGAAAAGAGGCCAGAGCGTCCTTTCAGCACTGCAGCCCGCTGAGCACAGCGAGTCAGGCATCAGCTACGACAGACCTCAGTCAATCTGCACAGAACCTGCCTGATCCAGGTCAGTGGAACTTAACTAGAACTTCACTCAATATTTGCTGTTTTTATAGTTAGTATCTATATAACTTACAGTGTAATGCACTTTAGTTTCTTATGAAACTTTTGTGTCTTGTCCCATCATGTCTTACCATAGCTTTGTTTGTCCTGTCATACTGTAGCGTTGTTTGTCTTATCCCTCCCCAGGAACAGATAGACTTATGAGTTCAGTGTCTGTTCTCCCTCCTCACCCTCCCCTGACGAGTGCTGCACGCAAGTTGGCTTTGGCTCTGGTTGAATCTGCCCAAAAGGCCAGCAGTGACTCCCAAAGAAGAAGCAATACCCCACTGTATGCTCTCCAGAGGCAGGAGGCACCTCACGGTCATGACAGGCCACCGCGACCCTCTGTTCTTGATCTTAAAGTACCTCCTCAGGAGTACCACAGCCCTCATTTTTCAGCGCACAGCCCCATAGAGACCCATTGCTGCTCTCATCCTGTTCATTTCCTGTCTTCGCACCTCTGCTCAGAACCACTGCAGGTCACTGATGGTCAGGAAAGCACGAGCAATTTCACTCCAAATGTCAGCCCGCTTGGGTCAGGGAGCCTGGATGAAGGCAGTGTGGAGAGAAGGGATCGGGGCGAGGAAAAGAAGCCCGGGGAAGAAACACAAGAGGAGCACACTTATCAGAGCGTTGGAGTTTCGACACCCTTTCAGCCTGTCTGCTCGACTCAGAGCCCATTACATTCTCCTGTGTATGCCAACACAGACTCTGTAGATGCTTTTAATTTCCGTGCTGTTCTTGCAGAGTCTTCCATGCCTGCCTCCATTGAGGAGGTTTTTCCACGTCCATTACAGCCCTCTTCAGCCCATCACTATAACCCAGAAGAGAATATACCTCTGAGGATGGCTGAAGATGTCTACAGTAATAAACATCAAGATCACTATCATCATCATCATCGCCGGCCAATTCATTCAGGAAGAATGCCTGCATCCCACTGCCCTCATCCCAGTGCTCTGCCATTTCACCTCTCTGGGCCTAAAGGCCTGTACAGACAGTCCTCTGAGAGCCACAGCAGCTCTGTAGGTTTAAGGCACCCTTTGTCCCCTCAGTACAGACATTACTATAAGGATGAGCAGCTTATCAACCGCTGGCACAGACAACAAGGGCAGTGGCAGAAGTCAGAGGACCAAGTCTTCAGGCACCCGGCCATTCGGAGGGCTCGCTCCTTCCACGCTCCTCAGATTAGTCACTATGAATTGGCAGAGACAGAAGTCCTGCCTCCTGACACCATGTTTTATGTTGAGGAAAAGACAAGCCGGGAAGCACCCTACCAAAGGTTGATTCAGACAGGCCTTCACCCTATAAGGCAGCATTTTGAGAACACACGTGCAGAATACAATTATAGCCCTTTTTTAGATGTGAATCCAGCAGATGGTTCCCGCTATTTTATAGACCCGTGCCGGCAAAGTGGTATCCATCACAGTCAGGCTTACACTGTGCATTCCACCAGAGACAGCAGACAATCAGATTACTGCAACTACTCTCCACAACGTGTCCCTCCGGTGAACAGAGAGCTTTACATAGAGAGCAGAGACACTGTTGTCTATGAAGCTAGGGATGCAGAGGTTTTTGAAAGAGTTGTATATGAACCAGTTAAACAGGAAAATAAATCCAGACATAAAACCACATTTCAGGCTGTTTCTCCTTGTGAGAGTCCAGTATCACCAGCTGACTCAAGAAACAGGGATATCTTTCATATAAGGAGCAAGTCAGACCCAGGAAATGCTAGCCTCCTATCCATCGACCTGACAGAAAGCCAAAATCTGGTAGCTACATCGCCGACCTCACCAGGATCCCAGCAGGCAGACCCAGTGGTGAGCAGACAGCGGTCTGTTCACCGTTCCGGTGCAGACTCAGGTCCACTGAGGCGGATTCCGATCAGAGAGGGCTCTTCACAGCAGGCACTGCTTCGCAAAGTCCCCTCCCTTCCAGAAAGAGGCTGCCCCATCGTCAAAAACATGGAGCACACTAACAGAAGCCATACACGAGGTCATGACCAGGAACGATCAATGATGACCACTGCTGTCAACAGCTACTCTGGTGCTGTAAAACCCAGCATTCTCAGGAGACCCGGGCGGTCACAGAGTACCAGAGAACATCGTCACTACTACCATCACCATAGCAAATCCCCTTTGGATCCCGAACAGCTTGGATCCTTTTCCACACGGCCCAACAGAAGGACCCAGAGCACTAAAGTCAGGCCCACACAATATGACCACATGGAGGGATATTACGTAGCACCTCAACAGAAAGCCACAAGATCCAATAAAGCCGTGGCAGGATATTTACCTGGCCAGAGCTGCATGCCTCCCCATGGACAGAGACTATTGTCCAAGGCTCTGGGCCAGGAGGCTTTTTATCATGCTGCACTGAGATCAGAGGCTGGGGTGTATGAGTGATTCAACTACTGCTTTTTATCCAGCTTATTCCACATGGGGCCAAAAGGAGAGCTGCACTTTATCCTCAGCCAGACCAACAGACTGTTGTGTTGAAAGTCTATTTGTTTTAACCTTCAGGAGCTGCTACAAAGGGAGTAAAACGAGGCTGCTGCTTAGACTCTTGTGTCGACATCACTGGTAGTTACACGTTTAGCAGAGGCTTTTGGAAAAACTGAAAGGGAACAAATTATTGTACGATGATATTGTCTTAAATATGAGAATCTGGAAGTCACTGTAAGGAGCACGGTTGAGAAGAAGGAGCGCTGGCAAGTTTAACTTAATGTCTAAACTACATGAAAAAGGAAGACAAGGTGAAAATAATTGCTTTTATTATGAGTTTGAAGTTTAGAAATGTGTATAAATTAACTGTCATTTTAAATGTATTATATTTGTATAAATAACACACTGCTAACACATGGCCAATGTACTGTACATTTAGTTTTCTATGTTAGTCTGTTCAGACTTCCACAAGCACTTTTGAAAATAACCAATTATGAAACACATTGTCTTAACGTGGTGTACATGGAGCCTATTGATATACAGCTTATATATTTTTTCTGTAAGAAACGGCTTGCTCTGAATCATTGAATCGTTGTTTTAATGCTGGGAAAAAAAAGCACTTTTGGGGAGTAAAATGGAAGAGAACCGAATGGTTTCTAACTTTTCATATCTTTTCTTTGTCATACATTGTATAATGCAATCTCAAAATAACAAACAATGCTATGATTTATCTTAATTTAAAAGCTATTGTGGCAAAATATGTTACATTTAAATGCAAATCAGCTTTTGCAGTTAGGTGGAAAAGTGTATTTTGTATGACATTGTAGTTTTCTCACAAAATGAGAAATTCTTTCCTCTTTACAGGGAACTTTTAACAACGTGTTTTACATGAATTATGACGTTTTATTCATTCAAAATGCAATTTCAAATTCAGACATGTAGACAAGGAGGTTCTGTTAAGACATGGTAAATGACTTATTTTAGTGACAATGAAAAATAAAGGTATATTATCAGCAATTACAGTTTGTATAAGTCTGATGTTATTGTTAATACTCTGGCTTTGCAGCTCTCTGACGTCGTCTGACTGGCAGTGATTGGAGTAAAACTGATGCATCATGAGAGTTGTTTGTTAATTAAAATAAATTTAATCATTTGTAAATTTAAGTTGAATGAGGAAAACATCAAACTGTGTTTCATAGTTCAGAGTTTGGATTTTTTGGGAAAAACATGTTCTTCAGCTTTTAAAGAAAAGGATTGTTGTTCTTTGAAATCAGCAGTTTGGAGACGGGGCTCAAAAAGTTGAAATGTGACACCTAAGCAGTTTCACAGCCTTATTAATTGCAACAAACATATTGTACAAGACCCAAATGACTGATTTGGTACCAATAAATGTATCCTTATATGCAAGAAAATTACACTAATATACACAAATGACACAATTATTTAGACATTAAGTCATTTTAGACATTAGCAATATAAACCAACATTGTTGTCAGCAATGAACTTGCAACTCATGGCCAACATTTACCTTTTTTTGTGGTTTTATCAATAGGCCACTGTTTATTAGCTGGAAGTCTTAAAAGTATTGACTAAATTAGCCTGCTTCACGGTAGGTTATACATTTATCAACCAAAAATGATATAATAACTTAACTTATAAAGTTTGTTAACTGTTAACTGTCGTCATGTTTCGTGATGTTTGTAATATAGGAGTTTTTTTTAAGACATCAGCTTCAGTTTGGGTCGTTCAAGAAGACTTTTCACGCTGGTGGAAGTTGTGCTACACGGGA
>JBAMHV010000009.1:11694056-11710015 GCA_037177535.1 Pseudomugil gertrudae | reverse complement strand
AGAGGACATCAACAGCTTGACTGAGTGTGTGACGGATTATATGGACTCCTGTGTGGACGGCACCATCCCAACAAGAAGAGTGAAGACATTTCATTAACTACTACAATAAGAATTTCCCTCTGTGACCAATAAAGTATTTTTCATTTCATTCATTTCTTTATAATGACATTATAGTCTGTCACATCCACTGATTTACTGTTAACTGGCTAATATTTCCCAGTTAAACTGAAAAATGGTGTTTTAATAGGTATAAATTAGAGAGTTGAGGTTTGAGCCTTTCTTAGATAACTCAGGGTATAAAATAAGAGCATGGTGCACTGGTTCAGCCAAGCCTGAACAAAACATAGAAATAGAAAGTAATATTGCTTATCATGTTGGTTTATTTTTCACTTACCTTAAAACAGGAGAAAATTACTTCATCAATACAGAAATGAAAATAGCTGCTGTCACAAAAAAAGATCCTTTTGATTTAAAAAGCAATAAAAATGTTATTGTCATGTTGCAGTACCTCGAAACGAAGCCTTGGATAAATACATTGGCCAAAAATGATAACCTCAAAGCTAATAATGATTCTTCAGTGAGTCCTGTCCACATTAATGTCCCAAGAGAGGTTTTATTTTTCGGACACAGTTTACATTTAACAGGCTGGTGGTTTAATCGGTTTTATGTATTTAAAAAAAGTTTAACAGTTGTAACTATTGTAGATTGTAGTATTTATCTGGAATTATTTTTACAGTATGTTTAATGCATTATGTTTTCATCCATTGAAATGTAAATACCTTTAAAGGTGTTTCAAAAAAGTACTGGTGCTGCTCTTAAGATTCAGAACATGACTTACTCACATACACTTGATTATACAGTGTTTTACAGCTAGTTATGTCAATTATATAAATAAGCAAGTGTACAATGTAAATCTAATTTAGTGTACAGTGATTGTGAACATTTTTCCCTTTAAAGCATTTTAGAACCAATATACCTGCTGACTTGTGTTGAGGCTACCAAACAATCTCAGTGGTTTCCAGTACACAAAATGACACAAGACTGCTGCTGAGAATCTGTAGCTGATACAGTGTAAGCCAGATGCTTAATGTTGCCAAACCACCCACATGTTCTGATACTGTAGATGATGATCCATTTCTTCAAATGGCAGTAATGAGTAATGAGCAGGTTCTGAGTTTGTCTGAAATTAAATTATTTTGTGAGATAAACAGATCATTTGTATTCATCAGTGATTACAGTTAGTGCATAAAACAATAAACTGGATCATTATTATTGATACTTTGGGAAATAAAACTTATCCCACTGTTTATTTAGATAATTGGGATTTTATTTCACCCAGTCTTGGATGACTGGGGTACACTCCTGAGGACCATAGCTAGCTCTTAGAATGATCTTCTCAAATGGTTTGATTTTAGTTTAATTTTTTCAAAAAGTCCAAACACGCTTAGTTTTTGGAGTTTCACAGCGGTTCCTTCTGCCTGCTCACCAGGTGGCACTGTAACACTGCAAAGACACAAGACCACCAGGGTTCCTCACTTTGATTTGCTTCCTTTGCATCTTAAATCTCTTTAAGAAATACTGCAGAAGGATCATGATCACTTTATAGTTTGTGTTGCTTTTCAACTTTTAGTAAATAAATAAATAAATAAAACCCCAACTACATTTATGGTAGAAATGTGCAAAGCAGGTTTATTCAGTGTGACAGACACTGTGTCAATGACTTTGGCTGCAGATGACAGGCTCTGAAAGCAAGTATGATGTTATTTGTCAAATACTGTAAGCGTCTGCTCTCAAAGCACATTCAGGCAGCTGAGTGGTTGGAAGATAATCAGAGGGAATCAGCCAAGGTTGTCCAAAGTACCACGGGAATTGTTGCTTTGTTAGAAATTATTAAAGTGTGCCCCCCCCAAACACCCCCCTTCCCCCAGATCAAAACTGCTTCCCATTCACAGCTGACTGAAAGGCTTGGTTTGTGGCAAAAACCATTAAGAGAGCCTGTGGACTCAAAGCAATGTCTTCTGGCAGCTCTGCATTGCTCCTGGAGCAGCGAGCCATTGTTTATTCATCGGCACATTGGCATTCAAAGTGCATCCTCACTGTTCTCTCTCATAACCAACAAGTTGCAATTTTTATGCATGTGAAGGTTGAAGGCAAATTATTTATGGGAGACTGGACCTGAGGAAAGAGAACAGCCTCTAGCAAAATGGTTTACGTTGAGAGCAATCCTTTTCTGCAGGCTATAGAATTTGCTGGATCACAAAAGATATGGATGTATTATTCAGCTTTTCAGAGAAAGGATTGTTGCCCTCCTAGATAGTCTTCTGTCTTTTCAACATTGCGATGCATTTGAGACATGCCACCTTTCTTATTTTTCAGTAGGGGGCAAATAAAATGATAGGAGGGAACCCCTCTGGCATCCGTCTCTGTAGGTTTTTACCTCCCTGCATTGCGGAGATTTGAAAAGAGACACGCTTGAGAAATCATCACAAGTTTGTCTTAATTTGTCCAAACTGGAAGAAATATCTCCAACAAGTTGTGGCTCAAATGCAGCGGAGGGAAACTTATACCTGTACAAGAAATCATTCCGCAACATCTGGTGTCGTCCAGATGCAGAGACAGGATGTGTGAGACATGTGCTGCCAATCACCAGCAGCGCAAGGTGAGAGGACTACCCCCTCTCCAGGGGTAGGTGATCTGCTGGATAATAGCTGTCCAACACATACACAGATGACTCCTGAGAGCTGAACAGAATTGCGCATTATGACTCGATAATTCGAGAAGAACAACTCCCAATCCTTAATGTTTCTGACTGTGACTGCAACTCTGCAGATCTATTAGTAATTTAGCACATGGCAGTAGCTGTGCTTCCCTGGTTCACAGCACTTTAGTAGCTCCATAAAGAAGCACTTTTGGTTGTTCATTACAGTGTAATGTTCCATTACAAAACATTATTGTGACTTTATGTATGCAGACTTCCTCATTGTTTCTTTGATGGATCTTGACTGTGAAGTGCAAAGCATATTTAAAGAGTAGGATGGTGCTGTAGACGCTTCCACTTCTAAAATATTCCTTTAGACAGATAAATCCTGCTGGGGCCTATTTTGGAATTCACATCAATCTAAATATGGGTTATTTATTTTCTTTCTTCTGGTGAATATGTATAAGCAAACGATGTCTTCTAAAATGCTGCCATGTAGTATGTGATTGCCTGAAATTGTACCTTGAAAAAGGTATTTTTGTGAGCACTTAAAGCAGCATCTCAGTCTAATGCACATTAAAACATCAGTTTCTGATGCTTTTCTTTGTTCGTGTGACAGTGGAGAAGTTGAATCTGCACTTTGGCTTGATGCCACATTGTCTTTGGTGTTAAGAGCTCACTGCGCTTTACAAGAGCTAAACAATAATATGGTGGTTTGCTCTTTTATCAGCTTCTCATGGTTTTTGGGAAGCCACTGCCCTCTTTGTCTCAATCAACACAGTATTTTGCATTTTGTGTACTTGTTTGTAAAATATAGTGCAGCGTTATTGATGAGAGAAAGTTCTGGAGATCACTGGTGTCTCACTTCATTACACACAACGTGACAATTTCCTCATTCCTATTTAATTAAAGCAACCAAAAGGATCTTCAGATAACCATTTAGGGCCTGGTTATGAGCAGAAATAAGTACATTATTCCAGTGCTTCAATGGCTTTTGAAAATAAAAAATGTTTTAGTGATTGCATTGGAAGCAGGGAGGAGAAGAGGATACAATGCTTAGTGATTGAATAAGTCATTACACCTCAGGTTAACACAAAGAATCCTCGCTTGCAGTAATGGCTGCCTATTAGGACTTGGTTCTCTAATTTGACATTCACATGCATATCAAAGTGACTAAGCAACTAAAAACTGTGTTGGCCCATACAATGCAAGGCTCAGTTTGTGTTACAAATAATGTTCTTGACCTTTAACTGATGAATAATAGCCTGGGAAACAGAATGTAATTATCCAAGGCTTTACAGTTGGCTCAAAAGGTAACCACCAGTTGAGTAGGCTTCAGCGGTGCAAATCCATTTTGGGTATTTACTTGTAAAAGATACATCTGTTAATCTGAGGCATGGCTCTTAGGTGCTGAATACAGTTCAATGATTTTGAATTTGGCCAGATTTAAAACCATAAGCCATTACTAATGAGGAAATTGAAACAAAAGGAAAATAAGTCAACAGGCTCCATGCTGCAGAGCATGAATTTTATTCATTAGATGAAGAAGAATGTTTAAAGCCCCCCATGTGGATGAATGAGCATTCAGTGTAATTATCAGATCAGAGGCTTGAAAACAGGTTCACTTCACGTGCATCGCAAGAATTTCTGTCATTGCTCTGTCAGGTGGACACACAGCACAGAGATGTAGTGATTTATGGTCAGTTACTCTGAAATAAAAATCAAATGAAGAGATTTGGGATGCATTATATATCATGATGTATGATAAAGACACTATCAAGAAACCAGGCCGCATGGTGAATATAAAAATAAATAATTAAAAAAGTAATAATTACATCTGCAGTCATTATGCAAAGAAACAGAAACTGTTAGTCTTCAGGCTCCACCCAAAGCTTTCCTGTTAGTGTTTAGTTTATATATTTAATACCTGACTATAATTTTATCATTACAAAGCAAAACATGTCTGGAAGTCATTTATATTTCTGACATGCCCTTTTAAATTGGCTTAAATCAAATATGCTTCAGGGTGGGAGCATAGCATTATAAAAAACCTTATTTAAGGTCTCATCTACATCAACTAAACCACAAGTAATGTGGTCAGAGGTAATTACATTAACTACCTCCTCCTATTAATATTTGATGCTTTCCCTTTAATTAGTTTGATTAAATGTAATTTGTGATAAGGTCCTCCTGCGCTTTTACATTTCTGTACTAATTTTTTCAACAAACGTCTGCGAATACAACATCACGCGTCAATTAAAAATCACTGACAATTAATTAGAGGTAAATAATGCTACTGTGGAATAACCAGGCACAAAATAAACTCAAATGACTAGACATTCTCACTTATACAGAGCGTTAAGTGAAAAAGGAATGGAGGTAAAAACCTAATGACGTGTTTACAGGTAATTATCGACATAACTGTGAAATGTTTTTCATCCTCACGTTTGGCATGATTATTCAAGTTCCATAATGAAGTTCTAAAAATGACATTATTATTACAGCTACCATTCCTCAAAACACTAATTAACTGTAATAGAAAAAGCGCGTTCCATCTTGTTTCCATTAACTTGTCTCTCTCTTGTTCCTTCCTGCACACATTTCCTTGTCTGACCAGCAATATTGTCTTTTGTTCACATCACAGTGACTTGGTAATAGTGCACCAACACTGGGTGCTCACATATTTAGAGCTTAGGCTTTCATGTCTTCAAATGAATACACAGTGATAGCATAAAAATTCTATTTCAGATGAAGGCTTCCCTCATCTCATGGTACTTTGTTGCACTGCACGTGTGCAATCTCGACCATTGTGTCAATGTAGACTCGGTTTAGCTGTGGAGCAACGACCACACAGGCAACTATATAAACAGCTATGCTCAGCAATGTTTTACAAGCCAAAATCTGAATCCTTTGCACAGCTGAACAAAGGAAATGAATGACAAACATTTCTCTGTGTTTGTCTGTAAACCTCTATATCCAGACTTTCTTGATCTGCGCTGCCAAATCAAAATGAAATGATGATGGTGGTTGACGTTTTACTTCACCATAAAAATAAAGACTCGACAGAAATGTGTCTGTTTTGTGGATAAAAATAAGAAGAAAATGGGGGGAAAAACAGCCGAATCCAGGCTGTAAACCAAGCTTTAACCATCACTGAAACATGTTTTAACCCTTTACCAGCTTGCTCTACTGTCTGGCAGAGAAAATTATCTATATTTCATTATTATTTCAATGTTTAACCCTTTCACTACTGTATGTTGCAACTATATCAATTATAAAATTATTAAAGGGAAAAAATGAAGACACATTTTTCACTCGCTTGTTTGTTGCTAAATTTATTGCAAAGTAATATAGTTTTCACTGTCATTATGTCATTAATAGTATAAAAATAAATAACATTATTTGTATGTAATTTTCTACTGGTTACTTTTATTTTACACATCCAAAAATGTACTAATAAAAGAGCCTTTTATCCCTGAAGATAGTTTATAACTCCACCATTCTCGGACTTCCGTCAGACTCTCTTATTAACCTGCTTAAAGCCTCCAATGAAGGGGACGATGAGCAGGCATGCCAGTTACTTGCTCATTAACAAAACATATTTAGAAGCAAATATTGAATCATAATTTCTAATTTGCAGCAGGACAAAGA
This sequence comes from Pseudomugil gertrudae, assembly GCA_037177535.1. Taxonomy (NCBI): domain Eukaryota; kingdom Metazoa; phylum Chordata; class Actinopteri; order Atheriniformes; family Pseudomugilidae; genus Pseudomugil; species Pseudomugil gertrudae. The sequence goes on along the minus strand of JBAMHV010000009.1, from coordinate 11,703,666 downwards.
GACATAATTTGTATATTTTTTGCAGTTGGTCCTGATTAGTAAAAACATCAATTATTTTTCTGCTATTTTTCAGCTATTTTTTAAAATAATTTTTATGTGTGATTAAAAATTTTAAACTTCATTAGTCACTTTCACTGCAGGAGTCTTCAACAGAAAATATGTTGCTCTGTTTCTTTTTTTATAAAGACAAAGACTTAAATGGTGACAGAGCATGACATAGATAATTTTTTAACTTATCTACATCTGTCCAGAAGGAATTAAAGTTAAGTTGAAGCTCATTCAAGCTGACGAACTTCATCCCATGATGCCTTTCTTTCCGGGTGGAAGGCCTGTGTTCAAATTCAATGGAAATTTAATTAAAACATGTAACTTTTAATTACCTAAGTAATTAATTTAATAAGTGAAAATAGACTCAGAGTTATAAATTATTGAGGCGGTAATATTCCAGCAGCTCCCTTGCAGGTCATGCGACTGACTTCCAGACTTTCACAGAGGTTTTTAAGCCCACAACAAAACAGAACATTTTCAGATGCTGAGAGCAGAAACACACACTTGCCTAAGTTGAATGCTGGAGTTGCTGTGTATCAGATAAATGTGGGATGAATAGATAAACTTGTAGGCCAACAATAGTATTTTTTTAAAAGACTGTCTCTGAAAAGATAATCACATATGGCTAAGTGACTCAAATTAAGGCTTTGCTTTAAATTTAGATGAATTATGCATCACAGTCTATCTAAATATAAAGGAAAGATTACACACAGACGTAGAAAAATAAAAGATAAGGAACGAAGATTGAGATGTGTTGCTTGTTGTATCTGGTTGGTAGCAATGAAGCGGAACATTAATTTAAATCTGCTGAAAGAAAACTTGGCTTTGCTTCGTCTGTGAAAAGTCACCTTGAGATTTGCTTGGTTGTAGCATCAGAAGATGCTGCTTAAAGCTTTATGCTCAGCATATAATTACAGATTTCCTCTGTACAACATTTTACTTTTTTTACGTTTATTTATTTTGTGCATGTGTGTGTGTGTTCCTCATTCTCCATTAATCACATCTACTGTAAAACTTCCACATCAACATCCGGCACATTTCCCCCCTCCGGTAAACATCCATCTCTGATTAAATATCAGAATATTAAACATCACGCAGCAACACCGCTGACATCAGAGCCCATAGTGCTGTTCACAGCATCTTTCAGGTTTGGAGTTAATCATCCCACAAACACAAGTCTCTCTTCCCTGACACTTACATACAGGATTAACAGGCGGGCTCTGTGCACCTTAATTAATGCAGATTTCTCTAGGTCATACTGCAGCAGACTGAGATAATTGTGTTGTGGTTATCACAGGCTTCAGGTGCTCGTCCTTCATCATTGTTTGAAACAACCAGCTCATCTGTTTCATGGAACATGACTTAGCATTTCCCTGAACATTAAAAGTCACACGGTACTTTGTGGTGAAATCAAAGACCCACAAGATTTCAAGTAATTGCACTTCTTTCTTCTTCTCCTTCTTTTTTCTTATTCCCACAAAAACTCCTTAACTCAAAGATTAAACCCGACTGGAAGATTGGATTTGATGCCTTTTTGTCCTTACATATTGTCTTCTTATAATTAACCACTTTATGTGTTTCAAATGTAGGCAATAACATGCTGGTTTTCTGCAGAATAAATTCAATGTTTGCAGTGCATATTATTATTATCACTACAGTACACCAAAAATAACTGCAACATTTTAACAAGTTCATCTTTACCACTGCCATAAATTACAAATTGATGGCAAAAGTTTAGCCACCAAATATTAGATGAAAAGCAATTGTTGTTTTTCTGTGAGGGTAATGGTTGGTAATCAGGAAAAATAGATGAATATCTGAATGACTTTGTGACGGCTGAATGACTGAGTATCTCTGCAATGGGATCCTTGAAGGCCATCTTTTTATCTGCCAAAATAGATTCATTCAAGGACAAGCAGTGAAAGAGTAACAGGTTCAGGGACAAGTAGGACTGATTCAGATTCTAAAACTAACATTTTAGCTTACCTCACAATACTTTCTTTTAGACGCCAGAAAATAGCCTTTGATTTAGAATGATTATGTCCAAGTATTTAATCTGATCTTGAGATTCAATATGATGACACATTTATTAAAGAACATCTTGAAATAATGATAAAAGTTCATAATTATCTGGCTTATTTGAGACACTAGCATGATCCTGTCTTCTACCCCCATCAGGTATCTGGTTCAGGTCATCTATCCCAGAATCTGCTCAGTGGGCTTTGTTTGCTGTTTTACTGTGGTTGTGCTTCCCAGAATAAGCTGCCTGCTGACCTTCGGTCTATGTTTGTGTTTTGGACTAAGCTTCTAACGTCCCTGTTCTCACAGACTTGTGGTTAATCACTGTGCATGGTTTTTGTCTGTACAAATACGTGTACTTAACTTGTACAGTTGCACACATATTACCATGTGGTATGTTGTTGCGTGGTAATTTGGGTGAACACTTCATTGGATGTGATTCAGCTTGCTTTACATGTGGCTGTAGAGCCAGACAGGGTGTCCACGCTGACCGGTCCATCCCCTACAATGGTTCCATCAGCATCATTACTGGTCTGATTTGGCAGAACATTATTTTTCTTTACATCATGAGGAAGATGATGTGCGTAAAGGTATTAGCCACCTGCAGAGAGCCTACACCCTTTGGTGACTTTAAAACTACCTGTCACTGAACAAAAATGGCACAGGAATGATTTGATGAATATCACAGATGCACCAAGGTGACCCTGGTCTATTCAGCCATGTGTGACTATTACTCTTTAGAATCAACACATTTGTCTTGTCCATTTGAAGAAAAGATTTAAGCCACCATCACAAACAGCTGTCACCAGCATGGAAAAGCCCAAGGCAGCTCTCTGCCATTTGAGGAATCTTTGTATTTTTCCATATGATTTTAAAAGCTTGCTACAAATGGTACAAACTTGTTTATTTGATCTATTCCAGTGCTCTCAGAAAAACCTTCAATGTTTTTATGGTTTGACATGTTTTTTTGAGACAGTGGAGGGGAAAGTTTGCTGTTGCATGTGTATAGTTATTGAACTCTCAGAGCACCACCTGTACTGCAGTCTGAACTCGTATTATTGTAAATGTGCTTTGCAGTGTGCTGATGAAAATCCTAAAGCACAGTGACACCTCAGAGAAACACAAGTCAGTTATTTGGCTCTTCGGTGAATGCATCAAAGAAAGAGACCTGCAGCGTGGTGGCAAGCCATAGAGTATGTGTCTCGGATCCACCAAGAATATCATGCAATAATAAACTGCAACAAGCTTCTTACTTAGCCTGGAATAAATCCTTACCAAAAATCTACCAAAGTCCTAAATCTTATGCATAAGAACTGAACTGCAGCAGAAAATAGCCCTTAAGCTGTTGTCTACTGGAAAGAAAATTACAGTGTACTGACTGTATTCTCTTTACTTGCTGAACCCAATAAGAAATAAGAAATAAAAAATTGTCCTTGAGTATTTGTACCAAACAGCGTTGATGTTTATGGATATAGTGTGCAGACAGGGAATGTTGTATTTTGCTTTTGTTCACCCACTATTTAATTGCACATCATTCAATTATACCTCAGCCAAGCCAAGTGCTACTTGCCATCAATCTCAATCAATCAATTACTCAACTAAACAAGCCATGCTCAGACATTCGTTCACTCTTAATTTTCCCATTGTGCTAATTACACTTAAACATGTCATTCTAAATTAAAATTGAACATTTAAATGGGATTTGTAGCATCTAACTGAAACATCACCCTTCTGCAGTCATGCTTTCATGTGCCTGGACAGCTATAAACAGCGACTGCCTGTTAACGCAGATGATGCAACTTCTAACCTGATGTTTTCATCTTACAGACAAAAAAATAATGCTATAGAGAACATAATAGATTTGAGGAAAAACTCTATAATTTGATACACTTCACAAAAAAAGAAAAATGAGTACATAGTCTTTCAGTGTTCCTTGAGTGAAGCATTATATTGCAGTGATTATATGAGTAAAGGAGAAAAGCGTCTGGTTTCGAAGGTTAAACTACTTCTATTAAAGTTTGAATAATGTTATTGACCTTTACCTGGGATGGATCACTTAAAGTAATGGGAAATGGCGGCACTGACAGAATTATGATGACAGAATAGCTTATGGTTATGAATTAGGTCTCGTTCCTCAAAATGCCTATCAGTTTGTCAAATCACTAACGTTCACGTGTTCAGCCGCAAGCCTGAACAGGGGCCCCCAAGCCTGTCGGTGTCAGTCATTGTGTCATTTAAAATGTTTTTCGCCTGTATCTGTGCCACAATGCTTGTGCCAGTCACTGATGGGAGTTCAGATTGCTGCTGCTGCTCATGGCGCTCACTCTCATCGAGCTACACCGGTGTAGTATTTTTACCACAACTCAAGAGATTTCTTCTTTGGGGATTTTGACAAGTATCTGCAGATCAGGATGATGCGAACAGGTTCAAGCCAGGTAATATATGCAGAGCATTAAACAGGCGGAGTAAAAAAAGACAACAAATACATGTTAATGCATTCAGCTCCGTCTCAGTGTGTCACAAAAAAAAGTGAATCTTTGTTTTTTTCAAGTCAAAGCAGCACATCACTTTAAACATTGATATCTTTTTATTAAGACAATTACTCTTCTGACTTTTTTTTTCTTTTTTTTTGTAAAAATGTTGGTGCGAACCAATACAAAATATGCATGGTCGTATGGTAATCATCCTCTTCACTACACAAAAGAAAAATGTCACCTGGGAACAGAAGGCAATATAAGATTTAACAACAAAAAAACCCCAACAAAACAACCATTTTGGGGCTTTAAAACCACCGACTCTCCCTTCTTCTTGTCCCACACACCCTTTCTCCCTCCCCAGGTGTTAAACGTGAGTTTCATTTTTCAAATATCCAAGACGTTACAGATCATTCATAAAACTTCATGTCACAGTAAATACACCATCTTCATTTATGAAAAGATATGCATGAATTGACTGAATGCAAACAGATGCTTGACTGACTGTCTGTGGTCACAATCTATCACTAAATAACTGATACTGTATGAACAAACCGTTACAGTGGAAGAAGTCTAATGAACATTGTTGTGGTTTTGTTAACACTGACTGTACAACCGTTTTACTCTGCTTAACAAATCTAGTATTCTTTGTGAACTAGGTCTATGCAAAATAATATTTAACATTTACTGTAACAGTGCACCATATTAAGAACACATTAACATGTACAACTGAGAAAAACATGTACATCTTGTGATTTCTTTACTTCTTCAATAGCTGTGGTACTACAGTATATATACTTGGGGCTTAAAATTTGCATTCTACCTGAGATGCAAAAAACACAACTATTAACACTCATGAACCTGAGAGAGTGAAAAAAAACCTAAATATAATGTAATAATAAAAAAAAAGGTTTATGCCTCCGACTATTGTTTAATGTTCATCTATTAAAAGCGACCATTTAAAGTTACCATTAAGATAAACATCAAAGCCCAGAATAACTTTAGTCATGCACATAACTGTTTCCATGACACCGTAATCTAAAATCCAGGTAAAAAATAAAATCAATCGAAGTCAACACAATTTTCTTGTAGCTTATTACAACCTTCAATGCTGTATTCCTCTCTGAAAATGCTATTTAGCCTCGACCCTGGAAATATCCAAATAAATTATAAACGCAGTGAAGCTGGGAAACTAATTCTGACAGTTTTTTTTTATGTCGTAAATTCTGGCTTGCAATATTTTCAATGGAAGCTGCCACACCAACTTGATAAATAAATAAGCATATTTATTTTTCCTCAACAATGAACTAATTCCATTTTTTTATGCTGTAGATCTTAAATGGGATATAAGTCAAGGATGTGTGAACACAGTGAGTGTGTTCTGGCCTTTATGTTAGAAAGGACATATATAAGAACAATATATATGGTAAGAGTGTGCATGAGGATGCTGTGCGATACTAGCTTTACTTCGCAAAATCAGAAGAAGGCACTGACTTATGTCCTTCAGCATTTTTTATGATGATAAATATCAAGAGCTCTGTTTAAGGCAGTGGTTATCTTTTTCCTTTCTTTTCAAGCAGTACAGTGATTTTATTTGCTAATTAACTAGAAGGTTTTTACTGTCGTAGCTGTAAGTCAGAGGGGCATAAAGCATGTGTAGAGTGCACACTGCTGATGGGTATTGTGAAGAAAAAAAACAGATTAATTTGTAGCACTGGATTTCTCCTCTGTGAAGTTTTGAGGCTGTAAGATGACAGTAAAAAAATCATCTCTCCCATTCCTAAAGTCTAAAGCTGTACACACATTTCTTAGAAGTTGTAAGGGCCCTTGAACTTCCAAGTAATCAAAGGCAGCCCAAAGAAAAAATGTTTGTACAGAGAGCAAGGAAATATAACAGACTCATGTCTGCAGTGATTGAATTTCTACTGAATGGAAAAGGGCAGAAAAGTGTTTGGCAAGTCCCTTTTTAAGCCAGGAAATAAGCTGTGATTTTTTTAAGGAGATACGGGTACACGCATGGAAATAGTTTGATACCTCATACATCACTGAAAGAAAAAAACTGAACATTTAGCACTCTTTCTTCCCTTTGACACATCACAATCAAGTTAAAACTGAAAAATGATTAAAGCAAAGCCCTGTAACATTTTCCAGTTAAATGATCAAAACGCTGTATTACCAGATAAAAAGTACTTTTTTTTTGGCAAGGAGGGGTTCTTAAACAAGAAATAGTGACTTCAAACATACATGCTCATCTGCTTATTATATTTGGTCCAGGACTGGCCTCGTGATGTGATGTGAAGTAATTTGTCAGTGAAGCACTTCAAGTCATCTTTTTAGGCTGTTATAGATTATACATGGAAACAACTTTGACCTTGCTACCGAAATAATGTCAATCAACAGATTCAGGGTTTATTGGGACCATAATAATTAGGATTTGAAAGACAGTTAGCCTGATACCTTTTAAAGCTAGTGTACAACTTGCAAAGTTAGAAAAGCTCAGGTTAGCTGAGTCTCTGTTTTCAGTTGTCGTGTTAAGCTAATTGGCTGTAGATGCTTTTCTATTTTATTGTAAGACAATATAGTGGTATCAACCTTATGACATACTAGTATGGTGAAGAATTTTTCAACTGGGTTACATGCAGATGCTACACTGGCCTCAGAAACCACGGCCACTTTAACATTACTTGCGATTTCTCAGACGTGCCGCAATTAGTTACCAAAAGTGTTTTAGATGTAGCTCTCTGCTTTGCTAAAAGACAACAAACAAAAAAAAGCTCATCATAGTCTATTGGTGACGGTTGCCACAGCAAACAGGACAATAAACAAGCTGGAGAGCAAGTCAGCCAGTTCAACATTTTAACATATCCATTGGCTCTGGGCCAAAAGTTAATTGGTCAGAGGTTTTATTTCTGTTGTAGCAAACAGGAGGCGTTTCGTGACACCACGGATCTATTTTATGATGGAACTAAGAAGGACAAAGGACGAAAATTAATTAAGAGTTGAAGGTGAGAGACCTTGTAATTAAATACGAAAGAAATGCATGACTTTACCCTGTTGAGAGCAACTTGTACAGTCGGGCAGATAAAAGGCTCTACTTCTGGAATGTTGCCAGTGTGGTATGAAGCAGTTGGAAAATGGAGCAAAACACCGATGAGACATTACAAATCTACTCCCTGTGGAATCCTAGATTGTAATGTTAGATCCCTAAACCACAACAGGATCTGTTGTACTTTATGGTTTGATGCTATACATATAATAACTCACTCACTTTTATAAGCAGATACATTCTTAGATAGGTATGGTTCCTCACAACCATATCATAAAGATTGACTCAATTAACCTGAATTTTGAAGGGGCTGAGCATGCTCTGCTGGAACACATCAAAATTAATCAGACCTGCATATAAATGTGATGATCCTGCAGGCAGGAGGGGGGGGGGTGTAATAGTTTTGACAGACTATTTGATGAACTCTGGAGATTATTAAAAAAAAGGGCAGATGAGCTTGCTTCTCATTTCTGTTTACATTAGCTAAACACTAGCTGCAGTACACATAGACAAACACCAGGCCCACCAAATGTCCTCTGAAAGCCAAAAGCAACAATAGATCAAGTGGAGTACATGAAGAAAAATCTAATCCAACAAGCATGTGAAGGGAAAACGACAAAACAAACAAAAGCAATAGAACAAGGCACAAAATTGTCTGTAAAATAACTGAACTGTACAGAGTAGGACCCAGCAGTCCAGGAAGGGTCGGATAGGAGACTCGGCAACACTTCTTACTGCATGGCCATGCCAGTCCTACTTTCCACATGTTTCCTTCCTTTGTTCTTCTTTAAAACTTGCTTCCCCATCCTAAAACCATCTCAAATCAGAGTTGGACACAATGCTTAAACAGCACCACCACCAGCATCCCCACCCGTCTCTCCTGGCCTGTCCAGATTAGATATAATACTCCTTCTTCTCGTCTGTGTTGTTGTGTCCCCCTTCTGCATTAATGATGGCTGTGTCTGCATCAGCTGCATCGTCTGCCCCTTTGGCTTCATGTGTGAAGTAAGTTCCTGGAAAATAGTACATGCAAATTAACGACCAGCTGTTCAATCACATTTATTACTTCCAACTTGCTTTTACTTATACTTTCACTAGAGTGGCAACATCTGTTGTATCTGGTGTTCATACATATAGCAGACTTTGATTCTGAGCACATTTTATTTATTATAAAGCAGCTAAAAAACAAAAACACTTGCGTTCATGATACGATTGCAATATCGTTGCTTTACCTTTGTGTCTGGCAAAGTATCGACCAAGAACAATGAGCGCGCAGAGGATTGCAAACATCACCACAGCAACCACTCCTCCGATGACAGCATGGTCGATTTTCTGAGGTGTCCCCTCGCCAGCTCTGGAGTCTGAAAACAGGACAATAACTGTAAGTTCATTTAAATAGAGCTACCATGTTCCATACACAACAGTAAGGGAACTGCGACCTTTAACTTATACACCAAAATTTTGCAAGACCAAACCAAAGAAGTCAAACAAGTGAAAAGAAAAGTATGAATATTTGATGCATAATGATAGAAAAAAGTTGCTCCATGACAGCTTTCTTTTAATTTAATTAAATTTAATATTACAAAGGTAAAATGCAGAACAATTAAGATAGCTTAACCAATTATTTAAAGATTACACATGTCAGCTTTGACTTTTTTTCCTCTTTTTAAATATTCTGATTAAGCGTCATTTTAATGTGCTGTATTACCACATATGCTCAGTCTTCTCATTTAAACCTTAGCAAGAATTACAATGCACATATCTTCCTATGGTAAATATTTTTGGACAGGAAAATACACTGCACACAAAAATTAAAGGAACACTTTTTTTATTGGGCCTGGCATGAAATCAGTTAAACCTGTCCGATCATTTTCTGGTTGGTTAAGCAGCTGAGGGCATCGTTAATCACTTTCAGCTGTATTGGTGTTCATGGAATTAACAACAGCTGCACCACAGTGGCAACAATTAGAAAAGCCTCAAAACAGGACTGGTTTTACATGTGGAGGTCATTTCAAGTTTCTCC
>JBAMHV010000009.1:11674462-11691114 GCA_037177535.1 Pseudomugil gertrudae | reverse complement strand
ATGTTCATTCACTCCACCTGTGTGTTTTGTCTGTGTGTGTATTTATACCACTGGTTTCAGTTCATGGTTATGGTTCATTGTTTTTTTGTATGTATAGAGATTTAGGTTATTGTGTTCGTTGGTGTTAAAGTTAATGGTTCTCTGGTCTGATTCACGTTGGAATAATAAACCTCATCTCTTCACCTCATCTGCCTTCATCCTGCTTGGGTCCAGCATCTTCCTCCACTATCCACCGTAACACTTCACAACTGCAACATGCCAGTGTGTGTTACACACACATAGCAATTTTTATCACTACCATCAAATATTATCTAACCAAGGTAATTTTTTTTAAAAAAAGAAATGTAGAAAAAGATAATTTAGTATGTCACCTTGAAGATCAAAATAAAAATGAAGGAATCTGAGGAGTTAATTAAATACTTGAAAAGTTTTTTTTACATGTGTAAAAACATGTGTCACTATGACAACATAAAGGGATAATGCAATTTTTTTGGAGTCTTTGTTAGCATCGCAGCATTTCATAAGACACTGAAACCCTAGTTTACTTCTTTTAGCGTAACAGGCAACATTACCCTCGCAGGATCAATGTACACAGTAGCTCCATAAACATGTTTGAAATCCCTACGAGTTCATTACTTAGCTGAAATTGACATGAGTGGTTTTAACGCCAAACAATGTTTGAGTACAAAACTGTAAAACACAGCTATAAATAATAAATAATTTCCATGACAACACAAAGCTGGAGAAGCAAAGGTCAACACTCAAATCAAACAGCATTGTGATTATAAGGAAGCAACTAGACAGAGCTTTAGGAAGCCCCAAATTTATCACCTGCTAACCCCCAAAAGGTTTTGAGCTATGTACACGAACTGATGGAGAAACCTCCAGAGAACCGTTCCCTCCTCATGAAGCACAAACATTTCTGTAGGATGTTAATTGGCTTAAAAGGAGGGAAGATTAGAGGCAATGTCATCTGAGCAACGATCAGTCCAACTTCATGTCAGACAGCACTTTCATGGATTGCTTACCTTAACCTAATTTATTATTCAGACTTTTTCTTCTAAGTGTGTTGAGCAAAGTCTTGCAAAAGAAGGTTTAAACTGTAAAGATAATGATCTGTGTCTGACCCTGTTCTGACCTTAACACAAACAGGATTTCCTTCTAGATTGTTATATTGTCATTCCTACATGGATCAGTTCATCATGCACACCTAAATCCAGGATGAAGATTCCCCGTGCTTGTTTATTCTCAGTGTAATGTTTTTGAATGTGAAATAACATAAGGTGATCAGAACAGGAAAAAACTCAACAAATGACAGACAGTAGTATTATTGCAGTCTTTGTGGCCTCGCACTTGAATTAAGTAGAATTTGATTATGTCTGTAATGTGGCTGGCTGGTGTCCAGCTCTCGCTGCTCACAGCTCGATCTGGGAGTGCTGACATGCCCACACCGCCGCCCTGACAGGATGTGCACAGCCGTAGGGATTTATGGGGGTATAAAGAGGATTTGCAACTGATGCCTATGTCTGCGTAGTTGTGAAATCTGCTCCACTGAAGTCCCAGCGCTGCATGCTTTACAGTTGCACCTTTCCATCTCTGCACTGGAATGACTAATTGTTACTGTGGTCAGCAACAGCATCCTATTTGACTACTGTTGCCAGCAAGGAAATCAAAACAATAAGCTTGATGCGAGGCTGATTACAATGACATGTAATTTTAGTTTTCCAATCTCTTTCCCTCTAATAGTTTTTCGCTAACATAACAAGGCATATCTATGGCATCTGCACCAACATCCACACGTGTACCACATCACAATTTATAGATGCAATTACATGTGTGTAATTGAAACAGTGACTTACATACACTGATACAGAAAAGCCTTTGCTTTCACTGAAATGCTCTCACTGTAACTCTTCCCTGGACAGTGACAGAGTGACAGCAGCAGAACTTAAAGAGTGTTTTTGTATCACTGAGCTTTCAACATTGGTGGGTTTTGCTTTTCCTCTTTGGAGAAAAGGACATGTGAAATGGGGAAAGCAAACTTGAACCGTCTCCACCAAATAATTTCCTAAGCATTTGAGGAAAACCTAAATAGAATTTGGTTTATAAAAACCCAAATATTTGAATAAATATAGAATAAATATAAAAAAATAGATGCATAAACTCATCAGTGACATTTAACCAAGCTTCTGTTCTGAGATGTATGTGAACAGCAAAAAGGAACTTGAACTCCTTTATGTGTATCTCAGGGATGGGCAACTCCAGTCCTCGAGGGCTGCAGTCATGCAAGTTAGGACTTTCCCTGCTGCAACACACCTGACACACATCAGACTTAATTAGCAGACTTCTGCAGAGCTGAACATCAAACTCTACACAAGTCTGCTAATTACCCATTGATTTGAGTCAGGTGTGTTGCAGCAGGGAGCTTCCCAACACTTGCAGGACTACGGTCCTCGATAAAGCATCCCTGGTTTATCTCATCTGTTATCTCATCTGGCTAAATTCTCCCGACACAATCCAGAATGTTAGTACCCTCCAAAAGTTCATCGCTTCCCTTCAGTAAATTTTCATCTCAGTAGAGATTATCCCAAAGCAAAAAGCTGACAAAACAATACAAATCATGTCCTTTTTCCTGAAGCTTCCCAAAGTGAGATGCTTCAAAAGTACTCAGTACCATCTAGAAATGAGGATGAGTTCATTTGGCATGTAACATTTTTCAGACTCTAATATGCTGTGAAGACCTCTTAAAATTATTTACAATAAACACATAAGAAAATATTACAATAGTACTGCTGCAAAATAGTCTTTAAATTTAGGGTGGGCTCACCCTGTTAACCTATTCCCTTTAGACCAATTAAAACGGACCATTATAATATTTTCTTTCTTTAATAACCATTTAAAAGGAAAAAAATAAACCTGCAGGTCAGGAAAAAAACAGACTTGACTGGGAATTGAAGTAAACAAACACACAAAAAACTAATTAGCATTTCTAAATGATTCTTTAATTTTTCCAATGAAATACTTCAAAGAGTGATGATACATGTGAGAGTTAACACAACACTGGTAAATGTTTAATGACTAATTATGTTGAATACTAAATGCATTCGTAACAGTCTTTGTTGAAGTCAGTAGTGTACAAAGAGTCAAGAATTGCAACACTAAACAGCAATGAAAAGCTTACTGCTGGTGGAAGTCACTGCAAATAAAAATGACTTTCGAAAGCTGCCAGAAAGTGATTCCTGAAAAGCCACCTGGAAATAAATCACAGCATTTTCTTCAAGGGAAAAATATCCCATGTATTATACCCAGGGTATATATACCCAGGCTGGTATAAGTGGGCTGACAGGACTTAGCCCTCCTTGGAATTTTGTTAGATAAGATGAAAAAGTAATACATAATGAATAATAATTAATATATATATATTTTTTAAACGGTGAAAGTGTTGTTCTAACTCTTGATTAACCAACAATACCTAGAGCAAAACTAATAATAACACAGAGCAAAATTTAAACAAAAACACATTTAAAAATGGGTTAATTATTTACAGCCCAAGCGGATCAATACAGTTTCACTGGACTCTGCGTGATTGACAGGTAGTGTGACACGCCTCCTTCATTTGCTTCTCGTTTGGACTAAATCTGCGCAGCCCCAACGGGTGAATTTCAACCAATGATGGATGACTTGATGTGAGCGAAAGAGTTCTGTGGAGCTGAACTCGAAACACTGGCTGTAACAGTGGAAATCCACGCCGGACGCAGAGGTCTGACTGCACGTCTGTGGTCGCTCAGTGCTGCAGCATCATGATCGAGCAGTCACAAGCTCGCTTTGAAAAAGCCTGACACCTAATGTTGTTTGAACTGATAAATCCAGAGATGTTTTCACAGTTTAAGGCCAGTTTCCCCCCAAAACAACTGGATGTTTCCCAATGATCTGCAAAGAGAAACTAAAGGGTGAACTGATCTTATAGGGTGATCTAAATCTTGTATATTGTAATGGGACACTTTTATGTTAAAATGTGGTCTGTTTGGCTCAAAAATATATTTTAGCCCTCCCACTCGGTGTGACCAAGCCGTCACTGATTATACCAAACAATGGCAGGAAAACCCTGAAATCCTGTATGAACTTTATGCATCACAGGAAAGATCCACAGGTTCCCCCAGCTTTAGCCCAGATGGCAAAAAAATTATTTAACTATTAGTGATACAGTTTAATCTTTCACACACACTACAATGTTTGTTTCCAAAACTCTGACCAGCAACTAGTTAGCAGTTTTTCATTTTTTATTTTTCTAAATCTCTGACCAAGAATGGAGACCACCTCAAAGATATTACTTTAAAGCATTACCCCCCCACAACATATTTTTAATTATCACCTTGTTTATGGAAGGAAAAATAAAGGCAAGGCAAGTTTATTTATATAACACTTTTCATGTATAGGACAGCTCAAAGTGCTTTACAATGAAACAGAAAGAAATTACACTGAAGAAATTACAAAAATAAAGACATTGAAACAGAAAAATAAAGATGCTAAATGTAAGAAAAAGGTACCGTGAAGCTAAATATAACTATCCACTAATTGTAAGTATCACTAAAAGTGGCTAAATGTAACTATCCACTAAATGTAAATATCACTAAAGTAGTGTCTCCAAATTTTCCTCTCTATTTATGAATACAATATGTAAATATTAATTTTATACTCAAATTCTTAAAGTCAAAGTCAAAGAGGGTTTTATTTGTCACGTGTGCAATTATACACAGCATAATTGTACAGTGAAATGTATTTTTGTACCTGCATCCTTTAACAGAAGGAGAAAAAAATCTTAATATTTATTAAATAAAATAAGATAGAACAGAATGGAAGGATGATTGTGATTTTAAATAAGATGATAAAAAAATTAAAATAACAGCATACTTGTGTATATTGTATATTCATATACTTATTTAACCATCTCAAACCAGCTCAGGCTGAGATGGTGTGAGGCATAAATGTTATTGAAAAATGTTGGGGATCCCCCCCCCCCCCACTCCATTCATTCTCATCCTTTTCTTTACGTGTAATCAGGAGGTCCTGCAGTAGCATTATCTACAGAAACATGAAAGATTCCAATCAAATCTACAACATAATTCCATGACTTTCCTCTGGTTCCACTTGACAGGGAAAGGGGTTACTTGTAGCCTACCCAGGATATGAAGTCCCTGCCTTGGATCATCTTTGCGCATCAGCAGAGCTCAAGTATGATTGCCCCAGACTCCATTTATTCCTTTCAAGCTGGAGATTCTGGTTTAATTCTCCTCTCTGCCCAGAAGAAATACAACCACTGACAAAGAACCACTGAACTACTAATATTTGTACCTATCCTGGAACCATTTCCTGTCAAAGTGAGTGTATTATTATAAAATTCTTTTTGTAATATACAAAGAGACTTCCTTTAATAAAAGGTATTTACCTGGATAATACAAATAACAGCAGTCATGCATTTCTTTAACCCTTCAATATGGGTTATTGGGCAGCATGGTGGAGCAGTAGTGCTGTGGCCTCACAGTAAGAAGGTCGCAGGTTTGCCCAGTGGCCTTTGTGTTTGGAGTTTACATGTTCTCCCCATGTATGCGTGGGTTCTCTTCAGGTACTCCCAGGTACTCCCTACAGGTTTCCCATCCACAAGACATGCATGCTGGGTTAATAGCTATGATTAAAAGGACTGCTTATCATATGTAAGACACTTTGAATTAAGGCGTCTGCCAAAAGACTGTAGAATAGAATTAAGAAAAAGAAAGGAGAGGAAAAACCTTGTTTTATTTCCTTGGAACAAAAATGAATGTTTTAATGGTTAAGACAATACTTAATGATAAAATAAACTCTGTTAAAAGATTAAGTAATTCTGTAATATATATTTACTTTGGCATTACCTGCCTGAACCACGTGGTAAAGAATTTTTTTACATAAATGGAAATCACAGCTGAAGACAGCCAACATCCCACATGCCATCTATACATCTCTGGCTTCCTCCTGATCTTCCTCACACAGAGCTACATAATGAAAAAGCTAAAGCAGAAGCTGTGCTCCACATGAAGCAGAACTGCTACTTACAGAGTTTATATTTATTTATTTTCTCGTCAAGTGGTTTAGTTGGGAAAACTTCTTTTATATGGCTTTTTTTATCCTCTGTTTGTTAGTATTGTAGGTTATATTTATATATTTAAATGATTAATCGGGGGAGAGTTCACATCCATTCATATCTCAGTTAGGTTTTGTAAGCACAACACTGGAAATCTGAAAACTCGTGTGATCGCATGTTTTTTTTCTTTGTATACACACAGTTTTACGCATCTGCTCCTGATATTTTGATCATTGAGGGAGGCTCATGTCATGCAACTGCCTCAACTTTGTCTTGATACAAGACGTCGACAGAAAGATTTTTCAGTAAATATTCGATAAAAACACATGGAGAGGAAAAAAAGCAGACAAACTTTCAAACACATGAAAGAATTGTTCAGTGTCTTATCTCTCCCCAGTGGTTTGCTCACACAAACACCCACGCACACAAACTCTCAGCATCTCATAAGACACTGAAAGACCTGATGATATGAACCCCTGCAAAACCTTCTGAACATGAAACAACACAGAAGACAAACAACTGTGAGTTTCTGTGCACTGCTGTGACATTTACTCCCCACTGAACAAAACAATATTTAGATCTGGGATCGAGGCTTCTGGGATCCCAATAAAAGTAGAAAAACATAAACAACAATAACATCTAACTGCTAAAATGATCATTATTACTTAAGTATTATGAAAAATAATGAGTGGATAAAAAAAAAAACATTTTTTCTATCACATGTAGGGAGAAGACAATGACCCTTGTGGTATGAACGGGCTAAATCAGTCATATGAACACACTGGCATACGTTCAGGAAAAAATCTATATAAAAAGCAGTCAGCAATAAAGATGCTTAATCAGGTGTTAGGTCACAGCTTGCTGTCAAAGAAACTGCTGGAGCTACGAAACAACGTTCCTACAAAATTCTATACTGAGTTGTGTTTGTGGGGGGGGTGATGAGAGCGCTGTCTCAGGGCCGTAATACATCATGCTGACAAATGTGTCAGTAAATGCCTGTCTCTTTTCCTTTTAGAATTCAATGCACTGATGGCTCTGACAGACCTTATTCATGTTCTTTTTTGTAAATTAAAAATGTCTCACTGATTGGCTGCGCAACAGGAATTGAGCTCCTTATGTTAATGAAACATTAGCTTTTATATTCTGATTGTTGAAGCTCAAATGCTTAATAAAATGTTCATGTTAAAACATTTTATGTAGTGGTTTAATAACACACACAAAAAAAAAAGACTAACAAATGACTGCTTACTTATGAAAACACTAATACTCTGCTCTGGACTGAAGAGATAAATTAAACATCTACTGCAGTTGGCAGTCATTACTAGTCTTTCAGAATTTTGAATGAGAAACTTTGTATGTGGCCCTGCAATAGACTGGCAACCTGTTCAGGGTGTACGCTGCCTCTTGCCTGCTAATTGCCGGGATAGGGTGGGTCCAGCCCCCAGTGACCCTCTACTGGAATAATTAATGCACTATGCATGTTGGTACAAAGCCTCCCTTATGTTTTCAGGTTACTGTTACTGTGAAAGTCTCTTTAACATATCATACATATTTTAATTCAAATCAAGAAAAAGAAAAAAGAGCAACCATAAAATAAATACATAAAAATAAAATTACATATAAAAACACATAGGAAGCTCTAGCTTCTAGCAGATGTAGTGATGTGTATTTAGGAGATTCTGATGCAACCCCAACCTTGCTGTGTAAACCCATTCGAATGTCTTATAGGGATGATTAAAGTAACTGAATCAGCTTATCGTACTGTACAGCTGGCTGGGTATCAATTTAAAAGGTGAATCTGTTCACAGGTTCACACCATTTTAAGGTAACACCCACTCTCATTTGCAAATGTTTCCCCCTTCATTAGATAGATTTGCATCTGGCAGGCTGCTCATCAGACTAGGTAAAGTCATAAAGACTAGGTTGTGCTTCAGCAGTGCGATTCAATGGATGATGGTCTTACAGAAATAATAATAAGTAGAAATTAAATGACTGGAAAAGCACCCTGGGTAAACCTTTAATAACTGTTTCATATTTTTTCCATATCTGTGTGTCTTGTGTTAGTTTTTTTCTTTTAAAAAAATCCAGTAACAAAAAAAATAGTCTAAATTAGTAGTAAAAAATTGATAAGTAGTATCTGTAATGATACTAGTATTAATAAAATCTTCATATTAGCTATCCTTACTTTAAAACACACTAAAGCTACAGTAAAAAACTAACATATGAACGATTCATGCACTGTGCAAACTGAGTCTTATGTAAGAAATATAAAGTACTAAGTACTAGTCAGATGTCAGTGCTGTTATAAAAAAGCTGCACATTGTACCATGAGTAATAAATAGTTATAATAGTGAATAGGTGAAAATAAATAAACTGCTTGTAAACAAGTATTTCAGATAAGAAATGACAAATCACTGAGCAGCATATCAGTAAGGTGAAGGAGTTTGAAACAGTTTCTGAGGCATTTAAGAATGGCAGAGTGGATCAGTTCATCAGTCTGACAACATCTGGGAGGAAATGGTTCTTCACTCTGGTGGTCACTGCCCTGAAGCTGTGTAGCTTTTTGCCTCAGGCAGGGGAACCACAGGTCCATGTGCTATGTAGATGAAGCCTCTCATGATGCAAGCTGCCTTGTTCTTCTATCTGCTGATGTTTAACCCCTGTAGAATGAACTGAGGTCGGCTATGATTTCTATAGCTTCCTAAGAAAACATAGAGTTATGAGCCACTTTGAAGTCACTTTCTAAGTTGGAGAACTTAAATAAATGATATGAAAAGGAAGTTTTGCTTGATCTGAACACCTGTGGATATGATGATTGGGAATGTTTTGTGTCCCACTCCAAAAATATACTGAATCGAGATAAGATGAAGTAGTAGGTCAGTGGTTTCTGATTATATCATAAGAAATTTTGTGGTGGTAGTCATTCACCCTGTTGATGTAATGAGTAAAAAATTGTGTTGTTTACCTTCTTATTGGCAAGATGGAATTGTCATACTATGGGTTACTCTGATTAAGGTAGTGCAAAGCAATCTACCGCAAGCCAGCTTAGAATTGCCCCACTGACAGGGTATTTAGAAGAGTAGTGAACTGAAAGAAAGCTCAATTACATCCTCTCAGCATGTTCCACATAAATCACAGTAAATCCTCTTTCAAGCCTGTCTTTCGGAAATTACTGGAATGTTACAGCACAAAACAGAAAGACGGCTGCATTAGTGCAACTCTGAGGGGAAGAGCTTATGGAAAAACTGCAGCATAATGTACATTTCTGGCAAGCAACTTCCTGTCTGACTCTGCCACACCCAAAGGGAGTATGAAAGCTGAATTAGGTCGTGATCATGCAGCGCAACCACGGATTTGTCACCCAATGGCACAGGAGGGTTTGACTAAGAAAGTTCATAGTGAAGACAGGTTTAAAGAGTAGACCTGGCAAATATAATCCTCTTTTTAGTAAATGCAAACATAATGCACAAAAAAAATACAGCTGAAAGGTCAGTTGTTTGATCAGATGGATGAAGAAGTGAATGCTATCTGGAAGCGCTTCATTTGCATATTGAAGCTTTTGATGCAGTCTGACTCTAGAGTTTAAAACTTATTAGGTGTGTGTGGCCAACCTAAATTTCTATGACTATATGAATTGCAGAGTGCCTGTGACAAAAGAGCAATATTGCCATATCTCTAAAGCTGCTATTGATAAACCGATCTATTCTTGAAGGATAGTTTTTGTATTAAAATGTCACATTCTGGCATATCCAAATGTCAACTCCCAAGGTTGCCTTGCCATCCATGTAGCCTTAATACTGCTTTTGAAATAATAGCCATTTAAAAAAATAAGAAGTTGGCTAATATTGAAATGCATTTTTGCACCAGCAGTAAATCGAAGTATGAAATAGGGTGTACAGAGGAAGCCAAAAGGTTGCTGTATTGGAAGCACTGCATATGAACTATTATTTAGTTCATATGTATTTGAGGAAATAGTTATTGATGTTTTGCAGCCCTGCAAAGATGAAATGTGACTGGTATTTGTAGAAGAGATGTAAAGGCTATTCTAATATGATGCTATTAAAATATGATGGATGGGCTGGTTGAGATATAGCTACAGATGATAAGATAACAGGGCAGCAAAAATGAGTAAAATTTCTCAGATCAAACACGTGAAGAGAAAAGGCTGTGACAGGTGTTTCTGACAGGCCTGCAACGCCAGTCCTCATTGTTACATATCAGCAGCGCTATCTGATAAACACTGTCCGTTCACAGTCTGTCCTCGCTGTAGGTAAGAGCCCTGTTTATTTATTTATTTTTTCCTGAACCCCTCACACATGCATACAAGCTCTCACGCGCACACACAGGCACTCACATGGCTGCTGAGAGGGAAAGCAGTGGGGGAATACAGTACCTTGCGTGTTGACTGGATTGGTGGTGGGTGTGGGGATAGTAGTGGGAGCATCTAGATGAAAAAAGAGTGGAAAAAATAAAGAACATGTATAAGAAATAAAGACAAGAGTAAAGAAAGAGACAAAAGTCACTGAAGATGAGAAGCTGTACTATAAAAATAACATGCACATGTTTCAGCTAGTGTGTGAGGAGGCTAACGTTAGTGAATTACACTTAAGGTGAAAGATTCACAACTTTAAAACAAATGCCAACATTAAAATAGAGCTTTTAAAGTAGAACGATTCCTCCTGGCCACACAGAAAAACTGCTCCTAAATCTGTCCTAGACTTTATAGATTTTTATATATATATGGTCAGGCTGTCTGACTTCTTTAAAAATCAACCAGAACTGATGTTTCGTTTGGCTTCTGACGTGGAAAATTATATTTTTTCTCAAATTTGCAGGAAACATTTTAATAGTCTTTTGAGGTGTTTTTTTTAAAATGTTTTTTTAAGATCTTAAAGTTTGATGTAAACTTGAAATTGTCCATCCCCTATAGAGACATTTTCATTCAGCTTGATAAGTTTTTTTTCTACACCATAAATGTGGATGATAACAGCTAGCTTGAAAGAGTAATTACAACCTGCCCATATAAAACCGACTGAATTTCTCCTCAGTTACATGTCGAAGTAAAATTTGAATTCAGGATTTTGTATGAAATGCGCAACTCATACACCTGTTCTCTCCACGTATAACATATATTCCATTATAAGGAAGCATTTAATGGACATTAGTACAATTTGCAGTTAATATATATATATATATATATATATATATATATATATATATACATTAACTTTTCACTTTGCATGATATTAACTTAATTCAGACCACAGAACATGAATTTTAAAACAGATTGTGAACAGAATCAGAACTTTGTGTGAAAAAAAGGATATCCAGTTTTAATAGCAGGAGTGGTTGCAAACAATAGTTGCTTAATGGGAATGTGACATTTGTTTTAGGCTAGAATGAAAAATATGTGCAACACGTTTTTTAGCAAGAGCATCGCTCTGTGCTAAAACCCAACATCCCAACATGCTGGAACAGCAGAAAACCTTTTGAAACATGTCAACTATTTAGCATGCAACTGTTTCTTACTTTGTGGCCCAAATAAGGAGCAGAGCTGACACTGACTAGATTGTCATGAGTTGTTTAGGTCAATAAACAACTTGCTGGAGAATATGAATGCATGACAATCATAAATCTCTCTCTGACATCTTATTTTGTCATTCTATTTAGGTTTGTTTACATATATGCAAGAAATGTTACAGACATACTGGTTTTGCTAATTTCTCTGAATAAAATACCACCTAATTTCACCTGATAAGTATACAAGTATCCTGAAATAGATACATATTGACAGATGTGCAGGTGATGATACAAACAGCTTAAAAGCTTTTCTTCCTGGAGGTTGGGGTCTGGGATATGTAAAGTAGTTGTTGATTAATTTTACCAAATTTAAAGATAATGACAATGTTATAGAACAGGTCAAAAGCTCATTAGTTCAGCATAAATCATCTGGGGATCATGGACGTCTGTGGAACATGCCATAGCAGAACAACAGCTGTTTAGTGACTGACCAGTTCAGGAGCCACACCATCCATGGCTAGTAAGGATCAAGAATGCCTGGAGTTACCAGAAAGCATTGGTATTTCAGAAGTCTCAATATTTAAGTCCTAATGTTTATTAAAACACTTGGTTCCTGCAGCAAGCCAACAGAGCTCAGATCATCTTCCGCCCTGCATTTTGCTTATTAGGCCTGTGACAAACTCCAAACAAAAGCCAGAAAGACAAAAAGGGAGGCTAATTCAGGTATGCACTGGTACTAAGGAGTGCTAAAAGCTCTTCTCATCAGAGGAATATATGCCAGGCTCTGGTACAGGGGGGAAGATAGCAAGACCCCTTGCTGTGGGAGAGCTGCAGCAAGGGAAATTGACTGGCTGTTTCCATGCCTTTACAGTCTGCACTCCATCAAAAGACAGCAGTGGGGGACCACACACTCCCAAACTAATGATAAAACATCAAGGACAGCATAATGTTGCCGCCAGGGATGGAGTGTATGGCGGGGGTGGTGTTGATGGCAGTAGGGGGGTATCAGGGTATCAGGAGCAGATTCTCGTCTGACAGTATTTGAAGAGGGGGTGTGGGCTCGATTTCTTTCCCTATGACCGAAGGCTAGGCGATAGCTGAAATGTCAGTCTCTGGAAGAGGGAAATTGGCCATTCAGGGATGAGGGTCTTCACAAAAGCTGGGATAGGATGTGGCACATATAATATCCAGACGAACAACGATTCTCCATGGGCAATTTCCAGGCTGGATGACTCTGGGCTCAGCGTTATGAGAGTTGAAATATGAGTGTATTTTGGAGATGCCATATTTTCAGGGAGCATTTGTATCAGTGGGAAATTTGATATGAGAAAATTTAACCATAAAGTGAAACAATATAACAAAAATTGTTTATCTATGCCTGCTTAAACCAACCTGCCGACATACCAGCAGGGAATATGCTTTCTAGTTTTCTATTGTCTATTTATTTATTTTTCCTAAAAGTTCCTGTAATATGAAATGTTTTTGGTGTTGTTCTTCAGAAGCAAATGTCGGATCATTTTTATATGTTAGTTTTGTGTAATGAATTGTTATTGTGAGGGGAAAAGGGGAACAGAAGTAGCTTCTGGTGTTGTCAGTGGCACCGGTGTGATTCATAATGACAACAGAACAGGAAGACCCACAAGTCTTGTCCACTCTACTCATGTCAAAACCCTGACAAACGCCAAATTTTCAACATGCTGTATATATTTGACTTTTAGTCCATAGAGGATTTACAGGTCAGAAAGTCAATTGCGGGTTTAAGTGTGGTTGTAAAGGTAGCGGCAACATGTGTGACTTATAGCACCTGGTCACTTCGAAAAAGGCAAAGGCTTTTCTCTGCTTACCTCTCTCCCACACCATACACTAGCCAGGGGGGCACAATTCACAAGCTATTGCAGACAGAGCCTTGTGGAGAACAGCATGATAAGTCTCTTTCTAAGCCTTTCGACCGGCCACATACAATACGCATGGCACAATAGGACTTGATTTGATGTGGGTTTACATCAGCCTCCCACCTGTCCAGGCTGTCGCACTGTGAAAGGTCATTAGTCTTTTTGAAATAAGAAGAGCCCAAAGGACTTGCACAAGGATGAGATGGCAGGAGAATGAAAAGCTTATTGATGGGACATTTCACCCTGGCTCTATCAATCATTTTCAAAAGGAAATATTAACTAAGAACAAAACAAGTCATTAAAATGAACTTATTGCACAGTCTTAATTAGACAAAGGGTTTCATTAAGACAGGTGAGTGATGGCCTTAATAGGACCTTGTAAACTGCAAAGCCAGAAAGCTGGAAAGAAGTCATATGAATTAAATTCAGCAGCATTGGAAAGGGGTGGAATGGTAGATTCGTGGAGCTGTACATTGCTAATGAAAAACAACACAAAAATAGCACAAGGTTATCATGCAAAAGCCAATCAATGGTGAAGGAACACACAGTAATTAAACTACAGTGGTTATCAGGATTAATCTGAGACAACAAACTCTCACATGAACCGCAACATGATTTTGTCTGGCATTAAATCTCCCAGAAACAGTAGTGGGAGTTGCAGATATAATTACACAAAGCTTGAATTTCTTTTACCTATCTCCACAGTCTCATTACATAGCTTAGGTCATGCAGCTTCCAACGCTCACACAAGACAAATTGTATTTGATGGAAAATGGTCAAATATGTGAATACAAAGTTACTAATTGATGGAGCCAAGGCCAAAGCACAAGCGTGGATAAGACAGATACTCAAAATTTTGTTTTGCACCAGATAACATTTGCTTCCTGTGGCTTTCACCCATTCATGGAAGTGTTATGGGTTCAACATGAATTAAACGGTACATGAATTTAACAGCAATAGACACATATTATGCACAAGTTCCGAGATGCCCACAGGCAGTTCTGTGGAAACTTCTGAACTATTATAATATCATAACCTGATTTTACTCTTCTTTGCAGGTGAATATAAAACAGATGCTTTCCCTGCTTGTTAAGAATCTGAGAGGCTTTACCCAACGACAGCTTCAATTCTTGTTTCAGGGGAATATTTACTCAGCTATTAGATATTTATTCGTGATAGCTTGATAATCTGCCTTGAGTGAGCTATTTGCTGGCATATGCTGTCCTTTTGTTTGGGAGTGATCATTATGGGCCCACTGGGAACAAGCAGATGTCATCATCTGCCTGGCAGAGCATGATGATGAATAACCATGGCGCCATAGAGTTATCAGAGTCACAGCAAGCCTGTGTTACAGTGACAAAGTTGCAGGTTTCAGCAGGTAAAATAAACACATTTTTCCCTAAAATTATCAAGAGTAACTGATTTTCACAAATATGATGATTAAGAAAAGTTTTCACTTCCAGCTTTTCATTAACCAGATGCTCAAGTTGTTTTTTTTAAGCAACTAAAAGGATTCCAGAAAGGACCAGCTGAATGGCAAAGCTTTTCTGAATCTTTACACCAGAGTTTTAGATTAGTGGGGACCTGCTGTGCTTAATGCAGAGACAATCCTAAAACGCCACATTCTTCCTGCTGAGTTCTTGCCTTCAGTAACATGTTGTAAACCATTTAGGTAGAGGTAATTTAACAAGTTCTTGAAAGTTTTTGACATAAAAATTCAGTCCTAGTTTATTCCTGCAAGGCAAAACTAAATAATTGAATAAATAAAAATGCATTAGGCCCGGATCCACCACTTTTCCTGTTTTCCCTTTTAATTATTTCTGACAGTTTTTTTTAACCATCGTTGCCCAAGACCTTGCCCCTCCATCAAAGTCCTATTCACTGCTCGCCCTGTAATTGGTGAGATGGTGTTGATGTGAAAACCAATTACGAATGCTCTCAGTTTCACAAATACACATTTTCAGCAGCTACCATAAATACTGGCTTACAGACAAATGTAGCACTGTCTGTTTCTGACACACAGTTTATGACCCTTAGCATGACGTAAACGAGCTGACTGAGTAATATTTAAAACAATTCCATCACTTTATAACATGCAATTCCCTAAAACACAAGAAATAGCTAGCTTTTTAGCTCTTAGTTTATCTCTCTGAACTTCAGCTTTTTTTTTATTTAAAGCTGTTGTTTGGTCATGTTGTGCTCAAAATGAGCATTGGTGTCTAAATGAAACCAAAACTAACAATCTCCATCAACATAATGAGTTCCATTTATTAACATGGTTCATAACATCACATAAATCTCTGCTTCACACAAAACTGCAGTTTCCCTCTGCAGACATTAAATCATTCACAGCAGTAGTTGTTGTTCACAAGTCCCAAAACGTTTAACAACAACAACAACTAATTAGTTTAATCAAGTCCTCCGAGAGATAATGCAATAAAAAGGTTTTTAAGTAAATAAAACGCTACTGAGTAACGATCATCTGATCACTTGCATTAAGCCTCAGTATAAGAATGGGCAAAATAAACATTAGAGACATCATAAGTAATTCAGTAAAAATTCTGCTGCTTTAAAGCTTTGATACGTTAATAAAACAAGTCAAACAGCATTAAAAATAAGCAGAACGTTTGAAGTTGCCATCGTGTATTTAAAACAAGACAAATATTCTAGAGTAGGCATGTTTAAACACATATTTTTAGATTTGTTCTTGTATTTTTGGCTCAGGTTTCAAAGATAAAATGACCAAAAACTAGTAAAAAAAAAAATCCCAATATGGAACTATATTTTGTTAAGATGATTAAGAAGCACAGTGCTTAAGGAACTGAAATGCTCGCACATAAAGCAATGACAGAACATTTAGTAAAACATAAAAGTCAAAACAATAAGAGCTTTACGAGTTCTTTTTAAAAATTTTAACCTTTACTAATATTTAATGTCGGCAGGGAAAAGTTAGTATTAATCTTACTTTAATATAAATTAAAGTATGTGTGGGTAAATTATTTATCTATTTTTTTAATAACTTGTGGAGAAAGATGTCTCCTCTTCTATAGTAAAGTTTTCTCATCACGCTGATATGCGGAAACAAACAATCCGCAAAACCGGTGCAAAGGGACAAAATCCAATAT
>JBAMHV010000009.1:11662134-11674362 GCA_037177535.1 Pseudomugil gertrudae | reverse complement strand
ATTTACAACAAAATGATCCTAAATTTGATGCGTCTTAAATGTACTTATGAATATTTCCGTCAGATGCTTTCAAGTGGAAAGAAATGTTAATGAAAGAAAAGACTACATCACAATTTATTTTGGGCCACATGTTGTTACATACTGGTTTTCCAAATACTGCCATTTGTTTACAATTCAGTTTTAAAATCAAGCTGCTGAATACTTTCAAGGAAAAAACGCAGAAATCAATGTTTTGTCCTAAACCAACTAGAGATGCAGAAATACTTATTTTTTGTCACATATTGCTGAAGACTTCGAGCATCAGATGCGCCCATATTTTTGGTATCTGGTGTGGTCACTCACAGACAGGCTTTTTGGCACACAAGCAGAAGCAAACTCCAATTTTGGAGTGAAATACAAAATGTTTTTCTTAACAGCAGGGAGCAACCGCTCAACGGAAGGAAAACTAAATTCAACAAGTGCAAAGATTTACAAGAGCTTAATTTATTCTTTCGATGTGTTTCATCTTTGTTTTAAAGTTATTGTTGTGATGTGTTATAGAGGATGAAAAAAGAGCAAACGTGAAATGGATGCTAGTTGTGTTAAGGTACAAAGAAAATGAGGCTTGAATGAAAAGAGGTTAACAAAGAGCAGCCAAATGTCTGGCATTTAAAGTCCAGTCCTGTGAGAGATGGTCCCTCTATTGCCCTTTACAGATTGGCTGCAGAACACACTGAAACTCCAACAACTTTAATGTAAGTCAACAGTCAAAGAGCAATAGCAAATATAGTGCATAATTATATGATAATCCAGGTCAATCTTTGCTCTTTGCTACATACTGTATGCAGGCAAGCTAATTCATGTGTGGCAGTGGAATGGGTCTATTCTGATCCTATTCTAATCCTAGCCTTTACTGGTAATATAAATTGCAGCCACATATATTGGGAAAATGTTATAGCCATAAATATTATATAAAACTGGGTAAAAACAAACCAGCTATTATAAAGTAACACATTTTGAGTTAAGTAATGCATTAATGTGATGCTATACTAAACCAGGTGCTACATTTCTACAGTACTGCTGATTTTCATAAAGTGGAATACAAGTAAATATCAAGTTCCTTAAAGAGCAAATATAGTACAATTTTATAATATAAAATGTTAATAAAAGAATAGGTGACCTGTTTTAAGGTGCTCAGGGGCTCAAAGAGAGTGATTTAAGGCAGCATCTAACAGGGCTGAAAAGTCCAATTTTCAATGGTGTTTGGAAGTTTGTGAACAAGGATTTTCTAGACTTGTAAGTCATAATTATCCATATCTGCCTCCAAGGCTTCCTCTGGGTCTGCTGGCAGTGGAGCTTCTTCTTTTTAATAAACCTATAAAGCATCAAGAGGTCTTACTTCCCAAAAGTCAACATAATTCAAGGTCATTGTCAATACACCAAAACTAAAACCTTTAACAGCAATTTATTATTTTGTCTGATATCAAAAACCTGCTTCTCACAAGAACAACCTATATCTAACTTTTGAAAAGTTATTGTTTGGCCTGCAAATGTTCTACCATAAGTCTAGATGACTTTATACAAATCCAAAAATAAATCCTGATAATTCTAAAGACTTGGGACATCAAACACCAACCCTTTTAAAGCCACTGTCCAGCAGAGTTTAACTTTAACATGCCCATTATAAAAAAAGGTGGGTACACATCTTATTGTCAAGTTGACCCATTAATTTAGTCAGGTGTGTTGTTACAGATAAACATCTAAAACCTGCCAGGTCCTCAAGGGATGGAGTTTAAAATGCCTGCTAAAAAAACTTCCCATATAAGTAACAGAGATTGCATTTTGGACTGAATTGTGTTAAAGGCAGTAACAAATCAAAATAAAGTGCAAGTATTACCTACCATATACATAGAGGACATAGTCATCATAGGCTTCTCCTACTGCATTAGATGCCACACAACGATAAGTGCCATTATAGGACTTGTTGAGGTTTTCAATGTAGAGATCAGACCCGGTGACCACAGCATGAGGCGGCACATCCTCGTCTACTCTCAGCCAGTTGATCTGATACGGACTGGAAAGCATAAATACCACACATCATTCAGGCGGTGTCTATCCACACTAGAAATCTTCAATAAAGGTCAAATCTGACATGGACAGAAGAGAGCCATTGGCAGGCCCTGTCTAATAATGTAAAGCATGCTAACAGCTGGTAACATTTAAAAGGTACAATGCAATGTAAAGGTTAGAGGAGGTGTTTGGAGTGGTAAAATAAAGGAATGCATCAAATTAAACTGGAATTCTGACTAATAAAGTCTGTTCATTTAGATGAATACTTACTGCGGTTTTCCTTCAGCGATGCACGTCAAATCTAGATTGTCGCCCTCTCTGGTTAATCCTTCTGGATATGTCACCACAATCTTCACTTCCGGTTTATCTGAAGGAAAAGAGGGCAGTTTTAACGATACCACAGCTGTATACGTAGCAGCCAAAGCAGAAGTTAACTGATAGTCGGTGTCTTCAGTGAAACACAGAAAGAAAAGCTTCTAAACAAAAGCAAAGCAACCACAGGTGAAATATAGACGCTGATTACATGATTCTTCTGTGCTCAGTCAACACCCAGTCAGTCTACACTACCTTAAAGCAAAAATGTTTTTTTTTCCTCTTATCAATGCTAGCAAAAGATTACCAAAATGTCAAACGGCTCCAGTCAAGCTTTCTCTTTTCCCGTGAAAGGTCAGAGAAAACAGTTATCTACCTGAAAAAAATTAATATTCTCCACAGACTACAAAAGGCTACCTTAACCTTTCTTTAATGTTTAACAGTGGTAGGCTGCTTGTATCACCATTTCAATCAATTTAAAGAATACTTTTATATCTTTTAGCACCAGAGTAAAAATCATTTTTAGTTTTCTATAACAGTTAGCGGATGTCATCTTATATGGCAAAGCGGCCTTCTACCAGCATGATTCATTGCTGTGACAGTGGAAAAGATATTAAATCTAACAGTCAGAGAGTTTAATGAGTAAGTAATATAAGTAATAAATATAAGTAATAAGAAGAAGTGATATTTACTTATTAGAGTAACTGCATCTAGTTAATAAGCCTGCCTTTTTTATGGATTGCTTTGCGAGTGTGACACTGTAATAGATCACAACTTTGTTTAAGCTAAACAAACTGCACACTACCACACTTAGATGTAATATCGGTTTTAAGAGGCTGATTCCTTTAACAGTAAATGTCAGGTGCATGATAAATATATCCATTGTGACTTTATGGGTTATGGCAACTTTGTACTTACATTCTATCTTGTAGATCCAGAAGCAGTTAAGGATAATGGCCCATATTGGAAGCTAATTCATTTATTTTAAGTCGATTTTAGGGACAAGTCCTTTCAATAATTCATGTAAATCACCAACCTTTAAGCCCAAGATGATCTCAGCTTAGAGACCCATAAATTATCCCTTTTTTTTCTTTTTTGTGCACTCCCACACTGAAGGTTTCTGTTCTGACTCCAGACTATTAAAAAACAATACCATTCCAGAAGGTTGCTGAGCACGGATAATTTAAGTGGAAAACTTGATTATATTGGAAGAAACTTTGTTTACATTTTTTTTTTGCATCCAAACTGGTAAATCTGCAGTTGTAAATGCGTAGAACAAGTTCAGTAACATGATGTCTATAAAGCTGTTGAATATGAAGAAATAATTAGGATCAGGATTAAAGCAACATTTATTAATAATTTACCTATTTTCTTTTTTTTACTTATGTATTTTTATTATCATGTTGAGCATTGTGTGTCTAGTTATATGTGTATTATGTTATTGTCTATTGTCTTGCAACTGTGGCATGGGTGTATGGCCAAAACAAATTTCTCACTGGAGAGACAATAAAGTTTGCTTTTATCTTTATGTTTAGTAACATCACTGTTCACTGGTTTCTTGCTCTCAGACTACACTTAGTTTATACTTTCATGGACCAGACATAATGTTTTAAAAAACTTTTGCTGGTTTTATTTGTAAATTACCAGCGTCACTCTGGCCTGATGGTGGACAGATTCACCCAGAAATATTCCTACTATTTACACATCTCCCTGAATGGGAAATATTTCTTCAGATACACACTAATCAGTACTGGCTAAGATACATTACAGTCTCTTTATTAGCGGCTAAAAATTTAAATTTTGTGGATTTCACATGAGAAATAACTCTCCATGTGTAAAAATACCAAAACCAGTGAAGATGTCTTGCTTTTATGTCAACAATATAACATTTTCTTTTACAAACATGAACTAGTTAGATTGCAGCATTACTGTATGTCTAAGCACTGGTCAGATATATCAATAAGAACATATAAAGTAGAAAACGAGTGAGTCTGAACGCATAGCTAAAATGCAGCCCATAACTCCAAATATGTTTGTCTGTTTCCAAGTATAACAGATGCTCTTCTAAATGACATAAACTCTTTCAGGTTTATTAGTACCATTGGCGATACATTTGCCTCACCAATAATCAAGACCTCATCTAGCCTAAGCAAGACATAGTCTCTGCTGCAGTTTATTGGGCCTTGGGTTAGTTCTGGGATTAGAAGGATGGAGTTATGGGTCACTCACACATCACTTCCAATTGTCTTTGAGCGAGGAGGTCCTTTGCAGCTGGATGGTCGATTATACACTCCACTGGCATTCCATCGTCGTCTTTGGCAACGAAAAACTTCACCCGGCTTCTGACAGTAAACATCCTGTCATACATCTCCTCAACTGTTGTGTCACCTAAGGGAATAAATAAATAAATATCATCATGAGAATGAAATCGAATTAAATTCATTTCTGAAAAGTTATAAAACAAATCTCAAATCCTGCAGCAGCACAAGCTGCAGGGGCTGTAATGGGCAAATAGTCATGGCTATTAAGGGAATATTACCTGTCAAAATGGAATACTTCCAGATGGCATTTAGATTTAATTTATGATTCAGTGATGTGGTGCCCAAGTGAGACTTAAGAGGATTCAGATGAGCCCGAGGCCTTCGATTCTGACGAAAGTAGTGAGGAGCGGCTGGGTCATATCAAACCTGATAATGAATGCCTCTGCTGCTTGAAGGATCAGCATTGTTGAGGCTAACCCTGCAGTAATCTGCTGCCCACTAGGCCCAGGGCTGTCAGAGGGGCATTCATTTAGAGAGCATTACAATGCCACAGGGGCGTCACATTAGCTGCAGTGCTGAGTCCGATGGTTTACTTGCACTTAATGAAGTGAGGAAATAATTACAGCCCCACACTGACCTGAAGCACACTTCCATTTCTGCCTTGTCACAGGGGAGCCTGGCTGGACTCAGAGAGGGCAAAATGCAGTTGTTCCACAGTTGATGATCACCAATACACACATATGTGGACCCTTGATGGGTATTAACCCTGTGTAACGTGCACCCACCATGAAAGACCTTCCCACATAAAATTTAAAGAACTGGGACCAGTTACTGGTGATTGCACTACTGGGCATTAATTTTGATGACTCTGCCAATTGCAGTGAGAAAACAAGCTGTTTGAAAAGCACACTGAATGTTTTAGAAGGCTAAGTAAGTAATAACAGTAAACACTAAATGTGTTTCAAAATTAGTAAAGAACAGAAAACCTGCCTGAGCCATAAGAAAAAGCTTTACACATCTTATTGCTCACTACTGTGTGCGTTATTAACTGCAGTGAATACCCCTGTCAGATGACTTCACTGTAAAGAGCAAAACAACAGCAATGATCCTGTTTAGTTACTGTTAATTTATGTGAAGAGCTCAAATCTGAATGCAGAAGAAATGTGAAAGTTGCAGCAGAGACGTCAAATCAAATACTCTTGTGAGTTCTCAGCCCTGATCAATCCCAGTGCAATCAAGCGTGGCCTATTTTTCCAGATTACTTTTTTTCTTACTCGTTTCCTAACTCGACTCTTCTGATGCCAATACGCCAAAGAACCGTCAATGATTATGCTGTTTTAAGATGGCTTAAACAGTCACTGCTCTAGCACTGGTATTACCATTAGTGAAGCTGGCTCAACTGAATAAAGTATTCAGACTTTAAATGTACCCTCCATACTACATAAAATTTTTATATTTTCTTTGTTAGAGCTGAAGTTTTGAAGCAAAAGTTTGGAATATGTGTATGGTAATAAGTATTGTGACTGCACACCCATGACTTCAATGCAACGAGAAACCAACAATGATAAATGCTACGTGACAACATACCATAAGAACCATAATCTAAATGCTACTACTATAAGGATTAGAAGCAAAAGAGAATGCACAAATGTACTGTATTCATTAACACTTTTAGGTTTTCCACCAGTAAATGGGGTTAGAAACATAAATATGATGAAAAGAAACGCCTCTCCTATATTAAACTCACAAGAGAGGTGAAGCGTTGTTACGGTGCAGAAACACTAATTATTTATAAGCTTCCAACAATGAATAGAATTCAGATTTAGATGTGTTGCCACCGGTTTTAATCTCAAACTATTATATATACCTCATCTTTGGTGTAAATTCCTACACTGGTCATGAATTAAAAATGCACAGATCATTATATACCAATGCAGCCATTTTACAGCTGGATTAAAAAGAGTCTGCAAACGACACCATCATACTGAAAATGTACATGTTAATATTATTAATATTATTGCAAAGTCTTTTTTTTATCTGTTTATTATTGTGGATTTATTTCTGACAAAAAGAAAATATTCTGGGACATATAAAAGAAAAACCTGAATGTACAGAATTAAGGATTTAAATGTTTATTTATATACCACCTTTAAGAAAAAAAAAATAACCAGGGGCTTCACCATGAAACACAAAATAAAACAAAAAGAACTCAGAATATAAAGATGAGCAAATCTAAGCAAAAACAAGTTTAGAAAGATGCATTTTGAGCTGCTTTTTAAACGAGATGATCAGTTCTGCAAATCTCAGACTGAGAGGAAGGTAGTTCCAAAGGGAGGAAGATGCTGCTGCAAAGGCTCTGACAATAATTATTACATGCTGCTTAAGCAAAGGGAGAAGTAAACCTATGAAACAAGTGAAACTATGAAGAAGCACATTTGTTATTATAAGAACAATAAAATATAAAAATAATGTATTGGATCTGATAGTAGACAGACTCTGAAATACCTGAAAGCAGCGAACAGCCTGAAAACTGGGACTTAAGAGAACAAGAAACATCCCATAGTGGAGGCAAGTGATGTTTTCATCTGCACATGGGAGTATCATCTAGATTCATTATTACATTAAAAATCATGTATTTATTGCTTCTGCTGAAAGCTTAAAACCCAAACTGTCCTTTATAGCCTAACCCATGGTCAGCTAGTAGCTCATAACCTTAAAAAGTTTCCACAAACTCCACTGATCTCTGGGATGTATCCGGCATGATTACTGTACTGTATCAAGACCGAAAGAGAAGATAAAAATCTGCTGGTAGATGTCCTTTTTGTGTGCTGATTACATAGCTATTGCAGGTCAATACATCTAGCTGCAAAGGACCTCCTTGCTCAACTAGACAAAAAAGCTCAAGATGAAACACTCATCAGATATTCTGAATACAACGTAAATGAAAAAGGTGACAACTGCTTCTGACCCAACAAAAACAAACAGGTATACCCAAAATGCCAAATTATAACAGCTTATCCAATGTCAGGCATGTTTTATACAATAAGGCTTCTAACTCGTGCTGCTCACCGCTACATTACACATTAGTTTGCTCTGATTGGTTGTAAGTCTGTTGAACTGCGTCCAGAGGCATTTTGGTCTGTGTCCACTGATAACAGCCTTTGGAAATTGAAAATGAAAAGAGAGGTTCCACACTAATTTGCATGTCTGTCAGAGCTAGGATTTTCATAAAGAGCATGTCTTTAAAAAAAAGGAAAAAAAGAAGCGATGTTGCCTGTACACTTTCAACAATTTACATGCAGCTCTTATAAAAAATCATCACATTAACATTCACTGAACATTGACTATTGGAATAATTATTCATACATGTGATCTCACAAGGTCCAGTTTTTAAATAAATACATTTTAAGTTCCTCAATTTAATTATTGTTGGATTAGCTGCAATATTGAAGACAAATGTAACTAAATATTTATTACTGCGCTGAACCAAACTTTTTTAGAGCTGAAATAAAAGTGGAGCTGTAATGGCTGAGTACCTTTTTTTAAAGTGCTTCTCTTAGAAACTTATCAAAATTCTCTCTAAATCTCTTAAGCAGCCACACACGATT
The DNA here is from genome assembly GCA_037177535.1 of Pseudomugil gertrudae. Lineage (NCBI taxonomy): Eukaryota > Metazoa > Chordata > Actinopteri > Atheriniformes > Pseudomugilidae > Pseudomugil > Pseudomugil gertrudae. Next base: position 11,666,132 of record JBAMHV010000009.1, on the reverse strand, counting down.
GCACGCACATTTTAAAAACACATGAATGAATACAGCTGTATGATGGAACAAATCTCTCTACTGTGTTTACTTCAGAAGCAGCAGCTGATCACTGGTCTCCAGTATATTTAAACAATTTTCCAGCTGTCATTTATGTAAATTAGCATTTTGGCACCTTATATGCTGAGCTTCTTGCGGGCCAGAGCCCATCATCTCTGTATCTGCCAGCATGATAAATGTTTGCAAAACCATTTTGGCCAGTTCTAAACAGAATGTCTTCCTTGCTATTAAAACAGCTTGTTTTCATGAATGCAAAAGGCAAACATAATCATAAAATGTCCACAAAACTATTGTGATGTGGCTCCTAAATCTCAATGTGTGCAGGGTTAATGAATCATTTAGTACATCCACAATGAGAAGTGATTTGTGCTTTCTGGGGAATGCCAGGGCGTGACTTTCTGGCTCTTTTTATGTGTCCACTGCCACTATGGATTAGCCTTGCCCGCCATGTTGGTGGCATTTTGCTGATCTAACCATTCTGTTGCCTCTCCCTCTACTGCACAAGAATCAACAACTCATAAACAGAAATTGACTTTGACTCCTGTAGGGAACACTGGAGGCACAGACGGCATTTAGCTTCAGATTCACTCTTGTCTAAATATTTCATCTCTCAACAAGCCAAATGTATCCTCTCCATTCTTATACATATATAATTTGACACCAAGCTGAGAGCACCCCCTCTGTGTAAATACAATGAAACTGAAATGAATATCCCTGTTGCTGTACAGTTAGTATATAATGAATAATTGATAACTCCTAATCATAACCGAGAGGTAATAAGATTTTTTTTCCCACCAATCCATATTGTATAACCCTTTCTGCAAGGTGCTGCAGTCGGCCGGTGAACTAAAACGAAGATAACACGGGTAAATAAGAGTTCATAACTGTGTTTACAATGTGTAGATGGTGTAAGGAAAATAGAAAAGATTTCGAATTGAATACTTTTATAAAACACATTACCTCAGCAGTCAAAGTGTAACAAACTGCTCACAGTAAATATTTAAGCTATTTTAAAAGCAGACATGCATTTTGAAATGAAAATTACCAAATGAAAGTAGCTCCAAGGCAAATAAAAATGTATGAAAGATATAACATTATCCTAAATTGGCTGCTCCTGCAATTTGAATGCATATTTTAAGCAAGAAGCACAGACTTAGGAACACGGGGAAGACAGAAGGGGGTGGTGTCTCTGTGCTCCTCCAACTGTATATGGCAGGCAAGTTTATCTTCTTATGTACATACACTAGTCAACATAATCAGTACAACACACATTTAGACTAGAACTACATTTTCTTTCCAGAGGAGGAGCCTCTAGAGACCAGGACTTGTAGTGAAGTGGACAGGCCTGGAGCATGTGAGGCAAACTGGGGGAGGCTGTTATTCTACCAACCTGTCAGTTCTTCCTCCCCCTTCATCCATCTGATAGAGGCAGCTGGCTTGCTGCCCATGGCTGTGCAGGTGAGCTCCGTCTCGTTCCCCTCGCTGACCACATCCTCCCGGCTCTCTATGATTGGGCTGCCTGGTGGGACTGAACCACAGCAACAGCAACGGTCAAAAAGACACCAGCATGGCAACACTCCTACATTTTTTTTAACTAACAGAAACAACACAGATATTTATGTAGTGTTTGAATTAATTCTTCTCACTTTGAAGAATTGATTTGACCAGCTTACCATTATTTGCAGTACTCACTCTCTGTGACTGTATCTGACAATGGCATCAGTCACCCAGATAATTAAAAGTAGGCTGATCCTCCAACAGTTAGACCTGCAGCTGCACTGTTTCCATTTTATAAATCTGGTTCTATTTAAATCCTGAGTATATTTGTTTTGGAAAAATCGTTTTGCTACTTCTAGTCTGATGGAAACAGTTTATTATTTCTAAAAATGTTTGCCCAGAGAATAAAATACACATAATAACATAAAATTATTTAAAATATATTTAGAAAAAACTTAGACTTCTTGCATTATTATTATTATTAGTAGTAGTATTATTGTTGTTGTTGTTAACTCAAATCTTGTTTAATATTATTTATTATTGTTTATTGTAATCTTTCTTCTAAAAATGTCTTGTCTTAGTTTAAAATTTTGCACAAATCCTTGATCCTGATGAGAATATTAGTCCATTTTGGGAAGTTGTAGTGTAAAACTCAGATGTGCATGGACATAGTTTTTGGTGAAGGAAAAATATGCTACCTAGATTAACTAGTAAATTGGTTAAATAATTAATTACAAAATGGATGATTATGTTTCAACTGGCAACAAGTTATTTAGCCCAAACTGATGGTAGCTTCAAATTTCTAGAACAATTATGTCACTGACACATCCTTTGAAGAGTCATTGCTTGGTTGAGTTAAACTTGTCCGACTGATTATTAAAACTGAAAGATAGCAGGTAAACATCATCTACCAGTAAGAAATAATGTATAAAAATATGGATGATGTGTTAGATAACCACATAAATGTTTGTTGAAATCAAATTCAGAAGAAACAGTGGAACTCAGGGTTATGTTTAATTGTAAAATCAATAGCATTTCCATTTAAACAATGTGAAGAAAACTGAAGGTATTGGGACTAAATAGCTGTGTGGCCATAAGAAAACCACTAATCGGTGTGGGTAACTGGAGAAAAAAGCTTCAGTTTGCCGGGGATCATAAAGATTGGACTCTGGAGCAATGGAAAATTGGTTGTGTGGTCCGAAGAGTCCAGACATACCCTGCTCCAGAGTAATGCGAGCATCAGTGTAAGAATACAGCCAGAAAAAGGTGAAAAAAAAAGAAATGCAATAATACTGGAAATCCATCCTGTGACATTGCAGAAGCATATTAAAACAAAGCCAGAGAGAATGCATGCTGTAGTCAAAGCTGAAGGCAGCAAACAAAATATTTGACTGTGTAACTTTTCTTTTTTTCTTCTTTTTGGCCAAGCAGTGTATTCTTATATCTCGTACTAACAGAGCAACATAATTAACCTTTTACAAATAGAACACCCCTGGGCCGGCCCCAGAAGTTTTAGATTAGCATACTTCTGTTTAAACTGTGCTAAAATTAAAACTAGAACTACAATTTTTTTTCCCTTTTGGCTGAAAGCTAATGTGACTGGAGGGTTACTACCTCCTCGCCACTACATGGCACTGTCCTGCCAGGATAACCACATATCAAACTGGTGGTGCTGGAACAGCATAAAAGCTCAGTCGGTGGAACGTTTGGTCCCTCGTTTCCTCTTCCTCTTTGCATGGTGGTCGCAGCAGTGTGTTGGCGTGGCTGGGTGCAGGACGATATTTAAAAACCGGTAAGGTTGGTAGCAATGTCCTCATCCGAGCAGATTTGCCATATCGTGCCAAACACTAACTAGTTTGCCACACTCGCTGCATGTGGGTAATCGTGTGTGCAGGAGGAGTGATTGTGTTGCTGGTATCAGGAGTGCGCACTGCACCCTTTTTTCCTGTAGTGCGCACCATTATGTGTAAGTGCTGTCTCAAATTAAATACTGGACGTGTAGTGACGGTAAGTCACATATTATTTTGTCAAAATTATTTTCTGTCCCCTACACGGCTAAAAACTGCTAATATTTACGTGTGCTAACTGTACTGGGTCTGTTACCACAATGTCAAACAACTAGTTGGATATGTAGCAAGCTGCGGCATACATGAAAACCGTAACAAAATAACTTCATACTCACGTTTATACAAATTATACTTCGCCACCGTATTGTTTGCCGCCATTATTTTGAAAGTCCAGCATTCCTTTTCTGCTTCGTCAGCAAGATGGCATAGGTTTAGTGCACAAAAGGCCAGATTTACTAAGATCTCAATTTGCGTGTACTAAATAGCGTGTGGGATTTAGAATTTAGCGTGTGGGGCGGGACCGTGGTTAGCACCTGAGCTACTAAGATTGCTGACGCAAAGGACAGCGGGTGCAAAGTGTCAGAGACACGCCCATTTAAACGAGGATTTAGCGTG
>JBAMHV010000009.1:11637920-11652084 GCA_037177535.1 Pseudomugil gertrudae | reverse complement strand
ATATATTTCTGCTTTTTCTGCCCCTTTGAGATGCCAAACAAGGTTGATCTCAAATAGGCCTGCTACAAAAGGGCCATAGCTCTACATTTTATGACTTGTCACGTAAACTTTTAGAGATGTGGTGAAGCACTTACGTCTAAGATCTCTGAAGTAGATGGTCTGTCTGTTGGGGTTGAGTAGCTGGATTACGGAGTCGTCGTTGTTCTTCACTCTGCAGCTGATGGTGGCTGTTTCTCCCTCGATCACCGACACATTGTCAGTTTCCAGGTTCTGACTCTCAACTATACAGCGCAAGCAGAAAAAGCCAGAAGGGGAAATTAAATTTCAAATGGAAAGCAAACATTTCTTACTGGATATTTGGAGTCAATTAAATATTTATATTTCTTACAACGGGGAGTACATGTCAACACATGCAGTAAAGATATGAGAATAGGCTGTGTAGATAGTCTGTTTGCAGCCATGCTTAATCCTTTTAATATAAGAGCCATGTGCAGTGTTTGTCACTATTGATCTCCCCAGCTCAGAGTGGGCCCTGTGAGCCAGTGCCAGATGGGCTGTAAGCTCTGCTGCCCACGAAAATACAGAGAGAGGAGAGGGTAGGAAGAAAAAGAGACAAAGAACTAGTGTAAGAAAGTGGCAGGTAGTAGATATAGATGGGGTGAAGGATGTGAGGAAGGGAGGGTTGAACAGAGCAAGAGAAAAAAGCTAAAGAAAAGATGGATGAGAATATGTGACTGCTGTTTATGGTTAAGCGTTATCAGAGCTCTCTGTCTAAGGCTGCATGTGATCCGTGTGTGCTCAGTGTCTTTAGTGTCTGTTCTGTATCCCCAAGCATCCCAGTCGCTCTCTGTACACTGGTATTGCTACTTCTGACAGACTCTGGACCTTGTCATTGTAACTTACACCCTACTAAACTCCAACACAAAAAGCCTGACTTGGTCACACCTCTGTTGAAAGAGTGGGAGAGAGAGAAAACACAGACACAGAAAAACAGCAGAGAGAGGATGAAGTATCCAAACATGATCCTATGCTATATTTATCTGGCGATAGTCAAAAATAAAGAAATGGATATATACATAAAAAAAAAATAATGGCATAAAGAGAATTTATTTTAATGCCTCAGATTCACACCAGTAAATGAACAACATTCTCAGCCATAGCCCCCTCCAAAAAAAAAAAACATCAAAAGCACATTTGCATGCTCGGGCTGTCAGATACCTCTATTGCTTTCTGACATTTACAAAGTGGAGGGGGAAAAAGCTGCTGCATTTTCAGATAGTGATAATAGGAATAGACAGCCAAACTAACATGATTCAAAATGAACTCTGTGAATTCAGCAAGCAATAAGAAATTAACCTCCTGCAGAGAAAAGCTCTTTAGACCTGTCTGATACAATGAACTACCCATTCCATTCCAGTCTGCCACCAGAACTCAGGTTTAGGACAAGGGAAAGTAAAAGGTACTTAAAAAAGATTCAATCAGTTAAAGGTTTCCACTAAATCCACATGGGATATTTTTTTCTTTTGATGTACTAAATATTGTGTTTGAATTTGAGCTAACAATGGCCACTTTATAGATTTAATGTTAAAGAATATTAAAGAATAATAATGAATTTAGCCGTAAACTGGAAAAGCAGCCAGAGAGTTAAAACCTCCGCCAAGCTGCTCATTTCCACCTATAACGTGAAGATTCATTTTAAAATTACCATGTCCACAATTTCTTACTGCTCACTCAAATATGTAATGGAATCAAAGTTAGACCAAGAAATCACCAAAATTCACCAAGTGGATTTTTTTTCTTTTAGCAAAAAATGCTAAAAAAAACTAAACAAAACAGATAAACGTGTCTAAAAACGAGCTCCTTGGTGTAATAACTGTTTTGTACTTATTATATTTATATTTTGAATCTCAACAAATGTAGTTTTGGATAAAATATTTAGTTTAAAATGCAGAAAGATTGTGCTGATGGAAAAACTAACTCGGCTGGTAGAGACAAGAAAATGGTGAAACCTCTGGGAGTCGCTCGAGGAATTGGTGAAGAAACAGAATACAGAGAGAAAGAAGAGGAGCTCACAATGGGAAAATGTTTTCTTTTTGACTGCAGAATTACCCAACACCGGTGTAATCTCAGGTCTGTTTTGATAAACTACACTGATTTCAATCAGTAACCTATTCTATGGGTTTTCCAGGGAATTATGGTTGCATAACAAAGCTATATTAAGCCTAGATAGCAGCCTCAAAGTTATATAATTGCAACAAACAAGCCATTTGCCACAATCATATGATTTGCTCCATAAAGGTCAGCAACATGGTCGATTACTGTGCTGGGAGCCACTGAATTATTGAACAGCTTAATAAATAAAATGATCAGTTTCTTTCTAGTGCAGCTACATAATTCATCAGATAAATAAAACAGGTGAGTAAAGTTAACTAAGCGAATCCTGTCCAAGTTATTTATACTAAATTCATGTGTACATTTGTAATCTTTTCACGTGGAAGACTGGCACGCATTAGAGTATAGTGACATCATTTAAAATTCCTCACTGCATGTAATAAATACTGCAGAGTGGGGAAAAAGACAACATAAAAAGTTTTGATGTCTTTTTTTATTTTATTGCCATAAAGTAAAACATTTGGCAGTCAAAACAGCCACACAGAGCAACCTCAAAGCAAGGTTATTCTGCTCCCAAGCTGTTGGACGGAGAGAAGGGAAACGGAAAAGACAAATTCTCCATAAGGTTTAGCAGCCCCAAGCAAGGTTGGTCCCCCTCCAATATCCCAGCCTAGGCTCATCTCCAATTCAAAACACACATAAATAACATTGCTGTGATTAGCAATCCCATCAAAGTGAAAACAGGCCACTTTGTGGAACATGGAGGGTTTTCGCAATTGAAGTAAACATTTTCAATTGCCTCGGCATCCTGGTCATGATTGGGTGCAAATGAGGAGAGGCAGTCATTAATTCTTGGGGGTGGGTGTGGATGGAGAGGGAGTGGGCAGAGGCATAGCACAGATGACTGGCTGATAAATTCTCACTCATTCCAGCAGCTGTCTGCGAGAGTAAAGTGCCTGTATCTCTACACATGGCTGCCCTCCTGTTCCTGCATCACAACATACTGAATGAAACAGTCTGAGGAAAATACAGACCTTCAAAAGTCTGTGCACTCTCTGAGGGGATGTACAATCTGGCATCAAATGCTGGGCGTAGAGACTCAGCTCATCAGCCATCCTCAAAATGCAAAATGGCACCAGCCCCCACCAATTTCAACAAAAGTTGATGAAATCAGGAAATATTAGCGGACCGGCTCCTCCATCAGACATATAGAGACGGCCACCTTTTGGATCAAGTTGGCTTCTCCTTTGAACTTTTCTCTCTTGTTTTCACATCAAAAGACATGAAAGGGGCAGCAAAAAGCAGGACAGCCAGCCTCCAATTCCTCTCCCTTGAGTCACCGCTGTCTGCAGCAGCAGTCGTGTCCTTTCAAGGAACAACCAGACCATCATTAACAATAAAAGTTTCTTTCTCTCCTCCTCTGATTTGGCTTTTTTCTCTTTATCTTTCTCAGTCATTAAATCCTGATCCTCATGATGAAATGCTGTTTTAAGGATGTTCACAGAGTGAATGGTATAATTAGCTCCATACTTTTTCTCCTAGACATTTTGCATGGGAAGGTTTAAAAAAAATTCTTAACCTCTAATTTGGGTAAAGATGAACACTCAAATATGTTCAGTAAAGCTGTTATTTTAATGAATCTGCACCACAGATGATCAGCCAAACAAAAGGTTTATTTTCATTTAAATATTTTTATGTTAATACATATTATATTAAAGACTAGTTATGCCTTAATAAAGGGTGTAGAAATAACGTCTAACACCTTTAGTAATAATTTACTGGTTTGTAAACATTTAGATCTCAGCATCACAGGATGTTGGAAACAGCCACTCACTAAAATTTACAATAGCAAAATAGATAGAAATAAATCATTCATGTTCGGAAAGTCAAAGCTACAGAGCCCAGACTTTGCTGAACAGGTTTGAACATAAGTAGTCGGACTCAATTTGAGCCTTTTTCAAACCAATATTTTTCTCCTGTTTCTACATAAGAGGTCTGTTAAAAATCTGTCTGAGGAAATGTGAGTGGAAAAATAATCAATATGGCTCCTGAAACTTCACTCACCTTAAATTTACAAGGCTTGCTTTCAAGGTTTGCCTGGAATCTTTTAATGCAGTGGCATTGCTTCCCTTTCACTTCACAACCACCAGACTCCTTTGATGAGAATAGGGATTTTACTTCATGGAGGACTAGAACTTCTGCGCTGCTGTTGCCTTGACTGGTCAGTTTACAACTGTTTCTGAGTTCTTTATAAAGAAAAAAATCCGTTAGACTAACATAATCAGATAACTAGGTTTTGATCTGACAGCCAGTCATTACTTTTAAGGATTTTAAACAATATTAGTTTAAGTTTTAGCAATATTTAAAATATTTTCAGCTCAAATGATTCTTTTTTTCCTTCATAAGGATCAGGAGATTACACCTGTATGAGAGGGAGATTTAATGTGCTGCAGCTAAACAGTAATGGAAATGGTGACTGTCATTTGCAGATTTAATCAGCCACAGGGAGTTAAATTCAAATTAATCCTGTTTGTAATAATATTTCTCTCCTGAGTTTTTTTTACTTAACCTCCAAAATGATATAAATAACATTTGTAATGTTATCATACTCTGTTGGCGTAGAACAAAATAAACTGAATTAGTTCAGTAGGCTAAATTGTGACGTCAGACTAATCCACTCATTGCAGTTGTGCTTATGTGTTTTCAGTTTTGGAAAGAATTTCAGATCCGCCTTTACATGTAGCAAAGTTATCTTTGAAGAATAACAAGGAAAAAAAAGCAGCGGATGGCTGTTCCCACCATCCTGTGAAGAAACACCAACATAGCCAGCCATTCATGTAAATATGCACAGATGAACAGACTGCGATAGACATCCAATCAAGACAGACAGACGCACAGTAGAAAGCATATCCAAATGAACAGCAGGTAGCAAAAAGAAAAAGTACCTGTCACAGTTTCAGCAGCTCCTGTTGCAGCGCAGGGAAGGATGAGAGCAGAGGAGAAGAAAACAGACAGGTGGTGAGTAGACAAGAGGCAAGCAGAGGAAAACTTTTTCATTATTTCTGAAAAGGAATGTTTAAATTCATTAAATTCAAGCCCCATATTACATTTGTACAATTTTTAACCAATTAAGAAGAATGCAAAAGGAATCATAAGTGAGTAAGTCAGAGCGATGCGACATAGTGAACTATTTTTCTCTTTTCATGAGTTTTACTTGCATGATATATTAATGAGGGGACAGAGAAATATGTGGGCTTTGAATTCCTCCCCCTATGTCCCCTATTGAGATTCCAGCCAGGCCCACTGTGGAACAGCCACTGCCTGGAGACGCTCCCCTGGGACCTGTGGTGTATCCTGGAGAGGAATGCACCCATTCGGAACGGTGCCCACCCAAACTGGCATCTCTCAGGGCATGGGATATTGGCGTGTTCCCAAGTCCCTGCAGCATTGCTCAGGGCCCATACCCTCGGGAGAGCTTCCATCATTCATTGTCTGCCATTCACAAACAGCCTCCCACCTACACATCCACATTTACACACACTTTTTTTTTTTTACATCGCCTTCCACTGCACATCTACAGTTTTATAGCTCACAGACTTTATTTTATCATATTGACATTTCACACAGACTATGGGGCTTCTTAACATTGACTGTGAGCAATGGGAGCCTCAGAGTTAGGTGCACACTGTGTTGAAGTGACTGCTTGTCTCACTTGTCATTGCTGGTATAATAAGGGTGTAATGTATGACATGTGTCCTTGTTCTGCTCCTTTGTGCATTTTCAACATGTCAGCAGCTTCATCTGTACTAAAAAGAGTGAGTGACAAATCTAATACAATTGGGAACAAATTTCCAACATGGTCCAGGAGTCTGCTTTAATATCTCCCTGGCTGAAATCTCTGCTTCTTTAAAACCAAAAGAGTCAGTCAAAACATTATTCATATTACCCAAGAATTTAGGATAATGATGCTTCTGGGTGATCTAAGCTAAGAAGAAATGCTGATAGGCTTGAGCTTGAATGAGAACACTGTTTGTGTCCCAGTCTAACCAGCCCTCAGGACAGCCCCATAATGAGGCTTTTGAGCTGCTTTAATTGCCAGGTAATTATAATGTTGTAGCAACATTATGTAAATGACTCATTATCATCTTGTATGTATAGTCTATCTGCCCTCATTTTTATGTTACTTTGTCAGAAGTGTAACCTAGAAAAATGTATCATCTAGACATCAGGACAGCTCATTGTTTAATCTTGTCAACCGAGGCCTATATCTAAACATGGTGACTTGAAATAGTGTGGTGACACATTCCCTAACCCCTTAGTATGATCCACTTCCTGCTGGTGGCTTCTGAAGAGGCTATAAATGGCACTGTGATGGTAGGAGTGATGTTATGCCACCCCCTTGGCATTTCCCTCCTCTGTACCTGCAGGAGCACACAAGGCATTAGGTAGAAGTTATGAGGTGCCAGCTTGCCTGTGATTAGATGTCATGGCTGTCGCTCCACTTAGACAGGACAGATTTCTGAGGAAATGCGCGTGATGACATTCGTGCAAGTGCACCCATTGCACCAATCTGTCAATCTCATGGGATGAGAGCAGGCAGGCCAACCATCCTCCAAATTATGTCTGTCCTTGCCTCCTCACCTCTTCTCTTTCTCATTCAAAACTCATCTTCTAACTCTGCACAATGAAGAGCTGCATGTTCAGAAACAGAAAAAGCTCTCAATATGTTGTCAAATTACCTGAAGGAAACCCGACTGTTGTAAGCATTTAAAGGCCATATCTTTCATATTCAGGTATTTGTGTTCAACCCATGGCCACTCCAATGAAAATGCTCACTGGTTTTTGTTGCTGAGGCAGACTAAGATCTCAGGAGACAAGATGTATGTGTGGTAAGAGTGGCGCATAGCCTCTTTCTCTTCTTCACTACCGCTCCGTAAAAGCAGTGGGGTAACACTAATGAGGCAGCATTTCCTCTCAGTAGCAGACTGATGCCTTTGAATTAATGTTCTTTTCAGGTAAAACATTCCCTTGCTTATTTATGCTCATGATCTGCAGTGTGTTGCCTGTCAGCCTAGTGTGTGATAGCACTGCTTAAGAGGACACAACGGAGGTGGATGTTGGAGCTCTGTGTTGTTCCCTATAGTGACACCCACATTGGTTACCTTCATATCTGTATTTGTGTGTGCATGCGGAGAAATAAAGTCTTGCTGTGGGTATCCCACTGTGTGTTCATTTAATTAGAAGGGATCAGAGGTGGGTTCAAACTTTTTCTCTTCAATCGGATGGAGACGTGAGCTCCTGCGGGGTGGACCCAATAAACACGGGTAACTTTTGAGGTCAGTTTAGTTCCACAAAAGAAACCAATCAAAGGGTTTCAGCTTTCCCCAGGAAGAAGAAGAAGGGAAAAAAAGCTGCCCAGCACCTTGTGCTACTCTTTGTTGTCAGGGAAATCATTTTCAAATTTACAAATGCCCATCACTAGTTTTACTGGTTGTATTTTACAGTTTAATTCTTCATGACAGTAAAATACCAAACCAAAGCTTAAACAGCTCATCTAAACTGGTTGGATGGTTTATGCTTGTCAGCTTCAGGAGCAATGGCTTGATGAGCCTTTGTTAGTTGTCACACCCCCTAATTTTGAAACTGAAGCTTTATGAAGCACTGAATCTCTTTGACACAGCTGCCATTAAAATCTACTCTGCTTCAAAGCATGTCATGCGGTCAAAAAGGCAACATCTGCTGGGTGTGTATGTGTGATTGGATTTGAGGAGAAGCCTTCATAAAGTGTCATTAACACGTCTTTCAAGGGTCCCCCAATAACGCCTCTGATTAGGTGTTTAATAAAGCATATGTTCTCAAACCTGTGTTGCTGTTTATTTTCTGTTATTAATAAAAATGAGGAACAGAGATGTTAGGTTACATGGATTTAGTTTTGTAAGATGGTATGACTTACATTTAAGTTACTAATAATATAAGAAATCTTTGTTTTTAAACAAGAAATCTAAGAGAAAATGGTGCTTATGCAACTGGGATAGTAACTGTATGATTTTATCTATAAAGTTAAAGTGTAAGGGATTGATACTCAGGATATTAAGAGATTGACACAACTTAACCTTTCAAGTATCTTTGGAGCTGCTCAACACCTCTCTGACACATTTCTGACACAACTAAGCCTTGATTATATTGGTCTCATGACCAGTATCATAACAGTTCATTAAGTTGATACAGTCAGATATACAACATCCATTCCTGTCTATGCATCTTTCCCATCTTTCCAAGTGCAGTTAACAGTAAAAAAACAGCCATTATTTTTAGTAATTCACACAGAATTTTTATTCATGAGCTTGTGTTTCTAATTTTTTTTTGCCACTTTTGTTCTGTAAATCCATCTTGTTGGACAAATTGTTCATGCTGGTGTTTGTAAGCAATCTGATGTGTCCAAATGTCTGTTAGTCATGTTAGCAACTGCAGTTTTAAACTCCTGCTTCCATATAGATTTCTCCCAGCTTTGTCTGGCAAGAGCCACCCCTCCAAGCCAGTGGTCAGTCTAATTTGCATCTGTATGGACTTTTATACTCTATGTTGATCTCAATAGCACTCTTGCCGTACCACCGTGGGTTGTGCTGTGCATACTGAATTAATTTTTTTTAGATTTCCTTTCATGATAAAATAGGTAAGAAACCTTTAAATCATTTCAGAATAGTTGTACTAACATGTTTTTGTTAAAGTCAGTAGGTGTTAAATAAGATTCACAATGACGTATGTCTTTTTTGTACATTTGTACATGTTTTTTTTTTAACCATTAAAAATATTTAGAAAATACTGTCATGTTCCTAAAAACTAATCTGTTATGAAAGTAGCAGTGGTTGACAACAAAGCATTAAAACTATAGAAAGTACAGCTTTTCTCTCTTAACTAAATAGTATATATATATATATATATATATATAAACTGTGTCTAAACTTTTGACTGGTAGTGCATATGAGAGAGAGAGAGAGAGAGAGAGAGAGAGAGCGAGAGAGAGAGAGGGCTTTCTCTATACACAATTAACCATTTTCTTTTATTATCTGCATTCAGGTGAAGTTTAATCCAGCCCATTCAGCCAGTAAAAAGATCAGAAAAAATTCACCTGTAGACACGAGCAGGATTCTCAGATTAATTCTCCCCAGGGCCAGCTAAGACATAATAATCACATAGGCTTACGGGAGATGCAAAACATGTTTCTACACGATAAACTAACAAAAAAGAGATTTTGCAAATATGCCCACAGAGTAAGGTAACAGCACTCTATTCATATGACCTGCTGTGCACATGCCCAATATGTGACTGCTTTGAGAGTGTAGGCAGGAGGACATCTACAGCAGAAAAATACCTTTTACTTTGTGAGATTAATGGGGAATCCTTTTAAAAGTGCTGGTAAATAAAAAGCAGATATCAGATTTGGTGCCCTGTCTCCTTTTAGTAAAGTGCTATGAGCACCTGCAGATGTAAAAACAAACAAACAAACACAAAACAGATTAAACAAATTAAAGTCTAAATTTGGGATATGGCTTTAAAAACTGCCTTTGAAAATAAAAAGGTGTGCAGTCTCATCTGACTAGGTTCTGTCATTCACAGCACAGATAAAAAAAATGTCTCCACAGTAGACAAAAAAAAGCAGGAACAAAAGGAAAAAGTCAACGGAAAACAACAGCCCTGCTTTAATGACAACTCTGCACAACTCAGGTAGTTTTTATCTCACTGAGTCGTGTCAAGAAAAAAAATAAATAAAACAAACAAAAAAAAGAAGCTATAACACATTTCTGACGACTGTAGATGCCAGACTGCTGCTCCACACATGATAGGTGCCTAGCTCTCCTTTTTACGCAAATAAAACAAGAACAATAAAAGAGAAATAGAGGCAGGAGTTGCTTAAGACTCAGTTGACACATCCATCACAAGATAATGTGATGAAACAACACTATTCTGCCAGGCAGGACGTCTCAAATCAACGTAAAATGGGGCAGAGAAGAAGCGTAATAGTGACACAAGATTAAGACATGCTGATTGTGACAAATGTGATAACTATAAAGGTCTATAAATCACCAAGCAACTGCTTTTTGCCGGGAGGTACACTGATTTCCCTTTTACCAGCCAGGCCCAATGATCCACTGTGTTATGTTAACAAGACTGGTTGACTGAGCATGGACTAAAAGTGCAGCAGCAGCAGGCGAGAGATTCCTTCTTAAAGCCGAGGCAAAGCTTAACCTCTGGCAGAGTGACACATTACTTCTCATTCACATTGTCTATTTTGGGTGATGCTGCAACTTTTTTGTGCTTTCCTCCTCAGAGGCAGCCTGGCCCTCCGTTTTAAAAGAAAGTTGTGGGTCTGCGTTTGTTACCACGGGAGAGGAACCAATGCTCCAGTTCAGCAAGGATCAAAACGCATGCATGGTGTTTTGTATCAAAGCCCCCAAAGAGTCTTGAGGGAGAAATCGTTGCTATTCTGGTTACACTCTAATGACCCACCTATGGTACGATCTCTTGCCAGCAAAATTCACAAGAGAAATACTTTGAGGTGTGAATGTGATTGTGTGCATTCTAACATGTCTGCCAGCATATCTGCTTACTCACTAGAAATGTGTGTACATCTGCACAAGCCTCTCTTTATGTTTAGTGTGTGTGTGTGTGTGAATGTGAGGGGTAATTAGGACATTAGGAGAAGCTTCTGACAGGCTTGTCATCACCACAGCCTGCCCAGCAGAGAGGAGGTGGTCAGAGGGGTAAGTGGAGGTGCACCAGGGTCAAGAGACAGCTGCTGCAACACCACTCACTGTCTGGAAGCTCTCAGAGAATATTAAACCACTGGGGCTTCTGCCAACTCACTCCCTTGTTTTTGAAATACGCAAAGCCTTTCCACAAGGAGGCAATGGCTAATTTATGCCAGTGTTATAAAAGTGCTATTGTTTTTTTTTTTAAATCCTGAAACATGAGAACATAAACAGAAAAGGAGCTAAATAAATGGTGATGGCATCGAAGTAATTGAGGTTATTTTGTAAATCTGTGGATTTGCTATGCGATGACTGTTGTTCTTATTTTTGTTTTCACACTTTTTTCCTCTTTCCGTGATGATAAATCTGTGTGGTCCCACACCTCCTGTATATCTGTCTCCAGCAGAGTGAGGCTCCATTGTTACTATATGAGACGTATTAAATACACCGTTCATGGCTGATGACCTTGGTAATGACATACCATTAACTGTATAGATGGATTATTATCATCACAACAATAGCATGGCTTCTTTCCAGCATGACTCTCTAAAACACCTGTGCCCATTCTCTGGCTGCCTTCCCTCATACACTCATAATCACTTCTATCAGCCTAAAACGTTAACTGCATCCTGGGACACTAAACATATCTATTTGTTTGCAGTTGTAATGTCTTTTGTGTTTCTCAATCAGGCACCTGTCAGACACACACCTGCTACCTCACAGCTAAGGAAAAAGGCAGAGGAAAGGCCTTTTGTTTCCTCACAGAGTTTATAATCAGCACGTTGTTTCCAATCTTCCTTCTTCATTTTTCAATTTCCCATTTCCCTTTTCTCAGTCAAATCACTGCTATCAATCAGGTACGTGTTTGAGAGAGGGGGAAGTTCCTTGATGGAACCATCTCCAGCCCTAGGCCTCATTAGTCAGACACTGCAAGAGGAAATGTGTGTGTGTGTGTCTGATAGTCTGAGCAGCACGGGCATGTGTGGACGTGGGTGATAAAAATGAATTCTAGAAGAGTGTGTCTGTCAATATGAGGCCATTTAGCATTTCCTATTCCATCCAAATGATGCACAAGAGACATTACACTGTCTATTTTAGTTCCTCTAAATAGACACTCAGCTCAGTAAGTTCTATTATAGTTTGTGCTTTCCCTTCTCGGTGCTTACTGATGTCCTGATAGAAGTTGACCCTTACAACATGACCTGTAACATCTCAAAACAATTTCTGTGCAACCATGACAACATTGTCTCCTTATCAGCAGTGAAAACATCTAAGAAATGAATGCCTCAAACTGATATGGCTGTCAATACCAATCAAACCATAACAGCTGCATGGACATAAGCTATATTGATTACTTTGACAAAGGGAGCTCAAAGTGCATTGATATCTATTGAAGAGAGTCGACCAAGTTGGTTTGATGGTGCTGCACACACCATCAAAACAGAAATTGCATAAAGTCTTCTGTTAACATTCACGAGGCCCAAATTAGGCAACAAACACAAACAGTAAATAAAGAATGAGCTAACACAATGAGACCAGATTTTTGCCAGCGTGGCAATATGTTCAATTCTTTACAGAGACTATTGATTATAAAAGAAATCTATTTGAAGTGGCTAGACAAAATGGCAACTATAGTAAATTCACAATGCCAGGGTAATATATGGCTTCACTGCTTTCATTTATTCACAGCTTGACATTTCCTCCCTTCCACAGAGTGTGCTCTAACTGTGTGCCAATGGCCACATCATTTAGGCCGGACCCACATGAATATTTAACATTAGTGCCTGGCTCGTAGCTCACAGAAAATGAATTATTTTTAGTGGGCTTTTCAGAGGCACCGTGAAAAACTCTCACTCTGGTGATGAATCGCTGGAGAGTTTATGTTGTATTAAGCAGGCAAAACAAATGGCTATCAATCATTTGAAGCCTTCCATGCTTGCCAGCTATGCATCTCTACCCCCATTTAAGAGATTTGGTTGGTTTCAGCTGCCAGCCTTGGTGGAAGGGGGATTTCAACCTTGAGTTCATTGTGTTTGTTGTGTCTCTGAAAAAGGAAGGCGAAAGGAGCACAGATGCACCTATATAGGTAAATGGAAAAAGAGGCATGTAGTTATTGAACTATTGGGGAATTTGTTTAGTTTGTTTAGTTTTTTTCACCAATTTACTCATGTATGGAAAGCCATATAGCTTTAAATCACTGCAAATAGACTTCTGCTCTTTGGCTGCCATATTATGTTATTCTCTTCATTTTTTTCCATTCTTGTATGGGTTCTGTACATTATGCGGAAGCACTACAGTTCTGTATCCATCCATTGTGCCTTGTAAAGTAGTTCTATACTGATAATTTAGTCTGATAGACTGTGTGCAAAACTTTACGACATTACCAACAGGAAAGGTATGTCTCATTGTATATGTAGACATTAAGTACAGCATGTCAGTTGTTATAACAAACTATTTTCAGAAAAGTATTAAAGCGTCCAAACATCAACTTTTTACTATTCTTGTACAGGCTCTACATCTTGTGAGCTTTGTTATCTCTACTCACACTTTCTTACTGCTTAGAAAGAGTGCAAAGAAAAAAAAATATTATGCCTTAATTTCTCCATAAAGAAAAATGTTTTTCTACCTACCTTTACAATTACAATTTTAAATAACCCATGGTTTGTGTTTTTGCTTGTTTTCCATCTTATCCATAAAAAAATATTATTTATCACTCAAAACTAAAAAAAAATGTAGTTTGGCATTTTGTTCAAGATGAGTTTAATTCATAAGTAATGTAACAACAATTTCATGACTTTTATTTACGCAATTGTTCAAGTTTTTTTCTTGGCCAGTAATACGGTCACAAAATATTTGGATTTGTTCTACCTTTTATAAATGAAAGCGGTACAGCATAACACGTGTTTTTTAAAAACTGAAGGTTGAGGCTCTGAAAGAGCGTAAATGTGAACATCAAGTGAAACTCTTCTAGATGTCTGTTTTGTTTTGGCAGTAGGTGAATTAACACGTTTTCATGCTAATGTTTTTAAGGCAACTTCTAACACATACAAGTTCGACCAAAAATATTTATTTGTTGCAAACACTAAAAAAAATTCACACTCACATCATATGTTGTGCACAAAGTGAAGCCAAAAGTAACTGTTATCTAGTTTTTGGCAGGTGATTTTTGCTTCATATATACATATATAAAAATTTTGCATTCATATATATATATATATATATATATATATATATATATATATATATATATATATATATATATCCACCTCGCACCTTCCTAGTGTGCGTCTGACATAGAACAC
>JBAMHV010000009.1:11624526-11637577 GCA_037177535.1 Pseudomugil gertrudae | reverse complement strand
TAGAGAAAGGGTGTGTATGTATATATATATATATATATATATATATATATATATATATATATATATATATATATATATACCAACTTAGCATCTTCATAGTCTGATTCTGAAATGAAACATATACCCCTTGATATTTGGATATATCAGCATAAAAAATGTATATTGTAATAGTTATTTGTTAATGAGCAGTAGTCCTTACTGGAGACTGACTGTCTTACCTTCATGAGTAACCATCAGTCATGAACCTTTGTGTTAAGCTCATATTCATTTTTGGACTCTATGACATACATAACAGTAAAGATGTAAATTGAAAAATCATAAACTCCAAATTCCAGGGCACATAAAATGTTTGAATACCACACTAATGTATTATTGGCAAACCCAGCTGACCTAAATTCTTTCCCTCTCCTTCTGCTATTTAACCAAGAGAGTCACGACTAAGTCACTCAGTCATGCATAAGACGTCTTTTCAAATCAAATCAAAATTCCCAAATCAAATCAAGTTAAAATTTTATTTGTATAACACCTTTCATACCAGAAGCAGCACAAAGTGCTTCACACCTTCGAGTGCTTTACACTCTAAATTGTTACATTTTTAAGTTCACAACCTTTATGCTCATGCTATCCACAAAGCTGTATAAGTCAATGCAAATGCACTGTTTCCATCCAAATCTAACTTCAGAAGGACTCTATTCAATGTTTAATCAGATTCATATCAAGCATCCCTCAATAATGGCATGCCCTAGTTTTTAATCTGATTGTTGAGAATTTTGTCAGAGCAGCTGAAGCTGAATTCGCCCCTATCAAAGAAAACAAGACAGAACAGTGTGCTTCTCCAACAACACGGCATTCATGGGAAAAAAAACACTTGAAAAGTTCACATCATGTTTGACAGAATGAACATTTGTAAAGCTTATTTATAACAATAGTTGCTCTCACAATGCTGCTGGCCAAAACTGTGAATGCCAGCAAAAAAAGGTTTTAACTAAGACTCAAAGTGCTCAAAGATCAAATACAAACCGGTAAGTGCATATCAACATAATTCTTATAGGTGATTTGCTTTGAGTAGTATTTGACTGGCTGAGCAATTACTTTAACATTGTTTAATTGCTGGTTAATTTAGCTGTCATAGCAATCATGCAACCATCCAGTCTGTCAATCAGCAATTAAAAAGAGCTTGTGCAGGTAGTAACATGAAATGCTCAAATACTGACAAGTGAGCACCCAAAATGGGAACACACTGAGCATAATGATTCTCAGATTACCTGACAGTTTCATTAAAACAGATTACTGTGACCCTGAAGTTTTAATCTTCCTGATAGAGTGGAGCTGTTTTTACACCCCTCCTCAAGGATGCACTTCATTCCCAACAACATCCAGCTAAGATGAGATTTGGCCACCTTCAAATAGAATCTGAGTTGCTTCAATTGGTTAAACAGAAACTGGCAGGCTGAACAGAGCAGAGTGCAAACGCATCCACACAGCCACTGGAAGCTGTGGACACAAGATCGGGGGTAAGATATCCGTGAGTGGCCTGGCACCTGAGTCTGAGAGATAGTCCTGGTTTGTGTGAGCATATGGAGAAGGGGGATGCGGAAGGGGAGGTCAAATTGGAGAAAGTCTGGGTAGCTATACCTGTGTTTCCCCTACAGGTTAATATTTCATGGCTGTGTGATACAGTTCAGATGGCAGTTTGAGATGACTGAGAGGTGCAGGCAGCATGAGTTTAGCGATCTGTTAAAAACGGAGCGAGTATGGCAGGAAGAAGTGCGGCTACATCTGCAAAATGTGTTAGTGGCTGTTAATGTGAGAAGTCTCAAAATGACTGAGGTTTGTGCTTGTACGTGCATGCATGAACACGCGTGTGAGATGAGCTTTCTGCAGCCTGAGCCTATTAAAAGCAGTCACTGGCAGTACAGATGTGTCTCTCTCTGAGCCCAACATGAAACACAGGAAACAATCTCTTTGATCATTATCTACCTGTCAGTCTGCCCTCCAGAGGGACCGCCTGTTTCGACTGCTGATATGCCGCACTGACAGGCCAGAAACACACATGCAAACTTAAACACATCAAGGGAGAAAAAAAAAGTGCCACTGAATTTGACTCATGTCGGCATTAAGACTCGTCCCTGAGGAGGTATAACCATGACGACCAGTAGTGTCAGCAAAGCGCAGGTTTATTATTCTATATTTGGATTCCAATTAGCCTCGGTGACTGCGAGGCTTACAAAGGTCCACGTTCACATTCATCGGGCAATTGAGTCACCAATCCTCATGATTGTATGTTTGTTGAATGTGTAAAGAAGCAGGCAGAAAGCCATGTGATCGAAGGAAGCGCTTATCGAGGAGTAGGTCAAAAGCAAACAAAGTTGTTCAGGTTCTTTTATTTAACTTTGTACAGTAAATAACTCCGACAAC
Source organism: Pseudomugil gertrudae (assembly GCA_037177535.1). Lineage (NCBI taxonomy): Eukaryota > Metazoa > Chordata > Actinopteri > Atheriniformes > Pseudomugilidae > Pseudomugil > Pseudomugil gertrudae. Next base: position 11,635,159 of record JBAMHV010000009.1, on the reverse strand, counting down.
TAATAAGAAGCAAACTATACTGTTGTGATTAAGTGAACACCAGTCCTCATTCAGGTGATTAGGTTTTATTTTTTATACCTAATAAATGCAAAACAGATATCTGATTTTCTTTTGCTTATGTTTTTCGTTTTCTTTAACACTGAGAAATAAACATGCGTGTTTGATGTACAGGGTTAGCCACTGCTGTAAAGGTTGTGGTTATGATTAATAAAAAGGTCTGTGATCAGAGGCAAAGTCCAATCTCCAGCATAAATCCATCCTTTAATCCTCCATCTAAGCCTTTACAATCTGCCTTGCTAGATAAAGAAACTCTCATTCATGCATCAACGATAAATGTTGGTACCAAACATAAAGTTTGAACTTTGGATTATTCCAAAATAAAGGACATCATTAGAGATAATGACATTTTTAGATTTGCTTGTTACTTTCTTGTTTTTTTTTCTGAAACTAAAACAATTCTTGATCAAATATTTAAGTCTACAGATAAAAACGTACATTTGTACGAAGCTTTATTGTAATTGAGTAAAACGACACATAAAACAGACCATTTTGGGTGGTTTGATTGTGAAGATATCAATAATAAGACAGCAAAACTTTAAAAAAAGTCTTTTCTTTTTGCTTGTTTTTCTGTCTGCAGGTTAAAACATGGTCGTCATAATTTTCAAAGGAAATTCTTTACGATGCCTTTCAGGAGAATATCACTGCTTTTATGATCAGTCTATTAGTTTCTACATCCTCATACTAAATGCTTTTGTCACTTTAATCCTGCTGCTCCTTTTCCTTATTTCCTTCATCATTGCTGTTTCCAGCCTCTATGGGTTAAAGTCACTTCTTTTAATCTTCATGTCTTCCTACCAGGACCCAATGTAAACAAATGAACAATAAAATGCAGAGGGCAAAGCAATTTAAATGGAGACCCATGTCTGTCTGTCTTTTTTATTTCAGGTGTGGCTGACCTCACTTTAAATGTTTCCCCAATACTTTAGGTTGGTCACATTTGATTGTTGCATTTTCCACACATTAAGTTATAATAGCTTTTCCACATCTTACTCAGAAACACCAAAGGCGCCTGTATTCAGTTTTACTGAAATGTGCAACCTCACTTTAAATGCGTTGCGTCAACTTGCAGGTAGGGTTTGAAGGGTATTCTTATTGGAATGAGTCTATTTGTGTTGAGACCAGCTTGAGAAGGGCACGCAGGACAGCAGAAATGTGTGGCTTCCATGATAGTGTCCAACATAATGTCATCTTTATAATGCTTAAGATCACTGCGTAAGATCTTAGAGTACAACGTTCAAGGCTTCTCATCAACCAAACACACCAAATATTTAGTCAGAAAGACTGAATCACTGTTTTCTGCATCTGCAGCCACAACATATTGTGTCTACTTCAAGCCAGGAAATATGTCCCTATCTCGGTTGTTCATCTCTGTCTGCACTTCTTCCTTCAGATAAGGAAGGTGTAGATCCATCACTACTTCCACCACTTCTGTCCTATGAACATACAATGTTCCCATTAGATGGATATAGGTGCTACAGCTGCAGGCAGATGTCTAAAATTGTTTGTTATAGTAATTCCAAACCATAATATTGCCATCCTAGTGTGAGAAAGGAAACAAGGTGGTGAAACCCCCCATGGGAATTGACACACCCCTCCCAGTTCTCTGGCAACCTGCTCACACGACTGTTTTCACCCAAAGGTTTGTAAATCTTGTGTCCTTCCTGAGCCAGGTTCTGCTGAAAGACAACATTTAGCAGCTGAGGAGCAAAACTCTTTTTTTAAAAAAGGGTTTTTGGAGACAAATTGTGAAGTAAAGAGAGTGAAAATTTCAAATGATTGGCTCAACAACTAATCCAAGAGTGCTAATATTCCTTCACTTCTGCTGGATGTTTGCCAACAGGTCTGGTAAAATAACATTGCGATGATGGCAAATGTCAACATATTTTTTACATCTTTTTTGCTGCTGCAAAGTGGCATCAATTGTGTAAATTTAAGTAACAACAAGAACAGAAATGCATATTAAGGCTAAAAGCTTTGCCTAATTTTAAAGTTTTATCCACCCAGCTTCATCCTGGGTTGAGGAAAGTAACCAAAATACAAAAAGAAAGAAAAATATTAACAATAAAGTGTTTAAAACAACAAAGAAATAAATAAACTATGTTGTGCTAAACGAACAGCATTGAACACACTAGCATTTCGGTATACATGCAGAAATATTTACACAAACTATTAGATTAGTTTTTGTAAACTGGGGATCATGACTGGATTCACCAAAGATGTTCAGGTGCACGACATCTGTCTCTACATTATTAATCATACACACGATGACACAGACATGGCTGTGTCAACACATCCTATCGTCTGTACACGACGGTCCATGCAGACCGCAATAAACAACCCAGTGGAAAATAAAGAGGTGGGGTTGCAGTGCTGGTTAACCGGTGTTGGTGTCATCCTGGACATGTCACTGTTAAAGAGAAGATCTGCACAAGAGACATCAAACTGCTGGCTTTGCCAGGCTTCAAACATAACATTCAAATGCATTATGGTGATCTCTGGACATTTTAACAACACCTACCTCTCTGCTACTCTACCATCGTTTCAACAGTTTGTCAGCTGCTCCACCAAAGAAAATAAATGGATGTATTTTTTGCAAATATTAAAAATGCATACAGATACTCTGCCATGCAATCTTTAGGAGGATCAGGTTAAATAAACTCCTGTGTGGACAGCATCATCCCAACAAGAACAATGAGTTGCTTCCCCAGTAACAAACCCTGGATCACCTGTGACCTGAAAAAGCTGCTGTAAATTTAAATTTCAGTATTTTTTATTTCATTTTACAGCTTTACAAAGTATCAGCACATTTTATGCTATTTATATATATTTCTAAATTATTTACCTTTTTATATAAACATAAAGCAAATAAAATTAAATGCTTGTGTTCATTTAGCTTTTTTAAGGATTACCTAAAAATACTTAAAAAATAACTGTAACAGTGGTTTTTTGGAACCTCAGTTAATAATCCAAACAAATATTAATTTTTTTGTTTCACTTGAAAACCTTTCGTGTAGTGGGGGCATTATGTCAAACAGCCTACATAGTTTGGCATTTTAAAAAAATATTTAGGACTAATAAAGTAGTCATAGCAATTATCAAGGTGAAGATTGGCCTTCAGGTTTATAGCTAATATTTAACTTTTTTTCAAAGGTGAGATAAAATAGGAATAACCCATTTAGCCCTTCGCAACTAAAAAGAATCAGAGAAAAATCAAGAGGCAACATTTTAATAGCTGCAAGGCCAAACTGAACAGCCTTGAGAAACAGTAAAAAGACACAGCATTCTGAAACCCATTGAGTTTTTATATCCCTATCTCCAGGCAAGAATACTCTAGCAATAACTTATTTCTTCACTTCACCATCCATCCATCCATTTTCTACCGCTTCTCCCTGAACGGGGTCGCGGGGGGGCTGGAGCCAATCCCAGCTCACAACGGGCGAGAGGCAGGGTACACCCTGGACAGGTCACCAGTCCATCACAGGTTCTTCACTTCACCTCATATCCCAAATTTTAATATTAAAGTAGATTGGAGTTTGATAATAATACTGTCAGTTAACATAATGGTAATAAACATTTCTGTTCACAAGTGCAGGTCTGTGGTGTCATTGTGTTGTTTTCATTGTTACAATTAATACAACCTTAAGGCAAGAGAGAGAAAAAAGGTTAAAGGGATATGTTTTGTCTCAGACTGCTACTTGCAATTGGACTGTGGTTAGCTTACTCTTACTTTCTTCAAATTTGTTGTGTTGAAACAGTTTTAGATGGTATAAGTTTTCTTGTAGTCACTTATTAAAGCAACACTACTGAAATATGGCAGATTTTCATATGATGGCACCCCCCAATGACAACCAGTCTCTTCTCCGAGCTCTCTCCGGCCAGTAAAAGTCAGTCTGATGTTGACTCTTATCCTTTCTCTCTCTTTCTTTGCTTTTCTACGATAATTTCCTTTTGTGCTTCTTTACTGAATCAGCTGTAATGTGCATTCAAATCAACCAATGTGTTGATATCCATTTACTGGGATGTTATGCTGATTCATAAAGCAAAACACAGCTGTTATGTGATCGCCTGGGCTGGAAAAAAAAGGTTGTGAAGTCAAATTTATCAACCTTAGGACACTGCAGGGCAATGATGGCTCCAATAATGTGCATGAAAACCAGAGTGCCTTTTAACTGAGCCAAAAGCACAGATTTTTTAGGTTTGTTTTGCTAAATATTTTTTTAAAAATGCAGATTATACTGTGAGTCTTCATTACTGTATAATTATGAACTGTTGGTTTCTGTTAGTCTAGAATAAGTGATAACTTCTGGTATCTAGTTTTAATATGCAGTGTTTTGCCACAATCCCTATAAAATATATCACATCTCTGACACAAGAGCTGTGATAAAAGCAACAGTCTGGCAGCATATACAACTCCTGCAACTAATATCAGTAAAATGTAAATGCAAGATGTTGCACCATGGTCCTTGCCAGAGGGAGGCAACAAAGAGAAGACAGTCATTGAGGAAATAAAAAGAATGAGTCAGGTAGTCCATGACACAACAGTGACACCTCAGAAGATTAGAGCTGCTTCTCAGTCTAAATCAGCCTTCTATCTTCATGCTTAGCCCCATTACTTGCTTTGTAGGGTACTGCCCTCAGGGATGCACTTCCCACACAACGGTAGATGCCAAGTGACTGAGCAAGAGCACACACACAAACAGGCTTGCATGTGCTATCACTCACAGAGTCACACTGAGCAAGATAAAGACGAATTGAATAAGATGATTGACGAGGACAATGCTGGGAAGTCTTTAAAGAAAGTGTCTGAAGGTTTCTGTGGGCTGAAACTGTTCATGAATCACTGCTCGAGAGTTTTCTTTCAAATTTAAATGCAAACTTTTACACTTCAGTTTCAACCACACGCTGCCAATACAGCACTGGATACTGCTGCCATTTTAATGACCATAAAAACTGCATGTTGAAGAAATTTCTGCCAAACACAAGACAAACTGGTGAGTGTGTTTTGGAGGAAGACCAGGATGTGCATAGGGTATTGTTTGTCTTAGGCAGACAGGAGGCTGCCGGTGGAATGCCAGTGTAAATACCTGGTTTTGTCAGTTCTCTGAGCTGCTGTCTGGGATCCAGTGTAACCACAGGATCAGCATCAGAGAACATTTTTATCCCTCAGCTTACAAACCTACTGAACTGCAGCTCTACATCCGCTCTTCCTCTCCTTGCTCTCTTTGTTGTGAGCCAGCTTCACTCCTTGAAAAACAACATGACCCTACAAGTACTCCTTACATTCGGATCGTGCACAAGGTTGAGGGAAAGGCTAGATCTCTGGCCAGTTCAGTGGAGGAGTTTTACTTTTAGTTGCAGTATATAAAACAATAGAAAAAAAGTTTTTTTTTCCTGGCTAAAGATTTGAGTCTTTAAATTTGATATATAAAAAAAATCTTTAAGATAATTCACTGTTCAGTTTAAATATTTCCATTCTGCTTTGAGTGCAGTCGATGTATTAAAAAATCTAATTATTTGGATCATTTACAAAAATAAATGCCTCAAATAAAACCTGGCAACAACACTAACCTGTAAAATGAAGTGAAATAAAAACTAAATGAATCCAAATCAGGAGGAGCCGTGGGACTCGACAAATGTGTACTGTGAACAATTAACTAGTGCATCCAGCATACGAATCAGCTACTGGCACATTACACATACTGTAAAGCTCATTACAGTTGCAAAGCACACCAACGTCGATCAAATTCACTGACAGAGCAGCAAGTGAGCTCTGTCAGAATCTGCCTGCCACTCAGCTCTTTAACTTGCTGCTTCACCCCAATCACCCGGCGCAGACACAACAACAGCCTCGTCTCGCGTTTTAACAAGTCATGCTTCGTTATGTGCAGGACTTTTCCCAGACTTTTGCGCTCTTTGAAGGATGCTGACTGTTGTGATGCTTTCATCTCCTCCCTCAAAAAGAAAAAGGAGGGGAAAAAAAAGACAGAAAAAGAATTCCTGAACTAAAACATCCATGGTTAAACATAAAAGGGTTGAGATATTTTAAAACTGACATCACTTCAAAGGCTACGAACACATTCAAAGGATATCACAAGAAAGAGATTCAAAAGCACGCTAGTCACCTGTAATCCACTGCTAATACCTGGTCCTCACAACTGCATATTAACATTAAATCCACTCACACAAGAGCTGGTTCGATGTGGAGACTCAAACAGGAAATGGGGTCATTAAAACCCAACTGCCAAAACATATAATTGTACAAATTTTCCATGTGGATATTTTATAGCTGCTTTCGGTATAAATTCCGAAAGCAAACAGAGATCTAGAGACTGAATATTCATCTCAGATCATCAGCCGTGTTTGAGCGATGACTATCCCGCCAGCCAACATCGAGCCCTCTTTCATTGCTGATCGTCTGTGTGTCTTATTCTTACATCACTTCAGCTCTTTGTCTTGTGATTCCGTGTTCTTTGAGTTTGTTGCAAGTTCACTGTTAAAAGGTAGTTTTTAAAAGAACACGCCTGCTTTTAAATAAAACGAGGAAGGAAGTGTACCTTCAAAGGGCCTCTTTTTTTCTTCCCACAGAACAGAGGCTTGTTGAAACTTTAAGAAACCACTACTAAATCATTGATGCTGCACAAATAAGCATTCAAACAAAGTGTTTTCACCATTATGCTGGTGGAGGATGTTTACTTTGAGAGTAAAGCTGTGACATATGCGGTGTGTTTTTAAAAGATATCTATGTTTTTTTAAGAGCAGCTGTCTATTAACCAGAAGGTTAGGGATCAATTCCAGGCTTCCTGTGATTACATGTCCCAAACTGTCCTTGGGCAAGACACTGAACACCAAGTTATCCCCTGACGTGTCTATCGGGGTGAATGTGACATGTAGTGCAACATACTTAAAGTTGACATGACTGGAAAAGCACCACAAAGGTACATTTACCATTTATTTAATACAGCATCCGAAAAGTATATGGGTGATATATTTAAGTGTCAGTTCAGAGTTGAAATGCCACTTTCAAACAGCAAAGTGACACATGAACGCAGACAAAAGTCACCGGTAGACCTACCACACCACTCTGTGAGGTAAAATGACTTTTTTTTGTCCGTCTGATGGCTTTGAAAGAAGCAATAAACAGCTGCAGCTCCCTGTTGGAAAAGCCTGTCAGACAGAGAAAATATCATAAACATATCTCACACTTAAACTAATATCTGCTTCATATTTTTTTCTTTTTTAGTGTGTATTTTTGGGGGGGAATTGAAATGTGTTTTGTAGGTGATCTAATTTATAGCACAGCACATAAGCAGGTACTCCTGTTCAAACAGGGGACATTGCCAGTACACAGGCACACATCTCATATGGTATTGCTATATTTAGATCCCAATGCATTAAAAAAGCAAGTAATATTTGGAATAATTCCAAAACAAGCTGCTTGGCCATAGAAGAAAAAATGAATTAAAAAGAACAGAGGAAATTGGCCAGAATAGGTGACATTATCTACCAGTGTGAGGAAAATGCCACTTTACAATCTGCATCTGCAATTGACAAACTATTATTAACACTAAGATAAACCTAAAGCAGTCAAATAAACAAAAATTGCAGATAATCACACTGTTATTAAAAACATACATATAATTATACAGATTTTGTGGAAAATAATTTTCAGTTTGTGAAGCAAAAAGCACAAATGTAGGTTGTGATTAATAATGTTTGCTATGTATTGCATCTTTCTGCTTAGTTAAAATTAGTCATAAATATTCTTACGTTTTATTAAATTATCAGGTTGGGTTTTAAAACGTTGATAAATCCTTTATAAAATTATTTGCAAGCATTGGTGTGACATCAAACTGTGTCAGTCTGCATGTCACATGGAGTAGTCTATTTTTATCTACATATCTTTTCTCACTCAAATATAATATGAATAAAAATAACACTTGGAATATTTTAGCAGATCGTTATTTGTTCTTCAGCAATTTTCTTTGTATGTAAATTTCCGCAACACCTTGAGTTTTACTTTTTAACTAGCCTTTCTGCTGTCAGTCGTTGACTCCTCTCTTCACACTGTTTAAGTCAATTAACTGGTTCTAATGTGCAGCTCACACTTTGAGCTATCACTTTTGCCTTGTGACATTAAAGCTTACCCGCATCCTCATTGTTCATTTAAAGAAATAACTCAGTTTGATTTCTTAGTTTTGTGTTTTATAATAAATATAATACAATTAAATTGTACTGTTGTCTTTAAAGCAACAAGTTTATTATCTTAAAACGATGCCACTAATTCCTTTTCTGGAGCTGTTGTTTTAAAGCTTGTTGAGGTTGAGAAACTGCATATTACAACTTCTCAACATTACTTTATGACACCATATCACATGCCGGCAACTTAATGAAACTAAATTTAACCTAAAAAAAACACACAAACACACACACGGAAGCCAAACTGGCTTTTGTTAGGTGGCAGCAAAGTGTGATAAACTCGTGCAGCAGCATGAAACAGTTTACATTTGAAGTTATCACTCAACGTGGTAGTCCTACACACCTTTGAATACAGAGGAGAAAAAATCCACTGCATTGAAAAGGTTTAGGATGCAAACGGTGCTATTTTATTTTATTCATTTTCAATAGTTTATTGCTTATTTGGACAAGGTGCTGCACATTTACATGAAAAATATGAGATATCACACAAACAACTACCTGCAATAACTGTGATTAGAAAAGGAGAAATATAATCTAACCAAAACAAGTAGATGGTGACAAAAAGAGTATTATAACTGCACAAAATAATGTTGTTTACTTGAATTCTTTAAAGGATCGGGTTATTCCAGTAGCTAGCTGGCCAATGTTTGTGGTCCACTTGATAAATTATGTTGATTAATTAATTGCACTTTAAGATAAATAAATAAATAAATAAATAAGCAAATCTTCATCAAAAGGATAAGTTTATGCATTAAATCCAGACTCTGATAGACCAAACTTTAGTAAACTATGATAATATAAACTTGCTGTGTGGGGGCAGGCTGTAGTGAACACAAAGGAATCTTTGAAAATAAATGATACTTTAATAATTAAGAAAGTGTTGTTTTGTTTAAAAGAAACATTTGGTTAAAGATCACATATTAAAAAAGTGGGATAAAGTGTGTTTGTTTTCACTTGGAAAAACACCAAAGAAACACTAGCACTATTGTGTACAGTAATCTCAGCCATCAGGCACAGCAAAGTGTAAACGGTGAACAACAGAAGGGAGCTGTGGACATCAGCCAGTGCGCCCTCAGTCACCGTGAAAATTAGAATCGCATATTTTGGCAGGACACTCACAAGCTCTTGAAGAAAAATGAGCTTCATCTTTAAGATGCTCAAATTTCCATTTCCATTTGATTGCTCTCTCAAAGTGCCGCGTATTAGTTTGGCACAACTGGCAGAACGAGTCCACTCTATAAAACAAATCATTAAACCATTTTCTTTCTGGGCAATCTTCACTTCGACCCAAAAATCAGCACATTGTGCAAAAAGACAAGTGAAGCGAGCAAAGGAAATTAAGAAATAACAGCAAGATAAGTTCCATGCTGAGTGGTGAAGAGGAGCATTATGGATTCCATATAAGGCTCGAAAACCAGTACAATTTATATATTACTGCTCTTAAGATGGATAGATGTTCCATCCCCAAGCTTTGGTAAGCTAAAGATGACTGAAGAATAAAAAGGGATAAAAGAGGAAGTAGAAAGAGATAAAAAAAAATACAGAGGTGGTTATATTTGAGCAGACAGGGTGGTCCCCTCTAAAATGTGACCGTGGCTCAATTGGATTCCAGAAGAGCTTCCTAGATGTGTCAACAAGAGCAAAACTCTGGAAATAGCTAAGATTTTAAACACAATAAGCATGAAAACTGTTCCTGTGAGGTGTGAATTCAGATTCTGCAGGACAATGTTTGTAGCTACGGGTCATCAGGACTCAGAAATGCTCTTCACATCGCTTTAAATAAATCTAAATGTGGATTTTACATTAGCTCACTATTATGCCTCTATTTCTCTGATTACGCCGAAATATTCATGTGCTGTCTCTATTTTTAATAAATAACTGTCGATGGATCAAAGGTGACAAATGGGAATAATGTTGCAAAGTCAAGCAAACTAAGAGCGACCGATCTGCAGGTGACACTGTTCTACCTTAGTTGTTGCTGATCATGATGTATGTCTTAGTAGGATAGAAAAATAAAGCTGAGAGCTGCTAATCTTTCCACTCTGATTATTGCTGTCACCTTAGATTTATCCATTGCATGTGTGCAGATTTGGCAGTCAATTTCATAGCCTTAAACACAATCTCCCAGGGAAATGCTAAGGTCAAAATGGATCCATAAATAATCCCCAAGTCTGTGACTCTTCCTCTAAGTGTTATTCAAAGAGAATCAATAGGATGTTGTGATTCAAACACAAAAACCTATTCTTTTGCTTATCAGCAAAGCTCTCTCACAGCACTTTGTGGTGATCAATTATTAAAATCAACCAGCATCCACCCAGCATCCACCCAGCATCCATCTAGCATTCATCCAGCTACCACCCACCCAGCATTCATCCAG
>JBAMHV010000009.1:11604489-11622651 GCA_037177535.1 Pseudomugil gertrudae | reverse complement strand
GATAGATAGATAGATAGATAGATAGATAGATAGATAGATAGATAGATAGATAGATAGATAGATAGATAGATAGAACAAAAATGTCACGTCATCATGGCTACTTGTTTTCTTAATCCAAATGAAAAAGGACAATAAAGTAATTTAAGATTTGTTGTTGTTTTTAAGTAAATGTGATGGTCAAAGGTGCTAAATCCGCATAATGTACCATTAATTATGTCATAATATGGGAAGAAAAAGACAATTAAACAGTATGGCCATTAATCATTGGGTTTTAGGATTGTTCCAGACCTTTAACTGAACCCATAAAGAGTATAAATACTGCTTGTGAAAATTTAGCAGTTCTGTAATGTCAACACAATGATAAGCAAAGTTATGCCTCTGAGTTTGCATATTTTCAGTTTAACGATTGTTTTTCTTATTCAATGAAAAACGTTTTATCAGATTGTGATTTTAATATCAACTGTTCAAAGGTTGAGGGAGGTTGTGTCTCCAAGGAGACATATAATGCTCTGTTTTCAAGTGTTTACACAATTTAATGAAGTCTTTTTGAAATGTCATGTTTTGAACAAAACACCATATGTGTACAGTCTCCTTTCCTCACTATTGAATCACTCCTTTTCTGCTGGATACCAGTTTTAGGGAGTGAGCTGTTGGACATGACTCCATCCATCTCTCTGTTGGAGTAATGGGCTCAGATTTGTAATACAACTTTAAACTTCCATGCAAATATGCATTTTGACTGATATTACACTCAACAGCCTTTGTAGCATTTTATACCATGTGAAATGATACAGTAGTACGAGAGCTCTGTATAACAATAAGATATTCATCTGATACTTTACCTGAAATGTTATTTTCAGATTCTTACACACTTTTTAACCTGCAGTCTAACCAGAAGCTGTGATTCTGATCTATTTTTTAGGCTCAGGCTTGTTCACAGTCATTTGTAGCAGTTGTACTGCTGGTAAAAAAAAAAAATAAAAAAAAATAAGAAATGATGGTGGATAATATATAGTTAAGTTTCAATAAAATATCCACTTTAAAAGAAAATGAAGAAGACTTTGGCATAAGGATATTCTTTCAAGAACAGAAAGGTTGAGCCTTTAATTATATGTAACATTTAGTACATTTTCCGCTAAACACACGTAAAATCCTATTTTTGACAAAGCATAAAGCTCACTTTTAGGAGTTTTCAGAAAGTCCTTGATTTCCATTCCATCTCATTTGGTTTTTGTGCAATTAAAATTGTTAAAGAGATAAATTTTCCATTTGACAATGCACTGAAATCTGACACCAAAGCAAACTTGATTTTCACACCATAGTAAAGCTCCAAGAGTCTTCGTATTGATTTCTGCAGCACCGAGAAAAAATACAAAATATTTGCCTAAAACTGTGAGAGGAAAAAAAAGATCAACTTTAGCCTCCAAGATGTAAAATTGCATTGCCAGCATGTGAAAATGTCAAATTTATGATATGTGTTCATTACGTCTGGACCACCTCCGTGCATATTTTGTGAAGAACAAAGAAAAGCAACGCCTCTGGACTGAAAGTGTTAGATTGTGCAAGTGGATAGAACCAGTTAACAAATGTGTTCATTTTCACACATAAAAACACTGAATTGCACATAACTTGCCATCGTGTGTTTGTTGTTTACTCAAAGCCTCTGGGAGTCAACCTACTCTGGGTTTGCCTTCTGGCATTAAATAAAGATTTGAAAATCTCTTTCTGACAAAGCCTTCAAAATGCATTCCAGGGCTGAAAGAAAAGAAATATTATTATATACAGCTCATGTTTTTTAAACTAATGCCTGGATTTAACCCTTTAATCACCCAGCACCACCTCTCAAAATGCACATCCAAGTGTTTAAAGTGCTTTTTGTCCTGTGTAAAGTAGGACATCTTTACTCTTGGGAAAATGCTGCCCATAGATTGTTTGAGAAGCTATTCCAAGATTTGGTTTCCAAAGTAAACAATATTTGTATAAAACAGAGCTGTGTCACCTCCACTCTAAATGCCAACCTGCATTCAAGAAAATAAAAAAAAGGTAAGACGATGCCCTTTTCTGTCTTCTGTGTCAAAAAAGGAGCAATTACAGATAAACACTGTTTACAAAATGTCCTAATACTGGCTGTTTGAGATGATGTGATTCCAGTGTTTGATCACAGTCCTACAGCAATTATTCAAATCTATCTGCACTACAAAACAGTCTGATGGAAAACACATTTGCTGTGCCCTGATTACAGATTATTACAACTCAACGAACAAACATTTGTCTTGTCAACATCTCCAGTATGAACTGCTTCCTTCTGATTGTGAACCTATTTGTATTTCACTGCATGTTATTCTTCATGTCAAAAAGTCACTCTCATGTATTTCTCATTAAATGTGAGAAAAGCTGCTCGCAGGGCGTCTTGCCAGCCACAAAGTCTGAGGGAGAATGTCACCACAATATTTATCAGAATCTATAAATCTGACTAATCCGTCATGTCATGCAATCTTTTTCTTCACACATTTGTCTCGTCCTCCTCCACCACACACTATAAGCAACAACACTTGCACTGTTGGAAACTCAGGGCTTTTTAAAAGAGTGCATCTGTTTTTTTTTATATCCTTAAAACGTCTCAGAACTTTTTCTGCAACTTAATCATATTTTCTTTTCCAAACAGGATATAGGAGAAATCACAGAGATTTACTTAAAGTAGATACACAACCGTGTTTTTTCTAAATGTATGGTCTTACCTCACCTTTCTGGCATTGTAGCCAAAGATTGATGTCCTGTAATACACACACACACTATATATAGATATATATTAACATCTAAACAGCTTATTTTTATCTTGTGTCAATCATTAGCAATGTCTTATTATGCTCCTTCGTAGGATTTACAAAAGTGCGGGACACTTTAAATAGAATTTTGGAACAATCACAACAATCATTCATAAATTAAGATGCTATCAGGCAACTCATTTGATTGGATTGTGCATAGACCCTAATCCTATCCATACACCCCAGTCCTCTTTATGAATTGGGGAACAATATGATCTTTATAGTGGCGAAAACCTTGAGGTCCAGAAAGGATTTTGTTTTAGAAAAACCTGAATGCCCTCTAATTAACGTCATGACTCTTTGGATAAAGTTGAGTGTGGACCAGCACCTGTCACATCATCAGAGTGCGCTTCACAAACACTCCTCCAGCTGAACTGGAGCAAATCGTGTCACTCGGTTCTAAAGTTGTGCAAAAAACATTTGTAGTTGATTAGATGTGTGGAGAGGAATCTGAAAATCTCATTTGTCTGTAATGTTTTTCAGATTCTGTCAACAGTTAAAACATGAAAAGTGTCTGGATGAAGTTCAATGTTCCAAAATACAATTTTAATCACAATAAACTCTAAAGTTACTGTGAAATTTCATTCAGTGATACCAAAATGTTATTTCCAACTCCAGCTCTAATGATTCCATGTTTCCCTGCTCATGCTGTATTATCTGCTGAGCAGTCCACAGTGATAAACTGTCCATAAATACCCACATCTGTCAGTTTCAGCTTGCAATTTTCATTTCCTGTGAATTCCAAAGGCTCTATGATTTGAGCAGACACCCTCCACTCCCCATCCGCCATCAATGCTTCAAATCATCCTACAACTTTCTCTACTGGTTGTGGATTTCTTTTTCCATATCACTTTACAGTCACAATTAACTTCAGTTATTATTTCTCACATCCGTTTGACTATTCCTTCATCAGATCATGATGTACAGTATGTTGGGAACAAAAGGACAACACATATGAGACAAGCAGAGCATTACCATATTACATAAACAATGTCATACCCTCAGAAACACACAGAGAAGGAGAGAAAGCAATGTCTTGACCTGGAAGATTACAACACTACAGGATTAATTATAAACAGCCCTAACTGATTCTCTGAACTCAGTGAAAGAGGTTTCAAGCTCTCCTGGAAGCAATTCAACACAGAGGCTGAAGCTGAGGGTCAGTCAGCCAAGTTGTATAACCAAACCACCAGTTTCACTCTCCTAACAAAAAGAAAGCTACTGCTTTAATGATGCATGAGCTTCCTCTAACGCTGTAAATTTATTCATTAAATCATTAGCCGTTTATAAAGATTTATTCAAATATGTTTACAATCCAGTTATTAAGATGAATAATGAAAGAACACAACTCGTATTGCCCTAATAACATTAGATGTGCTTCTGTAGCTATAGAAATGTAACCACAATGGCTTTGAAGGGCCTTTGTAGTTATGCAAGCACATTTCTTGTAAGAAATTGAATGACTGTGTTATAATAAGGTACTGCCTGCAGATCCTAAAAGGGAGCATATTTCTAAGAACAACATTGTAAAGAGGAAAACAAAAGACCTTTGCCCTGTTCATACACACTGATGGGCCATTATGCATTAAAATTACCCCCAAGTCCATCTTTAGTAGAAGTGCATTTAAGTTCCCACAACTTTTCTAATACACATCAGTATGTGAATCTATTTACTGCTGAGGAGCCAAACACAGCCACAAACCCTCCAGAGCTCCAATTCTCATTCAGAGGAGGCTGGCGTGGAGTTCCCTGTTGAGTCCACCTTATTTAGGTCAATGACAAACTCCTCAGCAGCTGAAGAGGAGAGGAGCAGCTGGGGGAGATGCCATGTGCTTTCCTACATTTCACCCATTTCTTGCTTTTTAAAGTCTTTTATTAATCTGCAGCATTAAACAGCTGTCTGTCTGTGAATTGTATCTAGTTCATATTTTCATGACTACTGCACTTAAGCAGCATTTGTATTGTCCATGTCTATTACATGGAAGGAAGTGCAATGCAGGTATCTTACATTATAAAAACCTTTAAGAACATTAATTTTGACTTTTTGACTTTGAATAGATTTTAGATTTTATTTTATTTTATTTCATACTTAAATTTTGAATCATTCATTTGGTACAGCTTGATATTCATTTGTTTCTTTTTTTTTTTTTACCTCAGTCTTTGTTGTCTAACTTGTGAGAGAATGTGTGACTTTTTAGCAGATTGATGCTCAACTGTGCTCAGAGTCATTTAGGTCACTGTGGTGCCCAACACTAAAACTATGAGTGGACTGGTGAACAACCAAATTGAAAATTTGCAAGTTGCAAATCCACATGATAATGGTTGTTTTTTATGCTCTTTTTGTTAAGACCGAACATTTAGCTTGTTTACCTGCTTTACATGTTTTGACTGCTTCCTGCAGTCTTCCTCAGAAGCATCACGTAGTGTTGTTGTGACAGGACGTTGTCTGCTTATGTGGTTTTTTTGTTCAGTCACATCACAACAACACTTCCTAAAAACAAGTGTAACAAGAAGACAATGTTGATTTTGACCAAATTCACATGATAATGGTTTGCAGGATAATATTTAAAATCGTACCCACTTTAAAATATGCTGGTAAGTGTTGATATCCAATTAACTTTGTTACATAAAAACTATAAAATACTAGATGATTTCTTAAGAAATAAAATAAAATTGATTAAAAAAAAGCTTACAAACTATGATGTTTTTCTCATACTTGTTTAACTGGATTGATTGATTTGGCAATGTATGAGTTCCTGCATCACAGGGGTCACTTTTTGTATTGAATGGAGTGAAATCCAAATAGAATAGTGGGTTTCTTGCTTTGCTTCTACAGGGGAAAGTAAAAAAAGTTACTCACAACAACTGGATCTGATGATGTGATTGGTGGGGATTATAACCCCATCTTTAAGTCCCAGACACCACAGTGCATTATGGCATTGGATTAATGCAAACACCAGCTGTGATCTTATGCAGAAATATTATAAATTCAATCAAAAAAAAATGCCAATGCCAAACTGGAAAGGTCAGCTTAAGAGTGAACTCTAGCTTATATAAGTTGAATGAGTGACTGGAAAACCCTGAAACTTCCCATGATAGACCTGGTCCAGACTAACAGGGCAAGCAGTGCTTGAGGCCCTGCTGCCATAGAAATGTTTAAAACTGGCTCTTGCTCCAGCACCAAGATATTCCCCCACTGACTTTCTAATTCAATGTATGACCTCTCGCCAGAGAGTTTTTAAAGTCTTCAGGCAACGATCCAGCAGCTTTAAGTCTGACCAATGACAGATGAGGTGCAGAGGAAGAAGCAAGGCAGCTTGCCCAGGGCAAACCACAGAGCTTTGGTCAGCCTGCAGGGGTGAACTTCTGCTGCAGCGAGGAGAGGAGAAAAAAGCTCATGCAAAATGATTTTCACTCTAAAATATGACACCGTCCTTTCAAGCCAACCTCAAACCGCAGCATGTATTATGAACAACTAAGCAGTAGGAGATCATTATGATACAGGCAGTTTTTCTTGTTTGATTCCGTGCCAAGATGTGGTGTAGACCATAACTATCAACTGGGAACACTGGATTAATTTCTATTTACGGGAAGTGGTCACCTGGACGATATTTGCACAAACACAGTATGAAAGCTTGTTCTTCACTTGGATGGAGACAAGTTTACAATTAACTGGGTGATCAGTGCTGATCACAGTCAAACAGACTCAGTGGTTAATGACACCAAAGGGAGACATTATGAGTGCAACAAGAAGACAAGTCATGCTACCCTCTGGTGTTACTAATTGCTACCACAGAGTTTGTTTTTTTTTTCCATGAGGACTTTTTAGAATGGAGCAAAGCTCATTTAGTAATTGGATATGCAAGCAAGAAAGTGAATAATAGATCTCAAGAAGTAAAAGGGCTGTTTTGCATATGAGGGGAAGCAGCTGTTTTGCATATTGCCAGAAGTATACTTAAGTATGCTGGTCATTTTGTTTTCACTAATGAATAAGCTTTTATGTTTGCACATGTATGACATACACAAGGACACCTATTTTGTGATTATAAACAGTTTTAATAGCAAATGTTTTGATTTTATGTTGAAAGGGATTCAACTATTCATGCTCAACATTCCTCATTATGCTGCAACAACACTTTATTGCATTAAGCAGAACGATACAGATATTATATCTGAGATGCCTTTTAAATTAAACGTACTACTTTTGGTTAATTTGCTGCACTACTTCTTCTTTTATCACTGTCATTGCCAGTAGATTTAGCATCCCCTTTGTTTTAGGAGATGCTTCTGTTTGACTCATGCACACAGTGGATCTTTGCAAATCATGCTCTGTACCATTACAGCAGAGGGCTCAAGGAAGCCTACCCTCCGGTTATGCCATTATCAAGCCAGTTGATAAAATGTTAACAAAGAAGACATTAGAAAGCTAACGGGAGACAGCTGGTGCAATCTTAGCAAAGCAGCAGTGGAGATGTCGGGCAGTCATTCTGAGTCGCTGCCAAAAGCCACAATATGGTCGTTGCATTGCATGGACAGTTTGCTTTCTGAACCAAAACAAACAGCGATGACAAAAATTGGCTCCTGAAGAGTTAAAGGTGTTAGGTAAAAAGTCTCTTTGCAGCTCTTTCCTTCTCTTTAGTAGCTTGCTTTAATCAAAAAAACAACAATGCCATGCTCTTCTTAGTAAAAAAAAAAATCCCTTTTTAAAATGTTATTTTATTATCTTAGTCTCTAAAACATGCTTATCGTCTGGATTTTCAGGTGTGATCCAACATGCAGTGGTCTCCTCCTAACAGCTAAAATTAAACTTATGCTTAATTATCCTGAACTTATTCTAAATATGATGTGACCTGCATTATTTTGAACATGAGGAAGAAGCTAAAGCCTTTATTGATCATGTTTATTTCATCCAACATTGCTCAACAAATGCAGTTGATTTCAAATTTAAAAGGATACTCTGAGAAAATGTCTATCTTGTGTAGGATTGGGCAGCTTGGGTCACTTTTTACACAGACTGAAACAACAGAGAAATCCTCCTGCCATCTTGTTTGATCACAGGTGGCTGAAGAAAACATGGCTCAAAGTCAATTATTGACAGTAATGGATCGTGTGGACAAAAAATAACTTCAGTGATATAATTTTACGGTTGAAAATCTCCACTGCCCAAAGGTTAGTTCACAGAAAGCTTAATCAATTGTGAAAGACTCTCTCTGTCCTGTTGGTTGTTTCTTTGAGTTTATCTCTTAAGCCAGAAGGAACAATTTCTGGGCTGGCCTACAGCAGTCAGCAGAGTGTGCCTACAGTGCAGACTGCACATTTGTCATAATTGTCTGCAGACAAACCACAAAAGTAGTATTTACAGTAGTGCTGGTTTACTGATTTGACAAGTAAGCATAATTTATGTAGACACACCCGATGTATGACTGTATGGAGGTGAAAAAGGGGGGTGGCATCATGAAACATGTGTGCTTTGTCTGCTTTGTTTATTATGTTTTTAAAAGGAGAAATATTGAATAAAAGTTATTTTATCTTTTCACATTTACAAATGTGCTCCGCATATTTATGTAGACTATTATTAAGAATCTTTGTTCTATCTTGGGGCAGTGTTAGTGTTCCTGTGCGAAGATGAGGAGACCTACAATATCTTTTGTTGCATCATACAGACTGTCATTCATCAAACCATGTGACCTCTGGCCAGTGCCCTTAGCCACATCCACAGAGTCTAGCTATGATGGATGCCTTATTAGAGTCCTTTATTAGTGTACTTTAGCCGGGAGATAAACTTTGTAATTAATGTCTCAGTTTGGGTATATCTCATTTATTTCAATCGGATAAAGGTGACTCTTCCAGCCGACCGGAGAACAATGGCCATCGGAGGAGACAGCAGCTTGGCAGCCGAGTGGAGTCTAGGAATGCTGAATAACAATCTCATCATCCATCATGGTATGTAGGGAGTCGGCAGACTGTTTGTCCTGAGGAGAAGCCCCAAGGAACAGTTCACAACCATGAGGAATGGTAAGCCTGAAAAAGCCCCGCCTTGTGCCCCCTTCAGTCCACTGCAGAACACTTGTACTTCTTCTTCAAACTGTAGTCTGAGGTTTTTCTAGGATTTGCAGCATTTTAACATTGAGAGATTCTGGGATGGACTACAGGCAAGCTGCTGTAATCTACAGTTCAATATTACCCACGCATCATTAAAATCAGAGCTGATGAATGACATAATGATGAGAGCAAACCGAGCTCTGCTCAGCTACGCTCTGTGATGATAGCAGTAGTAATTTTCCTGTTATGCTGGCCCCTCCTGTTTACTTAACCTTTCCTCAGTCCTCATTAACTCGCCAACACCAGCATCTATGTTGGGTTGCCAAGGGCAGACACAATGGGCATATGGAGCAGAACTAAGACCATCACTTAGATGGGCTGAGGTCACTCTGCTATCCTACTGGTCCAGAGCCCTCAATCTGAATCTTAACATGTTATTACATTATTCCCGCTCCGAGCTATGCGACTAGCAATAACTGGTATTTCACAAGCTCTCATTCTCATTTAAAGGGGAGCCCAGGCAAAAATCAGCAGGGCGTTGAGGGAAAGAAATCTCTCATTTCCCTCTGCGGCAATGGCGCTTAAAGGCCCCCCCTAAAAAAAAAAAACCTTCAGTTTAGCTCCTCAAGAGAGAACAAAATGCAAACCCAGCACCGGGGGTAATGGGATATGCAGTCATTCATTCTGCCACTGGTTCATGCTCTTAGGCCAAATGACATCTTGGAACAGAGCCACGCTGATACAGTAGCACCTTGAGAAATCACAGTTATTATCAATTCATAGTGGGGCAGCAGTCTCAATACATACCCCCTGACAAAAAAAATGACACACCGGGAGTTAACTGTGCCCATCTGCACCGAATATGTTCACAATTAAATTTTCAGGAAACCAACAGCAATGATGAAAACCAACCTTAAAGCTGCAATCTGTTACTCTCCTCTCATTCAAATCTGACATCCTCCGTCATGTTTCATGGCTGTCATGTTGGTTTTTGTGAACAGTGAGTAATGAAAATGTGATTTAGTGAGATTATGGTAGAAAACAATTTGTACCTGAAAAACATGGTTCTTGTTGAATGACTGCCATATGGCAACATGCAGAACCAGAATTCATTGTATTATGATCAAAATTAGCTGTATTAGTCAGAACACAATGAGTGCATCTGGATCTATACTGCATACAGTCATAATCTCTTTTACTGTCTGTTGCGATGAAGCCACCCACCCCCATTCTATCCTGGGTGGGATGGTTGGCTGTTCATCTCTCTCAAACTCAGGCACTCCAGCAGGGGCCTGGGAGCTTCAGGGTCATAGCTATCTCTGAGACTGTTGTTTTAGACTAAGATGTTTCAGAAAACTGTTTGAGTCACTTCTCCAGGTTGAGGTGGGGTCAATGCACCCATTTCTCAGTTGACCACAGGTACTACTGTTCAGTCACATTGACTTTTCTCTGCTGCTTATCAGTAAACACAATGTCTTGTTGAGTGACCATTACCACCAGATTTTATGTCTGTATGGTATGGCACATGGTACATGTCATCCCCAACATAAAAAAATTCAAGTTTACCTGAAGACTTTTATACACCACTGGAATAAAATTAAAGCTACTTGTTAAAGCAGATGGTCTGTAATGTCAGCGCGTCCTCTCTTAAATCCAAAGTAGCCTCGGTTGGGTCCCTCTCGTTTATTTTGATACACTATAACCAAAGGTCACGTCTGCCATGTTAGAGTAAACAAGAAGCAGTTTATACTAGCATGTTTTGTCTCTGTAACACTCTCAGTGGGACACACACACTCTGTTTGGTTTAAGTGGGCCTATTTCCAATCAGTTAAATCAACAGCAGCCATTTGGAATGAGAGCAGGAGTGACAGGTGAACTGTGGCACTGTCTGCTCTGCCTTCCCATGTTATCAGCTCTCAGCTTTGTGAATGTCAGGACTTGTGCCACTCTTCTGTCGATAGTGAAACAACCCACAGGGACGCAAGGGAAATCCATTAGCCTAGTTCCGCTGTTTGACATGCTCAGAGTGAACTCCACCTATCCTGACACACTGCCATGGCTGGATTATCGAGTGAACCAAGGTAAGAGACAAGGAAGAAAACTGGAAACATACCACTGAACTGTTAAAAGGTTTATTCCATCAAAGAAAAAGGTTTTCTTACTTCCGTTTTCCGGTATCTGACACAGGTAGTTTTGATGGGAGTAGGCAGTGGGGTTAGTGCTTTAATCCTATAAGGCTGCATGGATCATAATTGATACTGTATCTGAGCCCATTTACATCATGGCTTGGGGGGCGGGCTTAAAGTTGAATGAATGACAGCAGCTAAGGAACCACTAGCAAGATGGTAAGCAGAACAGATTCAAACAGAGTTAGATGTAAGGTTGCTTTTCCCCTCTGGAATCCACTCAGCTGCTCAGTGCAGAGGTGGACAAACAAGGTGGTGAACCAGATCAGTCTGAGCACTTTGCACTGTGGCGCTGGTATGTAGCAACAGCTCCGGCAGGTTCTGGTTCCCGGCAGGAAATGTTGCTTCAAGGTGCTCTGATACAGACTACATGTTCTCAGAATCTCTGTAATAGTCAGAAACTGCTGCCCAAGTCAGGGATCCAGTCCCTAAGATCTACCATCCTGCAACTTTTAGATACATCCCTTATGCAACACACCTCAGTCTAATGAATGGCTCATTACCAGGCCTCAGCAACGCTGAATGACATGCTGATGAGTAAATTCAGGCATTTGATTCTGTTGTTGGCCCTGTGATGGACTGGCGAACTGTCTAGGGTGTACCCCGCCTCTCGCCCGATGTCAGCTGGGATTGGCTCCAGATCCCATGCGACCCCGTTCAGGGAACAAGCGGTAGAAAAAGGATGGATGGATGGATTCTGGTGTGTTGGTCAGGCTGCATGTAAAAGTTGCAGGATGGTAGATCTTAATAACTGGATTTTGGTACCTTGGATCTAACAGTCTGAAACTAGTGGATCTACGTTAGATAACGGGCTCACATCCATCCATAAGCATTGCTGGGTGTGGTTTGTATGTCTACAAGGTATCTGCCATTAGGAGGGAGGCAACATGAATTTTTTTAAATGATCCTATGATGTAGAGGAGTACCAAGTTTACATGTACTTCATGAAAAATTATTTTAGATTTTTTTTAACCCGAAAAATCCAGATTTTTTTTTAAAGGAAATTAAAAGAATACTTATTTTAACAACAATATATTTAAGTAACATAATTAAGTAACAGAATGTTGTGTACAGTTTTAAAAACACATTTTTTGGTGCACTACCTTTAAGTAAAACTTTGTAAATGAAGTCTCTAATGTCACAGTACTTCAGCTGCTGTTGTGAGACAAAGTTTGCTTCTGAACTGAGACTAAATCTGAAATCCTCCTCTTCTTCACCTGTCCAGCCCCCCTGGTGTTTCATCTGTCTGTCACACTCTTCATCTCCTTTACTCCTTGCAATTAAAATGGGAACCAGAAACTAATTAACTTTCTTATTTCTTGCTCTGATGATTAGGCTAGATCCTAAAAACAAATTATTTATTGGTTTATTTTATATCTGCTGAAACACTGCAAACATTTACACACAACAAGCATGCTTTAAAGTATAATGCGTCTTATTTATGATAACTGCTCTGATGGCTCACTGTGGTCTGTTTGTTTAGCTTTCCACACTGAGTATTTTGAATTTTGTTATCATATTCATGTTATTTTTCGGCAGCGAGACATTTTATCTCAGTGAAAATGTTTGTAGTTATTTTCTCCTTATTTTATTTGCCAATTTAAGATAAGGCTTCTTCATATATCTTACAGGGGCAATATTATTTGTACAAGTGTGCATTGTGTCTGTTTTCTTACATTAAATAACAAGCAGATTCACTAACTAAGATCACAGTTAAAGCAGTAGCGCTCGTAGTAACAAGAAAAGTGTTTAGGAGCAGGTCAGGCCGAAAGCATTGTAGAAGTTCTAAGTGAAATTCTGCCTCGTATCTGCAACACAAGCAAAATGTTAACATTTCATCAACAAATACCAAATACTTTCTATTTTCCCTCTGTCATTGTGCACGTAGTAGGAAACACTAGTCTATGAAGACAAGTGGCATGAAGTTGATGTAGCAGATAGAAACTGAAACAGTCTGCTTTTGTTTTGAACAAATATATCAAGTTATGTTATTATTTCTGGGGGTTTTATGGTAGACTGAAATAGACGTTTTTATTTTTGTCCATCTTGTGGATTATCAGAAAAGATGTTACACTAAGACATAATTAAGTCTATTTTAAGCTCCACCGTTGAATTAGTTTCTATAAATAAATATTCATGTCATGACGACTCTGTGAAATTTCTCACATTTTAGAAACTTCAATCAGGGAAGGTTGTAGCAGTTTATTGTACGCTAACAACCTTTTTCAAGTAAGTAAATTTAAATCAAACATCTCTTATCACAGGTCCTCCTGCAGCCATGACAGCATACACTAGAGTTATCATCAACCATCAGAGGTTGTCACTAGCCTTGAGCTGAGGTAAAGTCAATGTTAACGCAGTTGAACATTCTACTCTAATTTCATAGATATATCCAAATGCACTAAAGTAAAGACAAGCATCGATGTAGATAGGGTGCTATGAATATAGCTTGTATGTTTAAGCAGAGGTCAGGCTGCAGGATTTACATTTACAGGTCAGGGTAATAATTACAGGATGAAATGGTGGTGCTGGAAGGTGCGGGTTACTGATACAAATGTATTGCTGCAGCTCTAGTTTTGATCTATCTGTTTAAAAAGAAGTTAGAAAGTCACAACTAAAATATGACAAGATTATATGAACAACACAAGTTTTAGTAAATGCTGTTGGGAAAGTTTGATTATGTAGTAAATGTGGATGTTAAGCCATTTATTTGGCTTAGTATCATTACACAAAACGAAAGCGGCTAAAGTTTGTACAGATTAAAGAAAACAAGACTGAGTTTTATAAAGCAATATGACATTTTAATGCTCTGTGTGAGCAAGTAAATACATCTGCATTGTTTAAATTTCACATTTCAAGTAAGAGAGAACATTTTCTCTCCATATTTTGTAACTCAGAATAATTCCCTAATATGTTTTATTAAAATAACTGGAGCTGATATAGTAACAGAAGTAGTTACACTGATCTTTCTCTACACTTTCACACCAGAAAGTAAAGACAGTGCTCACCTAATAGGCTCTTTGTTCATGAGGGATAAAGGCTGGTGACTTTCATGCCATCTGCTGACCTCTTCAAAGCAAGTGAACAGCCTTTTCTCCGGTGGCAGCCATCCAATATAGCACCTCTGCCTGTATTATTGGTTATATCTCTGCAGGTGTCCTTCAGCTCCGTTTAGGTCACTCCCTTCACTGCGTTATACAAATAAAATTACGCACAGATTGCAATGCAACTGCTATTTCTCCACTGGGCAAATTGCTATGAGGATAGAAGAAATTGAAAAAGCTGGCAAGGTCTCAGCTACCTGACAGTGACTGTGACTATGATGAAGTATCCTCCTGTTACCTCTGTTGACTTTGCCAAATATCCAAGATCTCCACAGTTTCCACCCCATGCTCTGGGCCCGCCAGCTTTATAAACAGAGAAGAGCCAGTGCCAATATTTTTTATGCGTAACACCCACAAACCAGCCTGTAGGATCAAGCCACTCTAAATATCGTGCTGAGAGGTTATTTCATCTTCATGTTCTATACTGCTCCATGCTTGATTTAAAGGTTTTGGGAGCAGGTCTATCACAGTCCTCGTGGCTTGGAGCATTAAGGGTTGGCTTAGCAGAAAAGTTGTGATTCCAACAGTAGGTGTCAGTTTTTAGTGGTAAAATACAGAAAAGCACAGAAATATCTGTAAAACGCCAACAGTACATTCTCACACACACACACATATTTATATATATTATGTAGAATGCAAAAGGAAAGCAATGTGATGGGCTATTGTATGTAATGAAAGCCTGGTATAGCAGTTTTAAAAAAAAAACTAAAATAGTACCTTCAATAAAAATGTCCTCTTTGATACTCATTGTGATAACTGCTTAAATAGGCTTAATTATATCTGAAATACTAGATGACCCATTACAGTGACTGTATGGTCATCTGCTATTTGGCCCTCCTAGACAACTATCCCCAGGTATCCTTTATTATTTTATAATGAGCAGAGCCCTGATTGTGGAGGAGTTGTCAATGGCTCAGCAGGTGTTAAAATGTCACACATGAAAAGCACTCGTGTGTTTCCTGTAACAGACATTTGAAAGCTTAATGCAGTGAGCAGTAATTCGAAGATGCAACATGTAAGAAAATCAAAGGTCAACAACAGAAGGCATTAATATATAATTAATTACTCCTTTAGAATGAGACAATAACATGTACTTGCAGCTCCACATACATGGGACTTGCCGTACTGTTGCCACTATATGTTCTACTGTACCTCTGCATGGACGAATGACACCAGAGAAGCGATAACTCTGAGCTTTAAACTGCAGTATCAGCTTTGTTTGAGAGATGTCAGAGTACTGCTTCAGATAAGTTTCACTTTAAGAAGAAGATAGTACACATGTACACAATTTTAAAGAAACTAACTGTGATGCTGCATAAACATAGCTCAGTAGCACAATGAATATGTTCAGAAAGTTCAGATAAATTGATACATTTCAGGGTGCACAGAGCACATTATTTAAACATAATTCTAAATAAAAATGTAGGCCACATAATTAGACCAACATCTTAACATTGAAATGGTTTACTGTCACTTTTATCTTCCTATCCAAGCCTGCTGGTTTTACAATAAAGATGGTATATTATTGGATATATAAAGTTTGGTATTTTGGCTTATTATTGTTTATTTACAGGACATTCACTGAAGTAAATATCTCATCTGCTAATGTAACTGTGTATATGTAATGCTGTATAGTAACTAAGTATCCCCAGTCATTTTTTGCATGTTAGTTTTGGACCAGTTTGCATGACTTAAAGTTGGTGACTCTAATAACCTGCTCTGGTCATAAGCTTGCAATGCCTTTATTTTTACCAGACTTAAACACACACACACACACACATTTAAATAAAAAAATCAATCCTTAAATTTCATTTTCACTTTAATTTTGGGCTAAACCAGTTTTGTAATCAAAACTTAAAATCCCTATTATATTTAAGTGTTTTAGGAGAAAAAATGCAAGCAGGACAGCCTTCTGAGATAATGCATGTTAAATAATGTAACATAACACATGCTCCACACACACAACCCTAGCAGCCAAACTCAGCACCATAGATAGACAGGTTATGATGGAGTAAAGTGGTTATCAGAGATAAGAAAGCCCTATCCTTCAACCCAAAATCATATTTCTCTCTCTACATTTTATCTGTGGGTAGCACCTGTTGCAATAACAACGAGTCAAGTGGATACAGACATATGAGCAGTATTTTCTTGTCCATATCCCTTAGATCCAGGGCACAGAAATGACTGCTTATGGGAACACATTTACAAATCACCCTTTGATGTGAAAATGTGCACAAAGTCACATGGTGACTGCAAGCTGTCGATCATTGTAAACTACAGAGCTGAGCTGGTGTCAAAACCGGACCCACCACAGGTCACAATTTAATCTAATCTCACAATTACCGAGAATCAAATGTCAGCAAAAAAACTCATTGGATTCCATCCCATTGAGCAGGGACAGAGAAAACTGCAAGTCTCTCCAGAGAATTCAACTGTAACGTCCCCTTCGTCAGCCATCGATCATGTCAAACCGCTTCTTTTGCTTAGGGACATTTTGTACTTTGACAAGCTTCACCAGACTGAGCACCCTGTGTTTAAGGCTGAAAGGCCATGTTTATGTGGCTGCTGGATGACTAGACCCTGAACTACACGTGGCGTGGAAACCAGATCCATTTATCTTTTGGGTTGTGAAGATGAATCTGACCTTGCAGCCCTGAGGAAATGTTGATAAAGCTTTTGTCTTTTCTATTTTTGCCTCAGAATCATGGTATTATCGTTCATCTAGTGTTATTTGTTTCTATTGTTTTTATTTTTCAACACAAGCTAAGATGTGCAGGACGGAAAGTATGGTCTGTGATCCAATATGTGGCGGCTTTATGTCTGATCTATCTCAGTTGTGTTTCTAGGCAATATAACGTAATGCTTTAAGAGATGCTGAATTGTGCAACTTTTGTCCTGTATACATGACAAAATACACTAGGTTTGTCTATATTTCTGCAGAGTGCACCTCACCTGCTAAGGTTGAAAAATAACTCTTAGCATTCAAATATATATGTTGTAACAATACTGTTTGTCGGGTCGTAGCTGATACAAAAGAGGCCATATGATGCATTAAAGTGTCACAACTCTCCCCATTTTCATTTTTCTCTGCTGTTTTATAAGAACGATTTGGTGAATTCGATATTTGTCATGGTTTCAGCTGCTTCATCTGATTACCATACATGTTACTCTTTTTTAAAGCCACATGCTCCAATCATTAGCATTCTCTCCTATTGCCTCTGTGCATCTGTTTTAGTGATCAGTTGTCACTACAAACATATACAAAAATGGATTTTTATTAAGTTTTATTCCACCACACCTATCTGACAGCAAGGCGGTATCATTTTATATTGTGCTGTTAGTGATTAAAGGTCTGCACACTCAGAGCTGTGGTTTAAGTCATGCTGAGGAAAGACGTGTCTGAATCTCTGCTGGGACTTAAACATGGTTGGTCATAACGATAATGAAGTTAACTCGTACTCCATAAAAGCTTCCATGAAAGGCCCTGAAAAATCATTGTTATTGACCTCCTTTTACAGGGTTATGTTCAGATAAACATGACAAAGTGTATATAAACCTATAAATGACTTTTCAGGACTTTGGGCATTCTTGATGCTGTTCCCTGATGTAAAATGTACTTATTGTGAGAAGACAGGCACACCTCTGACAGGGTCACAGGTCACAGCAGCAGCGACAGCACTTCTTAAGGTTTTATGCATTTTTTATGGCACTGTTTTAAAACATACTTTCTTCCTGCTTGTCATCTTTTAACAGGACAATAAGAACAAAACATTAACTGGACTGAGAAGCTAGTGCATCAGTTTACCATGCACTCCAGAGAACTTCAGTAAAATACAGGTAGAAATACAGTATTTTCCAGATTTTCTTTTATTTAACTGTATTCTTGTTGATTAAAGCTAAGTATGAGATAATAGGGGACTTTTTATTTTTTAATTATCTATCTATCTATCTATCTATCTATCTATCTATCTATCTATCTATCTATCTATCTATCTATCTATCTAT
>JBAMHV010000009.1:11578816-11604389 GCA_037177535.1 Pseudomugil gertrudae | reverse complement strand
TCTATCTATCTATCTATCTATCTATCTATCTATCTATCTATCTATCTATCTATCTATCTATCTATCTATCTATCTTTATATATATATATATATATGTGTGTGTGTGTGTGTGTGTGTGTGTGTAAAAAAATGTAACAACTGCATACTGCATACATGCTCAGATTGATGCTCATGTTTTTTTATGTCTACCCATCCATTCTGCACTGCTCCGCATGGTGTCAGAGCTTCACTAATCTAGCATTGCTGTAAATCTTACTACAGTTTCATAGCAGTTCTATTGTGGTACAAATAATCTATATCCACTGCTACTAATGCAGAAGGCCACCTACACATGAAAAACACTGTCCTAATATCCTGGTATTTATGTTTTACCACCAGCAAAACAGCTATGGTGAAGAGACTCTGCAGAAGATTAACACAAATGAGGATTGATTATGAAAAGATGAAGACTTCAGCATACTCAGTGATGTCATATCAGATGGATTTTCTTCCTCCTTTAGTGGTTTTCTAGAACAGAACACAGAGCTTCCGTCTTTCTGTTCTGTTCCAGCAACCTGAGATCAGCCTTCTTGTTACTGTGACTGCTGTCACACTTAGAAGATCATGTAATTCTGTGAGAAATCCTGAGCCTGTCAATAATCCTCACAACTACCCATCTAAGTCTCAAATCCTTCAGCTGGGATACTCTTTAAGTCTCATGCTTTGTCCTTCTTCGCTCACTTTGACTTTTTTGCGCCAACACTCACAGGAGCCTTTCCTTTGTGAAGGAAATGGTGCAGCTTGTTCTCCCTGAACTGCAGAGCTCCATCTGTTGACCTCTGCTTGCATTCACACATCTCCGTAGGAATTGTTACCTGTTTGCCCCCTCCTGATAGGAAATGGCAGTCAATACCCCTCTTGGCCCGCATGGATCATTTTCTCCAAATGAATCCTCAAACTAATGTGCAAAAAAACAAATATTAGGTTTCCCCTTCGTGATCCAACACTGTCCACTGAGATGGGATGGCAGAGGTCATACTATCTGAACACAAGTTGGCCAGTCGTTCTCCAGACTCTGCCTCTTCATCCATGATCTACTTCATAACTTTGCTGCCACACTGCTTCTGGATTTATTCAGCACCCTGTCACCTACAATAAGTCACATCTTCCCCTCTGCCTCGTGGAAGGCTCTGGTGCTTATACACCTTCCAAGAAAAATGAGAGCATTAGTCATATTGCCAAATGCAACATATCTTGAGTTTAAAGTGACAAAGTGATTCTAGCCCTTTGGGAGTGTTAGAGGAAGCAATCATAAAGTTACGAAGGCTACGGAGGAAGAAGCTCTTGGAGGTTGTACAGGGGCAACTGCAGTACAAGTAAAATTCAATAAAGCTGCTCCCACTCTGCTCTGTGGCAACATTATGCTTGAACCTCAGGCTATTTTATACTTTAAGGAGTTCATCAGTGACTTGTTTTCCTTCCTATAATTTTGTGTTGATCTACTGTGCATCTATGGAAAACAGACCCCCTCAAACACCCTCAAAAGTGAGGGGGGTGGGGGCAGAATTGTTCTTTATGAAAACAATCTTTCAGCTCCCTGTGTTTTTTGTAGATTTCTATACTTTTAAACTTAAAGTGGCTCTATCATGCACATTTCAGGTTTAATGGGTGTTACATATGTCCACAAAGGCATGGATTAATATCGCATTTTTCCCAAAACCCATTTTTTTTATGTCACAAAGAAAAAACAAAACGAGAGTGCAGCACCACTGATTCGTCAACTGC
Organism: Pseudomugil gertrudae; assembly: GCA_037177535.1. Taxonomy (NCBI): domain Eukaryota; kingdom Metazoa; phylum Chordata; class Actinopteri; order Atheriniformes; family Pseudomugilidae; genus Pseudomugil; species Pseudomugil gertrudae. Next base: position 11,602,625 of record JBAMHV010000009.1, on the reverse strand, counting down.
TGAGAGGAGTTTTCGGGAGCCTGCACATCAGCTGTTTCAGCAAAGAAGCAGCGGCAGAACTAGTAAACACACCGAAGGTAACTCAGTCAATAATTTCAACACAAAACATGCCGCCATACATGTTGTAACCGGAATCAGACCAATAAAATGAAAGTGAACAACTGATAGATGCAACAGGACGTACCGGTTACATTTCTAGCATCCCCCTAATCACATCTATTAATTCTTCTTTGCAGATGTGACAATGGCTGAACATTCTGTAGTGACAACACATTTATGGTTTTCATGATGACAAGAAGCACTAGATGGAAAGCTGCATTAGCTGCGTCAAGCAGAGGAATCCTGGAGTTTCACCTGGCACTGATATTGACTGAAAAAGATTTTAAAAATTACACATTTTTACATAATGTTTTTAAACTTATAGTATCGACATATACTGTAAGCAGGATCTGGATATCTCCCCATTAATACTGCTTTTTATGAGGCTTTGTATCCTGCTGGATGTGTAACTCAAACCTAATTAGTCTCAAAGAAGATAAACTAAATATATTGGTAATAATATACAGTTTATAATTAGAAATTTAAAAACAGGTGTACTAATACAGCCATGACCAATCTTTACATAAGAATAAAACGCTGCAAATAACTGTAATAAACAAATGAGAAACAGGCTCACTTCTAAAGAGACTGGAGTCTGGCTTCTGTTATCTAACCATAGTTTAAATTAACATTAACTTGTTAGCTACACAAATAAATAACTAAAACTAACCAAATAAAATATCACAGTTGACTAAATGTCTTGCTGAATGTTCAGCTAATGCCTGACAATGCCTAAGAAAAGTTACAATTTACCAGAGAAAATGTTTCTAAAACACAGAGGATGAACGGAAGTCAATGGTGGAATAATCGGCAGCTCCATGAACAACATGACTTCTGCATTCAATCAGTTCTGTAGAAGTCTATGGCAGGGTCGCCACTCTCTCACTAAAAGGCTCTAGTTTAAAGTTTTATGAACTGTGCAAAAAAGGTGGAGCGACAGCGGGGACAGACAATCATAAGAAGGGTAAAATCATTTGCATACATCAAGCAGAGAAAACATTTTAGAAGTTTGCATAAACTACTACTAAAAAGGATCGGATGGATATCAGGGAAGAAAATTGGTTAGTAAACCATTTTAAATGTAGGTGATATTTATTTAAATATTTACACATTTACTTAACCCTCTTACAACAGACCTGTCAGCACCAACAGGATGTGACATCAGACTTGATGATTATAACTTCTGAACCGTATAACATTTTTTAACAGTTCAAAAACCACCAGAAAGCAGAAAAATTGACTTTTTTTACGCATTCAGTGGTCATTACGATAGAATGCAGGACCCCCGCACTACGACCATCCAATCACAGGCAGGAGGGCCGTCATTTGTAACATATTTCCGGAAGAATTTGCCCAGATAAAAAATTTGGTCGATGGTCAAGAAAGTTAAATATTTGGTAAATTTAGGTAAATATAAGATATTAAAGGCCCTGTGATGGACTGGCGACCTGTCCAGGGTGTACCCTGCCTCTCTTATTGTGAGCTGCGATTGGCTCCAGTTCCCCCGGAGACCCCGTTAAGGGAAAAAGCTGTAGAAAATGGATGGATGGATAAGATATTAAGCTGTATAACTCATAGTTTATTAATGAAAGTAAGATTTCCACATGAATAATGTGAGGAAAGCTTGAGTAATTTGGACTGAATGGTTGTGTAGCCTTCGGAAAACCGCTAACCACTGAAGCTAAACAGAGAAAAAAGCTTCTTGGGAGTAAAAATATTGGCCTATAGAGCAGTGAAGCTCATGATGAGTCCAGTTTTAGCCTATAGAGTGATGGGCACATCAGGGTAAGAGGGCAGATGATGTGAGACAGTCATCCTAGTGTACAGGCATGTGGTGGCAGTTCTATGATTGGTCAGATCCAGGTTTGTTCAGGAAGCACAAGACATCATTTTCACATATGTATTACCCACCACAGAGTCCAGACCTGAACTCCATAGAGAATCATCGAGATGTGCTGGAGAAGTCTTTGCACTGCGGCTGGACTTTCCTCAGTGGTGAAAGATTGATGCAACATTTGATGGAAATAAGTCTTGTGACATTGTGAAATCTTATTAAACAATGCAACAGAACATGCAGCTCTAATCAAAGCTAAAGGTAGGTCTAATGAAATATCAATGTCTGACCTCTTTTTCTCCCCCAGGGAGTGTAAAACATGATGTAGTCATGTCCATTTTTAAGCCTCCCAGTTATTATCTTTCAGGTCATTTTTTTCTTTTACTTTGAAATAAAAATATAACATTTAAATAATCTCAACCATAAGCGTCTGTGTCTTAAATGAAGATCTTGTTTCCTTATTTTTTTGTCAGTAGAAGCTATAATTGGATGTTGATATGTGAGGTCATTAAAGGCAATTAAAATGTCCAGCAGTCATCCTGCTGATCTCTGGCTGTTTGGACAGTAGATCAGCTCAGTCTTCGAGTGGGGAGCAGGAAACCGCCATTAGCACCATGCAGAGCAGCAGCACTGTGATTTACTGTTCCCAGGACTGATTGAGGAGAGCATTACGTCACAGCTGATAGATCAGAGAGTCTTACAGCAGAATGGAGCTCCATCAACTGCTGCTGACAGTAGCGTTAGTGCTGACAACCAGTGAAAATGGATTTATAAAAAAGAAAAAAACATATTCTATGCACTAACACAAAACAGTGGGAGAGCTTACCGACACACCAGCACATTCACACTAATTCAGTAAGGGGGCCATAATTCTTGGGGTAAAGCACACACACTCAATAAAATACATGAAGACATTATTGTAGTAACGCCAGATCTGCAAAGCACAGATGCTCCAATAAAATGCTTACTAGCAAAGTAAAAAACACAGAGTTGCAAGAGGAATGTGCAAGAACACTTTAAGCTGTCAATCTGCAGTTTTTTCTGTTACTTAATGTATTTCTTATTTCTTCCTGGGTGGCAGTTATTGCTGTCTCATTCCAGCTTTCCTCCTACAATCCAATGACACGCAAGGTTATGGGACCTGGAGACTTTAACTGCCAATAGGTATCCTTGTTTTTAATTTGTCACACATACACTTTGTAATGCATGGTGTGTGTGATATATTGTTCACTGTTTTCCAAGTCTACTCTGTCAGCAATTTTCCCTTTGGATTAGACTTTTCAGTGGGGGTTTTCTTTATGGAATATGCAATATTATTTCTTACCTACGCTCACAGTACAGCAACTATTCACTAAACTCCTAGAACAGAAACTATGACTGCAATGCTTTATCATAAGAGGCAGGCTTTACTAGCTTTAATGTAGATACCTTGTTATGAATATGTAAGGGTCATCCCACCTAATGGGTCCTACTTTCATTTTACAAATGTACATGGATGGTTCAGTCCTGTTACTGATACTCTGTTGCTTTACTCATAAAATGAGTAACAGGACTGAGTTTTTAGCGTAGAGTTTTCAAAAACATGAAATATAACCACATGGCATCCGAGCAGCATGATTCACAGATTCATCAAAAATGTCTATTTTCAAAATTAACATTATTTCATTAAAATGCAGAATTTAAGTAATGGGAAAGTTTGCTGAGATTGACTCTTTGATAATAATTTATATGACCAAATATACAAATGAATTGTGAAATGTTCCACATAAATCAGGAGGGTAATGTGGTAGGGTAACAGGACTGAGTTTAAAACCAGGAAATCACTAAAATGTTCATTTTAACCAAAAAAAAAGCATTGGTTTAAGAAATACTAAAGGCTAAATGTAAAGGCTAGATGACATACGTATGTAAATACTCAGAAATGTAAAAAAAAAATTATTTTAAGCTCACTTACCTCCTGAAAGAGTCATTCTACATGTGTCTGATTTGGTTTTACTTCTTGTCTTTGTTTTTTTCCCGCTTCCATGATTCCTTTTTTCGCTTCCACCTGTTCCTAATTAGTCCTGTGTATTTAGCCTTATGTTTCCTCCTCAGTCTTTTGTCAGTTCCTCTGTTTACACCAGCTGTAATTGCTTGTGAGCCCTCCTTCTGCATTTTTTAGCTTAATGTCTTTTTGTTGTGTAAAAATCTTTTGGATTTTATTGGCTCCTGTTGTGTTAGTTTTACGATCACATTTTGTTTACTCTCCAACCTTTTATTAAAGGCAGGGTGGGAGATGTTTTCAAGGAGCATTTCTTACTACTGTATATTAAATTCACTTCACACTCAACAGCAGCCATTATTTAAACACATAATATAACATTCTAATTTGGTGAGACAAAAATATAACACAAAAATAAAATGTTGTCACCTGTAAAATAGATAAGCACCATCAAATAATTCTAACTGGCCAGTTCTAAAGAATTAGATGATGACATGTGTATCAAATTCAGCTGCCATTTGTTCCTCCTCCCTCAACCCCTCTTTGTGCAGAAATTGCGGACAGACTTGGGGCACTTGTACAGGCAACAAAGTGAGAGCCAGAGCTTGTCTGGCTTTTGGTCATCCCTCTCTAGATGCAAGGCTGCAACTTTGTCAGTATCCTGAAATATTGGGAGAAGACTGTTATTTTTGTGGCTCATGTTCACAGTTCTGACAAGGCACCCGTATTCCAAACATCAGCGTCTCTTACCAAGATATTACCAAATACAGTTTTTAATATAGCACAAGTAAGAGCAATCTTTGTTGTATATGCATTAAAAAAAACGCATGGTGGGGGCTGTTGTCATGTAATCTTTAACCATAAAACCTTTTGGGGTGAGTGTTAAGGGGTTGACAGTCCCCATTAAAAATCTTTCCTACCCTATCTGTAAAGTTCCTTATTTGTTCTCCTGGACCCAGGAGTATCCAAACAGAATACTCGATTCTGTTTGGTTTCAACGTGCCCGTTATAAAGTGACAATGGGCACCTATAAATGAAGTTCCTCTCAAATAGCCTGATTGATTGAATTTATTGTCCCAAACGCTAGTTGGTCGCCGTAGTAACAGAAACATTGACATTTGACCAGCATTCAGTTATAGTAGTTATAGTGTTGAAGCTTCTGCAACAAATGTGCGATGCTCTTCTGAATCTTGCCTGTGCAGGGGTTCTGCGGTCTATCATAATGACTACATGGGTAAAGAGGTCTATTTCTCCACTTTCTGGTGGGTTTTGAATTTTTAAGATATGTTATATGGTGCAGGAATTATGATCGTAAGAAGTGCGCATGTAACATCCTATCTGTGGTGAGAGGTGGGTTTTGAAAGCTGCGGCCAACCAAGCTGGACGCTCTGTGGTCAGAGCCGTTACCTTGGCTGTAGACCTTGATCAGATACTAAATAGTCCACTCAGCCGCTTCTTATGAGAAACTAACTATTTAAATGGTAAAATAAATAAATGTATTTATAATTGATTTATTATTAATTTCTTTAGTAAGAGACCGTGGTATAAGTGGGATAAAACCCTCTGCGTCATCCATTATTTTCTGATAATGGACACCTCATCAGGCATTATGCCTTACATATAAACGTTTACTGATGCAGTACGTTTTACATTGTATTTTTATGCAGCTGCCTGTCACAGATTGTACCTTCAGTTCTTTTACCTTAATAGCTCATATCTGACATGTGACATCTCTCATGCAAATACATATTTATATATCAGCAATTCGTCAATATTACAAAGATAATAACGTTATTTTTGATGAATAAACTCCTTGTGTATCACATAGCTTTCATTGTTCTGAAAATAGCACTAAGCTGAATGTTTCACACATTGGACTGAGACGGATGTGACAGTATTTAGTTTAAAAGAGGAAGTGTTGCTCATACTCAGTGATGGAGCTGATATGCTAAAGCAAGACAATCATCAAAATTAGCTGTATCATCATATAAGCTTCAGTCAGTGATTGAGCTGAGTAAAATCTGTTTTCTGAAATGATCAACATTTGGAGGAAATCCTGCTGTATACAGTACATGACTGTGTCTTAGCAGCAAACTACTTCTGAGCTGAATCAGCTGCAGCAAATAAAATTTTCAATACCATAAAAATATTAATAATTAAGTGATAAGCCAATTCACAATATATGTTATAATCATAACAAACTGAAAACATGTTCAGGATGTCCACTCAGGATATATTTGAGGCATCTTGTATAAGATGTGATAGAGAAAATGACTATTCACTTACCACTTACTCTCAGTTGTTCTACCACCTAATATAAAAACAAAGAAAGAAAAACCTCCTAAAATGGTAAATGGACTTGTACTTATACAATACAAGTACCGGTACTTTAACAGGCTGCGTGGTTGTGTGATGGTTGGCACTGTGTACTCATAGCAAGGTCACGGTTTCAAGCATCAGTTAGTGATGGGTGTGAACTGGCCATTTTTATGCAGTTTTTATGTTCTCATGCATGTGTGGGTTCTTTCCAGGAATTCCAGCTTCCTCCAAAAGTCCTAAGACATACATGTTAGGTTATAATTGCTCACTCTAAGCGAGGAATGGATGTCTGTCTGTGTTGCCCCTGCAAACGAGCGACCTGTCCGAGCGCTCCCTGTCTCTCGCTTTTTAATTGCTAGATAGGCTCCAGCTTTGCTGTGATCTTGAATTTGTAATAAGCTGTATATAAAATGGATGGACCTCCTAAAAGACTTGCATCAACTCAGAAAAAAAAATTTCAAAAGGTGTTTGGGAGCATGTTTTATTTAAAAGGTACCATCTGAAACTTTGATTTTACAGCAGCCAGAGGCTGTGCTTACGTAAGACTTGGGCACATTGAATAAATGCATGATTTAGCTTCAGTTATTATCAAGAAATGACACATTTTTAGGCTTTAAAGTTTAATTGACTTACAGAATTGAAAGGCATTTCCATTAGTTTGCTGATCATGGTAGCATATTGGTTACGAAGCTAAAATGAATCACGAGCTGCTGTGCAGAGGTTTGGCTGATTAATTATAATTCATGTTGCAGTATAGTTTAAGAAAGTATGTTAATGCATTAACCAACATGAACTTATATTCTTATCATTCATAATGCAATGTGTACTTTTGCTGCAACCTCAGAAACCGATCATCTTCCCAGCAACTGCAGCACCAGGAGTGCTCTAGGCTCTGCATGCCAACTACTTATCAACACAAATGCTAATGTGACCTTTAATATTAGAAACAAAATTATGAATGAAATTCAAATTCAATAGCTGGCAGACATGAAGCATATCCCCCATATCCATGAAGCGAACCTATAGGTTCCACACTGTGAGTGGTGTAGGTTAATTGAAGTTAGCCCTTTTGAGAAATATGAATGGGTCGCTGGCTTAACAAAGGAAGACAAATGTAGATGAGTGATGATACGACTTCGTGCTCAGACATCTTACTTCATTAGACAGAAACTAGGAGACATAATACTGGGTTTGCTGGCTGCCTTAAGGTTATTTCTACTGGCTAATTCCCCTGAAGATTAATATCCTGGTGGCACCACTTTTTACTTATACTTCAACCGACATAATGAGGTTTTGTTTGCACAGAAAGAAGTTAACATTTCAACAAATGTAGGTTTTAATAGAGATTAAAGCCATATATTCTCTAACATGTTTAGTACCTTTGAGAGTAGTCGGTAAGCATACTTTATGACTGCTCTCAGACATGTTACTGTGCTGGATGAAGAGTAAAAAAATAAACCAATCAGCTACAAGTCCAGTATTTCATCATGCAATGACATAAAACTCATAGAAAGTTGTTTTTGCTCCAATAGTTTAGAATGAAAGTTTTTTTAACAACTTTTAAAACATAGTGTAATGGACAGAAGCGATATTTAAAGTTGCATTTGAGTTTTCCACATAATGTGGGTGTGATGTAAAATCTTTATACACACCTACACCAATTTCTCCTCAGATAATTACACTTTAATTTTGGCAAGCAAGCCTTTCTAAATGGCAACACTGGGCATATTGTGTTGTTCAAAGTTAATAGTCTATGACGTGTCCTTTGCTTACTGTATGTGATGAACTATAATATGTTTTGTGTTGGGCAACAGTGTGAAGCTAGGGTTATAAATGACTTTACAACTAATTAGTTAAAAGCAGCTGGGGAAAAGGCAAAGTGAGCTTGGAGAAAAAGGTCAAGTATTGTTTGTTTGCATAAAAAAGGCTATTGTGTTTAACGGGTCAGCAAAATAGAAAAAAGAGCTTTTTGTCATCCATAAAGTATTGAAGACTGTTCAGAATGGACGGAGAACTGCAGAATGAAGCAACCACGAAGGGAAAGTACTCACTTCACATAAATAAGATTCAAAGTTCATGTGAAATGTACGAAGGAGTATTAGGGCCACACTGGGAAAAAATTTTGGAGCATTATTTTTTTTTCTTCCCTTCTTCACTTTGAGAATAAACTTGAAATGTTGACTTTATTCTCAACATTTTGACTTTATTCTTGTCATTTCGACTTTTATTCTTGAAACTGTATTTCGACTTTATTCTCAAAGTGAAGAAGGGATATTTTTTTCCAGTGTGGCCCTAATACTCCGTCGTAGAAATGTCTTAAGAGACAAATGTTTTTAAAATCTGAATTCGAACCACATATATGATAAGGTTTCTGTCGAGGTCAAACATCAGGGATAAAGATCCCTTCTTAATTATCATTACTGCTTATGTGTGCAAAATTTATGGAAGAAAAAACAGCAAACATATTTCCTGAGCAATTGAAGTTGGTCTCACAGCAGATCCTCAGGGCAATACACCTTAAAATAATTTATGTTACATTAAACTTATAACTATAAGACAACAGATCATTCATAGTATGGACGTGCACAGCTGCAGAGCAGCAATTTCCTTTAATCAGATGTTGGAAAGCAAAGACTGTTTGATAAGGATGATTTCTACAATGTTCCAGCAATGACACGCTCTGTGCAATGTGTATTTACAGTCTAAAGCATGCTTATTAACAGTAATCTAAAGGCTTCCTGAGAGCATTAAAGTCTCTTTGAAACACAGTGCTGTTCAAGAAAAAAAATCCAAAAGGGGTTACTCTATAACAACCACTTTGAACCCACAATAGGTATGTAAAGAGATCATCTCTTCCACAGTTCATATCCACACATAAAGTACTCTGTTAGTCGCTCAACATTCCTGACTCTTGTATTGCCTTGAGCAAACTCTTTTCCATCTCATCCAGGTTGGGAGTGATGAGTCCAGCTATCCAGACTGAGGTGAGGAAAAGGTTGATCTCCTGCCTCCAGCACCATCTGCTCAAAAAGGCCACTTTTAGATATGCTGAATAGACACGGCTATACTTGCAAATACTGTATTACACCATCGATGTATACAGGACAGAAGGACGATTTTGTCTTTTAGAAGCAATTAAATAAAGGGAAGCGTTTTAGATGCCATGTGTTTTAAAACTAATGCTGAGCTTCTTAAAGTAAACTCCAAGATTTTCATTTGCACTTTACAAACCTGTGATCTTAAGATTTCAAGTCAAATGAAGCTTTCAGCACTTGCTGCTCATTTAATGTTATCACGAAAGGGTTCAATGACAAACAGAACCAATTCAAAAGTGCAAAGTAACTCTTGAAAGCTAGATTACAGTGAGGGTAGGGCAGGAACACCTATTATTATGCTGACTAGACCGTGGGCTAACAAACAGGGGCAGACATTTCCAAGTCAGTCAGTCCTTTTTCTTAACCGCTTAATCCAATTAAGAGTCACGGGGAGCTGGAGCCTATCCCAGCAGTCATTCGGACGAGAGGTAAGGCACACCCTGGGTAGGTCGCCACTCCATCACAAGGCATCACAGAGGGACGGACAACCATTCACGCTCACATTCATCCTTAGGGAGAATTTAGATTGACCAGTTAAACTAACATATGTGTTTGGATGATGTGGGGGAAGCTGGAGAGTACCCAGAGTGAACCCATGCATACATGGGGAGAACATGCAACTCCACACAGAAAGGCCGCTAGTCAGACCATTTCCAAGTCAGTTAAAACTTAAATGTATCCACAGGTTCAGGTTCAGTCTTCAGATGTCCTTCCGGGAGAACATGATCAAATCAGCTGCCTCACACATCTGGAAGTTACCATGCTCAGATACCCCAAACCACGTAAACTGACTTTTATATATGAAGAAGAGCAGTGACTCCCTCCCACATGGACAGGGCTCCTCAGCCTGTCCCTAATACAGAGGGTAGCCACTCTGCAGAGTGAGATGGTTTTAGATCATTATATTAAGCAAAAACATGGTCTGTCTTAGTAAAGTTTTTCTAAAAGAACACTTTTTTTCAATCCATGTTCACTTCGAGTAGTATGTGGCCTGTGCAGAGGAGAGAATGAAGCAGTTCAGATCCTTCTCGGTCTCTCAAAACTCTCCTTGCTCCTTCAGGATTCCACTTGAAAAACTCAAGGCTGAAGATGTGCACTTACATATCTATATCTGAACAATATCATGTGCTGCTGCTTTCAAAAACTATTAGCACAGTAGATTACTGAGCATAAATGTAATACATGTTTATGTTTTGAGACCATGACCCCTTAGCGAGACTCCGGTTTTCTACCTGAGAAATATTGCAGGGATACTTGTTCAATATTTTGCTTCGTCTGATGCAAATAAATTGATTCCTAAGTTAGCTTTTCATTTTCTCCTCTGCAATGCTCTTTTAAGTCGATCAACCCATCCTACCCACACACATACACACATACACACACACATACACTCCCCACCACTAAAAGAAATGACTATAATTCAGCCTCTACATAACACAGATGCAAGAGAACTGCAACACAATGCTTTCTCTAATGCTTGCACTGGGTTCCTGCATCTATTAGGAGGGATTTATTCTTATTTTTGGATATTGTTAACTGTATGCATGGTTGGAAATAATTTAGAAGTTGTTGAATTGATGAAAGTATGCACCACTGCTAATGTAAAACAAACAAATGCAAAGGGTGTGTTAGGTGCATCATCCTTACACCAGCACCTAGAGCGAAAATAAAAATGGGTTTCAAGTTATTAGATCAGAGCAGCGGGCCAATCTTTGAACCAGGGAACGAAAGAAACTCGGCCTCAGAGGGAGGGGAGGCTATTGACCGAGGGGAGATGCATGGCTGTGGTAAGTGGGATCTAAAGTGGGAGTTTCTATGTCAGTGGGCTCATCTTACAGCCTCCCTGATGGACAACAGTGATGTCCCTCTGGGTCCAGATGGGATTCAGTGGTCAGCTCAGTGACAGATGGTGAAGGGTGGTCAGGCTTCATGCATAATGGAGGCTCAGCAGACCTTACCACAACCTGACTCCTGCACTGATGTGAAAGTAGTTCCATCTCAGTATCAATACTGCAGGTTTACTAAAAGATCATCTACTGGTTAAAGTATAGTGCAGAATTATGTTTTTGTTAATTTCTTATCTTTATTTTTTAATATGCTAAGTTATGTTAGCATTTTATTTTCTTCTGATGACATGGAAATGTAATCTAAAAGGTAAATATCTCAGACTGTCAGGGAATTGTTAGCTGCACTAAGACATTTCCTGCTTATAGGCATAATTTATTTCCATTTCTAGAAGCTACTAAGTGGGTTGGCTCATTATTTTTGACCAAGGTTTTATTTTGTTTATAAATCTTTGACATTTATACTAATGAATTTTTTTAGTAATAGTTTGTTTCTATAAATTCTCAGTAAATAGAATACAAAAATGTTAAAACATAAAAAAGGGAAATACTGTGGGAAAAGAAGAAAATGACGTGCACACGTGATAAGAGCAACACATATAAAGGAGGAAATCTATATACAGAGATCCAAAAATACCACTTCCATTACTGAAATGCCAAATGTGTTTAGAAACTGTTATTTCACACATCTGGGCAATATTAGCATTCACCTGATACATCTAAGACTAATGTGCACTCCCTGCTTCCATGTTCTCTCACTCCAGGAGAAAAAAATCCAACTGTATAGCAGCTAAAAGCTCCACTTTGTCCACCAGCAAGTTGTGAACATCGTGGCTCTACCATCTGTTGCAGGGCAGGTAGTGCAGAGTGCATTTATAAGAGCTTTTACCTTAAAACAGCAGCTGCAGTAAACAACCCTGATGAGCAACAGGGAAGTTGCAGCCATGAAACCAAAACAAGGAGGTAAAAGACTCCATGATTTAGTGGAGCCACGGTGGAAATTGCAGTTATCATACCAATTATATGTTTTATTTTATTTTGAAGGGATTGATCTTTAGCTTCTGATCTCTCTATATTACTTATATTACTTCTCCTTTTAGTGCTACTTTGCCAGTAAATTATTTACTCAGTAAATACACACAACATATATATATTTGCTGCTTCCAACCTAGATATGCCAGCTACAGCTTCCATTTTCAACTTTTCAAGTCCTCAATTGTCAATGTGTTGAGGAATCGGTGCTACTAGCTATTCAGTTGTCAACGGATATAGTGCAGTACATCACCTCAATCAGTCATCCAAGCCCTTATAGGCAGCCACCATTACTAGCAACCCGACCCCCATCCCTGGCACAGCAGCGAGAAAGTGCTTACCTAGGAGAAAAAGACAGAGAGGACATTAAATCAGTGAGCATAATATTCTAGTGAGCGCTAGACTCGCTTTCACAGATTAGCCAATCTCTCCTCTGCACAATGCACTGCCACAGAGTTTTAACCCTCTCTGGCTTCAATTGAAATGGAGAGAGTGGAGATGATCCCATATATTCTGCTTTTCAGCAGTTTATAATGTTTCTAAAAGCAGATAGCAAACACATGTGTTTTTCCAGCAAGAGTTACACTTTTCCAAAGACTTCACAGCAAAGGTTAAATCTAGATGTGGGTCTTCCGTCTTGTGTTTAAAAACTAGAAGAGAAAAGAACATAAAACACAGTTTGTGAAGGCTTTGTGTCCCAGAAAGAGGGTGGAATTGAAGCCTATGTTCAGCCCGCAGCCCTGTGTGAAGTGTTTTTCCACTCTGAGTGATCAAAAGGCAAGGATTTCTTCCAACACCGGATGTTACATCACACAGCTTGATTCTCCACATTCTCTTATCCATTTCTGTGCTTATTTGTACCCATTTATGTCCTGGGACGTCACAACCCCTCCACCATGCCAAGTAGGCACAAACAAAAGGCTAATGAACAATCAGAAGAGGAAAGCTGCACAACTGTTGAGAGTAAACACATAGAGATGCATGTCGTGAGCGAAGGATTTCAGTGAGTGGGATCTTGATCAAACATGTACCTGCTGTTGACTTACTGTAGCACAAGTGGTTATTACGCTCCAGAGCCGACACTACTGTGTGTGTATGAGACACAATATGTGCATCTGGGATAATAAGTTACGTAAAACAATGACATAAGTAATAACTTTTCATTTAACATCCATTATTTATAATTTATAAGCACTATGTGTGAGCATTTTCTACCTATTGCAGCAACTTATACATAATGAAATAAATATGTATAACAGAGACAGTGAAAGCGTTTCTGTAACCTATAGCCTATACTTGATTATAGTTGTTGATTAAAAATGAATGAATCTGTGACTCGTTTAATGTTCAAGTGAAGAAAAAACACAAAAAGTTATGTTCCAGGTTCTGAAATGTGATAAATCATTGCTTTTCTTTATCTTTATTAATAATAGTACTGGTATAAAAATGATAATCAGGCAACATAGAAAAATATTTGCTTTTCTATACTTAGTTATAATTTGTTTGTCTCTATTTTTTCTTTTATCTAGTTCATCTGTTATTTGTGCTAAAATAAAAAATGCACATTTTGCAGAACTCATACAGATGGAGAAAAACAGATATCACTTTATTTGTTATTTCATTACTTTAACCTGCTTTGTTTGCTGTTTCATTCCGTCCTGATTCTCCCCAGCCTCTAACTTGTTATATATTGTTCCTTCTAAAAATTAAGAGTTGTTTTTTACAAAATATTTTAGTTTTGATTTCATTGTTGTTTTGTAGTCATTTTTAAATATGCAACGCTGATTCATTTGGCCTTATTGCTTTGAGCTCAAAGGAAATATACCGTTTATTTAAGAGGCTAACAGAATTTCATGCAATCTTACCAAAATAACGGAAACACTGCAGCAGCTTAATGCATAAATTTAGACCTTAATTCCAGCAGGTTTGTTGGGTGTTGCGTGTCGCAGGCTGTTAAGTGACCATGATCAGACTTTTTGTCCTGGGATTTGTTTCTTTTGAAATTGATATTTCCAAATAATCCTCGTTCTGGATCATCTTCACAGTATGAGTTTGCAGTAAACAACCTGAGAACTCAGATTTCGTACCAAGCTAAAAAAAAGTACACACAGTATTTAGCAAATTTACTCTGTAATATTTTCATTTTGATGTCCGTAACTGAAATGGACAAGTGTTAGGATACTGGAGCCAATCTTCATCACCATCTGAAGCCAAAGCAAAGCAGAGATGTCATGAAATACATTAGATAACTCTAAAAAGTGGAGTTACTTTACACCCGGAACATTTGAGCAGCTCACTGAAGAAAACGTCTCCAAATAAAGGGAAGCATAGTAATGCAGCTTATGTTTTTGATTTAGTTGATTTAGACACGCAAATATGTACATATTATATACAGTTTCCATATTATGTTCTTTGTAACTAAACAAGTGAATTGTACTTTCAACAGCTTACACCTATTTGTTAATTTGAGACTCAGTAAATGTAACTATTGTTTTAATATAAAAAAGAACAAAGCCCATTAAGTTACACATTATCTGTGGAGAAAGGAAGACATTGCTTAGGTGACAAATTACTTAACTTTATACCTTAATGTCTGATCTGCGTTACTCATAAGAAATGGGACACACTTTTTTTTCATTGAATGGAAAACTTTAGGTGTTTACTGCCTGTCTTTTGTTTTGTTTTGCTGGGTTTTTTTCTTAATTGGCCAAGCTGTGACAGCCAAAAGGACAAACAAGACTTGCCCACACAAAGCCTGGGAGACACAAGGCCCAAAGCAAAACGGAGCACAACATCTAGACTTCAACTAATAATCAGTCAAATTGCAGCAGTGGGTCATGGTTAGGAGGTTGAGGTTGTCCACCTGAGTTGATCTCACTCTGCCGGAACTGGGTGCCATATTCAATACAATTAGCATCAACTCTGAGTGAGCGCCAATCTCCACAGAGAAACAGCTTCCACACCATATCTACCCATTAACAACAAGCTTTAGCAAGAAAACTTTACACCCAGTAAGTTCAGAAACAACATTAAGTTCAATCCAGCGCTTGTAACTTTGGTTTTACTTTGTGTACTTTACAGAGCAGCTTGTCATTCATCAATTTTCTTCCGCTCATCCGGAGTCAGGTCACGAGGCAGGAACCTAAGGAGGGAAGCCCAGACTCTACCTCTCCCCAGCCACATTTGCCAGTTCATCCAGAGGCGTTCCCAAACACCAAACCAGCCGAGAGACATAACCTTTTCCTGGTAAAGACCTTGGTCTCAGGTTTGGAGGTGCTGTGTCTCATCCCAGAACAGAACTACATCATCTGCAAAAAAGCAGAGACCCAATCCTGAGGCCTCCGAACCAGATTCTCTTAATTCTCTTAAAATTATGAACAGAATCAGTGATAAAGGGCAGCCTTGGCAGAGTCCAACCCTCACTGGAAACAAATTCGACTTGGACAAAGCTGTGACACTGGTCTTACAAGGACCGTACAGCTCGTACAAGGAGGTCCAGTACTCCATACTCTTGGAGCAACCCCCACAGGAGTCCCTGAGAAACCAAGTCCACAAAACACATGTAAACTGATTGAGCAAACTCCCATCCTCCCTCCAGGACCCTGACGAGGGTAAAAAGCTGGTTTACTGTTCCACGAGGAAAAAAACCACACTGCTCCTCCTCAATCTAGGGTTCAACTATCCAACTAACCCTCCTCTCCAGGGCCTTTGAATAGACTTTCCCAGACATTATAATAAACTTAGATTACAATTTCCCTACTAAGTCACTAATATAGGTTTTCTCATTCATCTTTTTACCTCCACTAAGCAAAGGCTTTGTTTTCGGGAGTTTGTCTGTGTGGGTGTGTGTGCTTGTCTGTGAACAAGAAAACTAGAAAAGTTGTGGACCCATTTTCATTAAAGGAAACTTTTTTAAATGGGACAAAGAACAAATTACTTTTTAGAGGTGATCCGGATCACCGTGTGAATCCAGGAATGTTTCAAAAGATTCTTTATCATTGCACGATAGTAATAAGCTTGGCGGAGGCCTGTGTTCTCCATGTGCTTTTCTACTTATGTGTTTTCAAGCCTCGCTCACTTAAAAAAAAAACATATTTTGTGCAGTAAAATGTACACTGGCACCCCTTGTGGTCACAGACTCTGTTGAGTCACAGATTTTGTTGTAACACCGGAATATGTCAACTCCCAGAATGCACTGCAATGTAGACAACAATGGTGGCTTACGAGTACGAATAATAATTAAAAATACATTAAACAATGTGCAGCTCACTTTTTACAGCTGCAGCAAATGTTTATTTAATAATGTATATTGTTTCTCTTAGTCAGTTTAATTTGATGCACTTAAAGGAGGAGAACAATGATGGAGAACTCCACATAATGCATTAAAACGATGCAATTCATGGGTCCTCCTTGTAATTCTGCTGGAGCGCTAGTGCCCCCACGCAACAGCGTTACTTTGCCAAATATCTCAGGAACCACACCTCGAAACTTAATGCAAAAACTTCTAACTCACGCAGGATTTTTTGCGGCATTTTGAACTTTACACGAATTCCACCGTGATACATTCATTACTTATTACATGTTGTGATAAAAAAAGTGTAAATTATGTTTGTGGGCTTCCATATTGAAGCTTGATGTAAACAATACATAAAACAATACAATACTCTCGACCAATGAGATACTCTGATTTCTTCTCCTTTTGTTTTTAGGTTTGTGATTTTCCACAACAGGCTTTAGAAGTCCTCACACACTCCACAGGTCTGTTTTCTATGTCTGCAATAAACCTTTTTATTATTCATCAAGTCAGTGCCCAGCAATGTTTTTCCATTCAAGTCATTTTCTTCACCTCACCTGCCTCAGAAGTAAAACTCAATATTGAAAACATGATAAAGTTGAAAAATTCAAGCTTCAGAGAAAGCTATTCAAATGGAGAAGCAGGTGGGTTTTTAACCTGGATTTAGTGTTTCAGCTGATCTGAGGCTTTCTAGTTTCTTCAAGACATGTGCAGCGTAGAAGCTGAATACAGCTGCTGTGTGTCTCATTCAGATTTATACCTGATAAAAGATCAGATCCAGATAACCACTGTGGTCTGGTAGACTCAAGGGATCCCTCATGTGTCTTGGTCCAAACCATTCAGAGCTTTATTAGCAAACAAATGAATTTTCCTGCATCCCAGGTCGTTATAGTAGCTAAGTTTTTAGTTAACTGGCTCTGAAAAAATCGGCACATATGTCCTTTCCATTCTACCCCCAAGCAGCAGGTTAAAATTATATGACATAATTATGGAAAATAAGGACTTTGCAAGACAAATGATTGAGGTTATAACTTTGTCAAAGTCATTTAACACAGAATCAAACAGCAGCTCCACACTCAACACAAAGTTGGGGTTATATAGCGTAGGCTAGACTATATACCATTTGTAATGTATGTTTGTGAGTAATTAGCACTATCACAGAGATTTCCATGACTTCTACAGATCAATGTGGAAATTACTTGTGTTTAAGGATGATAGTTTGTATTATCAAATAATTTATGCAAAGCGCAAAATGACTATTCAATTAAAGGAGCGAAGGTTTGCCAGCTAAGACCATCGATTATCAATAAATCACCTAATTAATTATTTAGCCTCAAACCTTAAGTAATTACTTAATCCCTGCAGGGGACACGTCCAGCTGTGCAGTAATCATGCTGTGCTCAAAGTTACATATTTACTATTTAATCAATATAAAAGTCTGACATGTGAGAGAAAGCAGATGCCAATTTGCAGTCTCGGTGACAAGATTCTGCTGAGGAGCAGCATGCAACTCGAGTGAAAAGGATGTAAAAGGAAGGTGCTTGTTTGGATGTTTCCTCAGGCACTGTTATGCAAAACAAACCTCTGAATCCTGTCAATACTGCCCCCTGTTTTGAATTGAAAACTTTGAGCTCTCCTAGGGTTGTCAATCTACTGCACACACCTACATTTGCTGTTTTGTCAAAATCAAATATACAAAGAGAAAAACAGCAATCTGAAGCTACATAATTTTAGAGAGGGACAAGGACAGCTGAGCGACACAGGCAAGGTGGCACACGGGGCATTGTGCAGCATTTTAAACCACAGAAGCAGCTTCATTATTTCTGAAGGTTTCTTTCCAAGAGCCACAGCTCCCTGAGGATCACATCAGTGTCAAGTCATCATCTGTGACAGCAAACTGCTGCTGAAGACAGCAAAATAAACCTTCAGTAAACACAGTGCAGAGACAAGACACCCTGCGGTTTGTGTTAAAAAATGTAACATCTTTCTGACAATGACGTTCAACTGCATCAATTATCAATTACAGTTAATGGTGGAGGAGAAATTGAATTAAAACAGAGTCACAGGTGACCACAGGATACGAAGAGATATTGTTCTTGGCAATAGCATTCTATTCATTCATCATTGACGTAAAGGTAATAGGACTTTAGAGCTGTACTAATGACCAATGACAGTCTCTCTGTAAAATAGATGAAAGGTGTGCCATTATGGGGTGGACTCATGAGAGGAGAGGCCATGCGGCTAATGACTCATTAGAGACATCTATAGCCAGACAGGCTGGAAGCCAAAAGGCCAGGAGTTCTTTTTAAAGACTCAATACCCCAGCTGACACTAATTGTAGCAGTCAGGATAGCATGGATTTTCATTGCAGATAATAGCAGTCTGCTCCCTTGACACATCTTGGCCTGTTACCCACAACTGGCACTGCCCAGGTTTGCTAGCGCTGCTAGCTAGTACACAAAAGACCTGCCATAAAAACACCAAGTGCTTAGTGCTGTAATGGCAGCTTTAAATCTGATAAGATGGATAAAGCGGTTGAAAATGGATGGATGGAAGATGCAAGCCACCGAAAACTGAGATGCAGTAGTGAAGCTGGTCTAAAAGGAAACGTCAAAGAGAGTAATTTCCAATATTTGTGTTGCATCATTCAGCTCCTGCAAGCACCTGCAGTGTTGAGCAGACGCATCTCTCATTTGGACAGAAGCAAAGCGTGGTGTTTTATGGTCTAGTCATACTCCCTGTCAATGTGCTAATGCGATTCTGTTCCAAAACAGTCAAAGGAAATGAGAAAAGTTACTCTTTCCCACCCTTGCAGCCCTCAAACATGCTACACGTGGAGCTTTACAGTGGAGAGGAACGATTATTAAAGCCTTTGATGATGCATTGACATATGGGGAGGAGAGACATTAACCACTGACTGCAGCAGCAATGTGATATTCTTGATGCTAGATTTTATGATTAGAGTTGAAAGTGTAAAGGAATGATTGGTGGCCGTTCATTACACTTCAAACTGACTGGCAGAGACTCTCCCCAAAGAACAAGAGCCAGAGTTTTGTATTTTGTAGAGGATAGACTGTTAAACAAGCTGGTGGTCAAAATACTAATAAAAAAGGAAAGAAATGGCCTACTATTTCTGCAGTAGCCACTATTTGCTATTTATTAAATAACTTCCCAAACATAAGGAAACGACTTAGACTGATAATGCATATTCACATCCAAAGGAAGCGCGTAAACCTTTTCAGCTCTCTGGCTGTGCAGAATGTATGTTTTGACTACTCATTTCTAACAGTTTCCATTAACCTCCACAGCAGAGAGGCAGGCCTGTAGGCTGTTTGAAATAAGCTTTAAAAAAAAGGGCAAATGATGTCTAAATCATCCTGTTTTGTAAGTGCATTTTTTCAGAAATATATTTCCATATCGTCATTATAATTTACAATTTCCTGTCATTTAAAACACTTAGATGTAATTTAATTGACTCCACTTCCTGAAAGTTGTTTTGATATTCTAACAATTACAGTGTTTCTTGTATCAGAAACTTTTAATCATTTTCAAATAATATAATTCTTCCAATTTTCCAAATAGCTATAAAAGAGAAACTCTTAGCTCGCTAAAGTTTAAAAGCAATTAATCTAGTATCACTTAATCTAGTTAAGAAAAAATTAAAGCATGCTACCACCAAATGGATCATAAATCCAAATATCCCAGCTGGAAAAAAACACATATCTTTGTATCTTTATTTGAAATGCAGCCTTAAATTTAGCCTTAGTGGCTCCGTGGCTGAAAAAGGTTTTAAATATGCATCTTTTTATCATTGGAAAGCCCTTGTTTGAAATATGTTTTGTGTGTAAGTATGTGTCATGTAGCATTTAAGCTGTGGGGTTGTTTTTTTATGTTTTAAAAAATAAATAAATAATTTAATTGTTGGACTTTGCTTGAGAATGGATATAAAAAATAATCTGTATGAAGCAGAATCAAAAGCTTGACTTGTTGCTTTAAAAATTTCTAACAAGGTAAAATTCACAGCAATAACATTTTATAGCACCACACATGGCAGATGTAGCTACGAGGCATAAATATTTCAGTTGTTCCTTTGCCTCTGCAATAAAAACATTTAGTCCCAATTTTATAACACAAAGCAAAATGCTGAGTTTCCTTCATAAGACTTTAAAAAGCTTTTCTTTTTTCAGTTTGTTCTCTGAAATGAAAATCTGATACCAGTTGTTATCCAGCAGATATTTCTAACTGCACTTGAAAACTTAAAAATATTAAGTACAAATAATTACAAAAAACACAAACATGCCAGTAATTCATTCATTACTAACGATTACACTCCAGTTCTGTTTTTCCTCTGAAATATTAAATCATCAGAAGAGTGTAAAATTGGGTGTGCTTGCTTTTTATGTTTATAGGTTTTTAAAGGTCTTCTAGCCACAACGTAGAACCATTTCAGTTAGTTTAGACAAATCCATAACTACTGGTTTTAAAAGGCCACAGGGCCAACAAACCTTTTAAGAGACCAAAAGAGGTGTAAGCCGAGAAACAAAGGTCAATCTAATATGGACTTCTTTAACGATTGTTTCGCTCTTTGACTAATTCCCAGAGGCAAAAGAAAAAATATATATGGGGGAGGGAAGAGGATGAGGAAAGATCCACTTAGTTATTTTGTTTTCTCTGCCTCATTTTTACCTAATGCCACATGTTACCAATGGAAATGTGTTCTCTTTCCTCCCACCTCTTAAGTGAGTGTGTGTATTTTTTTTCTAGATATGCCAATGTAATGATCGGGGGTTAAGAAAGTCCTGTCTCATGCCTGCTATTACTAGGCTAATCTAGCCTCCCCATGAGAATTTCTAGATTTAATTTAGGCATTTGGGGATGATGCTTGGCGGTGACAAGGGCTATCCATCTTCTCTTAACAGTCCTAATCTTTATAGAGGCTCCAGACTTCAGGTAGTGCATGTGATGGATAGCACCTCTAGCTGAGGACAGTCCATTAGCAGGAAGAGAAAACCACAAAGCCAAAGCCAAGTTACACTGTCTTAAGTGCAATTCAGAGGTACTGGCAGTTCTGTACACTGCATTATGCAGACTAAAAAAAATACAAGTGTTTTAGAAAAAAGTATCTACCCCATTTAACCATCCAGTATTGCTAATAGCTTCAAATTATGCCACTTTAACCTGACAAAGAGTTTAACTAAAAGTGCCACAGAGTTCAAAAACCTTTAAAGCAAAGTGAGTGAACTTAGTGGAAGTTGTGTGAAGTATCAGAGGCAACCGGTAGCGGTTAAAGTGCATCCACTACATTTTCATGTTTCAATGCAAAAAAGAAAATACACACAAAAAAAAGACCACAACAAAAAAACGTATTCGTATATTTATCTCCAAAGTAGCAAAACAAAATCTCTCAGCTGTAACTGACACAACTCTTGATACTTTCATTTGACTGACAGCGTCTGACAGCCCAGACAGTCTCTGATCTCAGTTGACGTTAAAGTGTTTTGTGAAGACTTACTCAAACCAGGTCTGTATTTTGAAATCCAGAAGCATGTGTAGGCAGAAAAAAGGTCTGCATAGAGGACTAAACCTTGAAAGTTTAAGATATATGCCATTTATTAGCCAGTTTTAAATCCCTCCAGGAATAGATTAATGATAGGCTTTCAATTTATCACTGAAACTCATTTATGTTTAATATTTGTGACCTTGGAGGGCAGTGGCACCACTGGAATGATGTTACCAAAAGAGTAAATAAACAGAAAAGCAAACTTTGCCAGTTAATCAGTTCAAGTCAAGATGATGAGTTCTTCTCCCCCCATGATGTCCAATTAAGAACTGTGTTTATCACTGGAGCTCTGCAGTGGAGCTTTTTACAGGTACCTACTGCTGTTGCCACCACTTTTATCTGCACAGACAGCAGGACACCAGTTCAAAACAAAAACATGGATTATGGATAAAGTGAGTGAGGGAAGATATGTCTCGTACAAATTTGTACAGACTTGTTTGGTAAAATAGTTTTGAGCAAACACAAAAGCACTGTTTATTACACATTCATTTTCATTATAGTAAGCCTCAGTGCGTTTCCACTGAGTGAAAAACAAGAATAAAATGCAGTAATCCATCACAAATCATCTCAGGCCTCCCATCTCTTGCCGCATGGTAGCCTGCATTGGCTTTAATTAAGTTATTCTGGAATTGCTGACATGAAAATAAATAAAGAAATAGAATGAAAAGAGAGGAGAGTGTGAAGTGTGGGGAGTTGCTATGAAGACCTGAAGCATCTGGCTTTAACCCAATAATCTGTTCACTGCTGTCTTCATGTTTTCAGTAATTCCCCCTCAAATGTTTCAGACAGGAAGTCTTTACACATACATGCAACCCCAGATGTCTCAAAACATCTAAATACAATAATTCTTTTAACATCTTAGCACTGCATCACGCATAGAACAAATTAATTTTATTAAAATTACACGTTACATGGTCTTCACAGTTCTAAAATTACTTATAAAGCCAGTGGAAACTGAAGGTAGTTTGATACTTCATGATGTTAACTGTCTTCATAAAGGCTGATTAACACTTGGAACTAAAACATTTAGCAGAGGAAATTTTAATCACTATGTCTAATTTATATTAGTGGATGTAAATCTGACTGAGCCACATTTCCCTCAGGTGTGCAGTGATAATGCAAAGAGGATTTTGTTTTCATATTACGCCATGACTGTGTCACATTTTTAAACTTCTAAAATTAAGCAAAAATATTAAAAGTTGCATTTCGGCTGAAAGAAATAAAAAAAAATCCAATCTGAGTGAAAGAGTTCAAAGTGTGTTTTTCCATATGTCCCCATAAACCTATAAAGAAATGATGTCTATGCATGGTTGAATTCAGAAAATAAAAGATTTTATTTAATGCTTTAAATAAAAATAATTGTTTTAAACTTGAGAAATATTTTAGTAAGCAAAACATTCAGGTTAAGAGTATGTATAAATTAAGATAATCTCACAGTGACATTTAGGCAGCAAAGACGCAGGAAATGTAGACAAAAACATTAAGCTTTTGTTAAAAAATGTGACAAACTGACTAGTGTTAATACACTGATGAGTTTCCAGAGCGACTAATCCTGTACAGAGCGACATCAATCAAACTCATCATAGTCAAGTTTTTCAGTCCAGACAGCACAGCAGGATAACTGCTGTAAGGCGTTTAAATGTGACACTATTTTACAGTATTTAGTCTCAATTTGAAACAATGAAAGATCCTTTGTAAAGCCAGTAAAAGCTCTACAGATGATTTTAGGGAGAGATAAGACAACATATATA
>JBAMHV010000009.1:11512050-11524977 GCA_037177535.1 Pseudomugil gertrudae | reverse complement strand
TAGATAGATAGATAGATAGATAGATAGATAGATAGATAGATAGATAGATAGATAGATAGATAGATAGATAAAAACTCTGTTTTGTTCCTTCTCTCTGTCTCAGCTGTCTAGAAGTGTAAAAAGCCAGAACCTCCTGTGACTTATACCTGATGGCATGAGGGTGAAGATGTTTCAAGAGGGCTGAGCGAGTTCTTCAGGATCCCATCAACATATATCATCTGTATGCACAGCTCAGTATAGATGTCCTGCAGATGAGGCGGTGAGACACCAGTCATCTTTTCAGTACCTTGTCCACCTCCAGTCAGTTGGATATGGTGCCAGCGACCAGATTGTATGTTATGCACCAGGCAGGCAGTTGTTTCACTTCTATATGCTGACTTATTATTGTTGGTAACTTAATGACATGTTGGCGGGTGAAACTGGCAGGGCAGTCATGTGTCAGCAGTGGGAGCAGTAAAAGGCTCGATACACACCCTGTGGTTGCTTGTTGTGACTGTGTCAGATGTTATGCTGCCCACTCTGACTGCCTGCCATCTCTCTGTCAGAAGGTCCAAGTTCCACCTGCTCATCCAGCAGCTTTTCCACAAACTGTTGTGGCAATTTAATTTTCCACAACAGCATAAATTTTTCTGTTTTTGTAAAAAAATTTATTATTTTCTTTGGTAAGTTGATTAATCTGTTGTGATTATTTTAGTTACTGGAGCATGTCCTATATGCTATAATCCTTTCTTGAATTAATATAGTTGCAAAGTCTTGTTTGTTCTTTTCATCTTATTTAAAAAATCATTACAGTTTAGACTAAAGAGATCTTTTGCAGTAAGATAAAATCACACTCGCTCACATTTTAGCAACTATTTAGTTTACTTTATGCTAACTTTTATTCTTTCAAACCTTCCTAAAACTCAATTCTTATCACAGGACTCATTGACACCCACCAAGGACAGATCCTTGTGAGATTTCTATGATTTCTTTTCAAATAAACATTCCAGATGGACTATAATTCCCACAACTAACATTCAAGGTCTTGTTCACTATCATCCCTGTGTGAGTGCTAAACCTTCATATTTCTCACAAAAGTTCAGTCAAATTCACCTCAAAGACACACGTCTTCAACTAAAATAATCTTGTCTTTTCTTCTATACAACACGCAGTTCAGCAATTCACACAATCGAGTTGGAGCATGGCTCATGAGAATGAGGTCAATTAAATAAGAGGCCTTCATTCCCTCACACTGTAACAGCACAAACCCACTCACCATAGACGGGCATAAAAGGGTTGTTAAAAAACAACAGGATGGTGAGGAGTGGAAGATGGTTGCCACGCTGCTTCTGTGGAGTAAAGCTTCAAACGGGGAGGCTAAGAACAGACGTGGCACTACAGCTGTGTCCTGCTGCCATGTGTGTCATTAGGACTGTATTTGGCTCACAGGAGCAGGTGACAGAAAAGCCAAATCCATTTAAAATATGGGGAGTGAAATACGTCAATTCCTCTAGACTGTACTCTTGTTATAGCAACATGAAACAGCAGGAAATAGACAGAAGAGAAGTGTTAATGTTTTTCTTAGGTATGATATTTCTAGCTCATTTTATATGGGAACATTACAGCCATGTAAAGCCCCAGAATGAGAGATGCATTTGTCAAGGTTTTAAGGAGGATCCTCGAAATTTATGGCAACAGATCAGTAGGTTTTTTTTTCTGCTGAGCAAAAGTGAGATGATATGATGGGGTTGCAATGCCTCAATAGAAACCTTTGTCTAACTACAAACTTTGTAGCACCTAAAAATGAATTCCAAACAATGTATTTTTAAGCCAGTTTAGGCTAAGAGTAAAAAAGTGCAATGAATGTGGTCTCAAACTGCTAATTGCACAAAGTTGAGTGGATTAGGACACTATTCCTTAAAGATGTTTGTAACCAAAATGGACCTATAAGGGGAAAGTGGATGCCATCACATAGCAGCATGCATGTTATTATAAAATATTAATAAAGAACACTGTTGTGCTGATTAATTGAATCTTAATATGCGTGGGAAGCAGATGAAGTAAAATACAAAGGCTGAACAATGTTACACCTTTATCATTAAAGTTTCAAGGTTTGCACTGTGATCTTTGAATTATATAACCATTATCACGCAACCAGGTTGAGATATTCACTGTGCAGTAAGTCAGACAAAGTTACTAATGTATTAACTCCAATCTCAGCTTCTCATTATCACTCAGAGTGCAATGAACCAGACAGCAAATCACTGTAAATTAAAAGCGGCTTCATTAGAAATGAAACACATCATGAAGTGCCAATGCAGTTAGTTTCATTAACTCACATTGGATTATTCAAATCACAAACTGGGGAGAGGGATGGCTTCTGTTTACACGGTGACCTTAATCATCAAAATACTTCATTAGCAACATGCTCTGTCCTGGTATGTTGGTCCCATAATGTTATTATGTCTGTAAAACTGAAACTCAGGGGGTATGTCAGAATAATATGATGTATAATGCTCTAGTGTTTGACTGAGTACATACTAATTAGTCCTTTTCTAAAATGGTGCTTACAAATTTCCTGGCTTCCCAAACTTTACTTTACTAAAAACAGGGCAAGTATCTATTTGATTTAATTAAAAAGTGCAAAACACACAGAAATAAATAAGAAGTGTTTGTACATGTCTTTCCAAGAACAGCCAAGTGAAAACATAAAGCAAAAAGAGAGGAAAACACTTTCTAATCTGACAGAAACAGAACAGGTCGATGTCTAAACATGTCTGTATGACATGAACTCGTTTTTGTGACTTAATAAAGGCATCTAATTTAAATATGTCAGAAAATAAAAGGAAAGGGAGTCAAAAGGATTAAGATGGCTTTCAAAAGAGCTTTTAAAATGCACTATAAACTATATCTAAACCTTTATAAAAGAAGAGAAAAAATCAGTTTAACTTTAGTGCTTAGAATCTGCACAACTCTAGTCTCAAAAGAGTAGCTTGCCTTCCAAAATATTTACTTGAGGAAATGACTAACTCTGAGTAAACATCAAAGGAGAGAGGCGATCTGCATTGAAATTGTAAGCCACGTTGGCCTCTGCACCTCTCCCATCCCTCTCTCATCCTCCGGCTGGCCTGCACATCGTGCTTCAGACCTGACCTTTGGTTTGATGTCTTTCCTCTCCATGTTCAGTGGCAGGCTTTTAAGGAAAAGATAAAGTAGCGGATGGCGCAGTCAGACATGAACTGACTTTCGCTGTGTAAACGGTGTCCTCTCAAGTTCTGTTTTTTATGGTGTGATGGAGTTTTGAACAGTGCAATTGCTTTATTCAGTCCTACTTTTATCATGGGAAAGCTGAAAACAGAACTCTTCATAGATGTATAGAACTGATGAAAGCAAATCTCCTCACGCTGCTTTAGCATAATTGATTTTACATGACCTTAATCCACATCCACAAGTAGTGCACATACTTAATTTTTTTAAATGAAAAAAAACCAAGCTAGAAAAGCTGTAAACTGTATGTAAAGCAGTAATTTGGTTTGATGATGTATTGGTTTTGATAATTTATCATGGGGGTGCCCAAAACTGGTCCTTAAGGGCTGCCATCCTGTCACTTTAAAGTGCATCTCTTCTCCAATCATCTTAATCAAACAGCTGGATTTCCTCTTATGTGTGTCATCCAGCTCTGCAGAGGTCTGGGAACAAGCCATTGATTCAGGTGTGTCATCTAAAAGTTGCAGGATGGTAGATCTTGAGAGCTGAACTTGGGCACCTCTGCTTTAACATATGGATGCACGTTCTGATTATGCAACATTGGCTTTTAGTGCAAAACCAGTAGGCTCCCACAAAAAGAATACTTACACTCAGGAGAGAGAAAACTGGAATTCTGTATTAATCAAATAAAGTTAATTGTCAAAAGATGCACAAAACATCTGACAAAAAGAGATAAGACAGCAAATCTACTATAATGTTAGCAGCTCTTCAAGGGAGCATGGGTTGGATCAGAGGGCACAGAAACACACTCACTGGGTACAACAATGACTTTCCAGAAGGTAATGCCGGGAGACAAAGAACAACGAATATAATCCACCTGTGTTTCATTTTGAGTCCCATCATGACCATAATTAACTAAATGAATGGCAGTTTTACTGCAAAAAGGCAGTCGCTTTTTGTTTTGATAGGAACAATGGAGCTTTCACCCATGTTTGATAAAACAGAGCTTATCCCATAATAACATGATACGTTTCATTGTTAGAACATGAAACACTGCACTGCATGTAGATGTCGTGACTGTGTGAAGGATTAATTTACAATTAGTTATTGTTGTATTGTTGTCCCACAGAAATGTCAGGCAGTTGTGAGTAACACAAGTCACCTACTTTCAGGCAGTGACATGGTGCATGTTTCTGTGTGTGTGTGTGTGTGTGTGTGGTCTTTGGTTGGCATGTACCAGTGGTTAAGCCTATGGCCTTATGGCAGTCTTCTGAAAACTAAAATTAGAATTATATAGGCTATGTGCACCACTGGAACAATCATGATTTCAGCCAGTACCAAACCATGTCTGCTTTAATAAAGGCTTTAATCTGTAAGGAATGGGCCTGAGGATGATGTGGCCTTGGGAGAGCTTTTGAATGTCACAACACTAAAAATCTAAACCTGTGATAAAAGAAAGAGCACTTTATGCAGGAGAACATTTATATACTCTGGTTATACTCCGTCACATGAGGTCCAAATGAGCATGATTCCTACTTGAATCACTGATGGGAAAATATGCTTAAGAAATAAGGAATACAACTGCAGCCACTTTGGCTTTTCGCGAATAAATAAGTAAAGATGCAGAGCCCACCTACAGCTAACCCTCACAGGCTATTAACACTAAGCCACTATAGAACCCATGGACAATCCCATATGGAGCATGCTTTTCAGTCCATTTATTCCCTGTTGGCTCCAGACACAGATGTTTTCCTGGATAACTTAAATCTCTGTCCTGTCGCAGGCACAAAAGAAAAGCCAACAAATCACCAGAGTCATTAGGATGCATCTTTGGGGGATTTTGAATGTCAGTACAAAGTGCAATCGCTATCCATCCATAGCTGTTCCTAAGCAAAACATATGTTTTAGCTCTTGCAGCATTTAAAACACATTTAAAAGGTCTTAAACAATTAAAAAGATTATTTCTTTCTCTTTTTTTGTATATTTTAAGCCCACTGTGCATCTTTTTCCAACAGAGAGGAAGGGCTGATACTTCATTATCTACAAAGGAATCAGGAAATGGAACTGAATTAATTATGCTCTTTTCTCTTGAATCGAACTTAATAAAACTGATCACTGTAACTAATACACTATCGCTGAATGTTCAGAGGAAGACATATTCTGATTTATATTGCTTCTGTCTCTAATAAAAGGTCACTGTTAGGGACATGGATGAGTAGCGTGAAGACTGTAGAGCTTGTCTTTCAGGTCCTGTTTTTTTTCTGCTACTCTATATGGAACCATCAATAATCCCCAACTGAGAGAGACTCAAGCTGAATTGGGCTGATGTAGTTACACAGTGGATGCAGAAGTTCAGTCTACATTTGGTAAAAATGTCAGTCCCAAATACCAATGTTGTTTTTCTGAAATGGTTTATATTCCTCTAAAAGCCCCCTCAAAGCTTTCAAGCTCTCAGAAGTATTTGTTACCATTTTACTGTACTTTGTACTTTGCATTGTGGCTGTTTGTCTTTTCTTGTGAAATATGTTTGCTTTTTCAGACTGTTTTAGGTCCCTTCATTGAAACAGTTGAAAAACTGGAAAAGTCACACAGGGTTTAATCATTTAGACTTGATCCTTTCTGAAATTTAAAATGCCATAAGTGACGTGTGATGCTGCTGCCAGCAACTACAGACTAGTTACTAGAAACAGCAGCAGTCCTTAGACACTGCCTCAGGTCTTTATATTTGCTGTGGCTAACTCACTGCTGGCTTATATTTACCCTCCAGACATGGCAGTGATATAGATCTTCTCATCTAATTCTTGGCAGGAAAGCAAATAAGTATATTTCCAAAAACATCAAACTATTCCTTTGAGGCATCATGAGCAAAATAGGTCGGGAACCTCTGTGTCATTTAGATGCATACCCTGATCAGAAACTGGCTCTAAAAACTGGACTGAGAGGTGCATAAATCCTGCATAAACCCCACCTACTGCTGTACGGACCTGTGCTCGGCAGGCCTGTTTGTTCAATGTGACACAACAACAAACTCAAGTCCATCTAAAGTGTATTTTATCTGCCTTTTTCTAAAGAATATTTATGATCTGAGAAACATGTCCGTATAATATAACTACTTTTATATATTTATTTTACTTATCTTAAATTTCCATCCCAGAGTTTTTGTTAAAGTTCTTAATAAGTAAATTGATGATGAATATAATAATGATATAACTAACAAATTCAGGGATTAAGGGTTATTTTACAACAGCGATGCTTCAAAAAATTAATAACTGAAATTTTGTGCCATATTTCTACCTAAAAAGGATCATATTCAATAACTTACAATCAAAAGAGTGACTTTACTTCCCCTTTTTATCCATTACAAAGGTTCTTACAGCCGCCTGTATGTATTAACATTCAATCTGAATGCATGAATACCAGTTAATATATGATATTTTTATTAAAACACGTCAAGGTCTACAATTCAGCACCTGTTTATTGAACAGTCACATGCTGTTCATTAAGCCTCCCTTTTTTCTGTCAATCATATCTCACCCTGGCTGTAGCTCAGCTGGGGACAGGACTGATAAGAGCAGCATTGTGGGCCTTTTCAATTAGTTTCTGAGATGGAAAAAATGTAATCCCTCATCCTTCATGCCAGGATGCTTCTCCAGATTACAACACAATCTGTTTTAGTCATGAAATTTATGAACAAGAAGTCTGTGCTTGTGCAGCACTGCCAGTCATATTGCCTTCCTTTGGGAGCGGATGTGCACAAGCAAAAACAAAAACTGTTTATTTTCTACTTTGAAATAATAAATATCTATTTAAAAATGTACTCA
This sequence comes from Pseudomugil gertrudae, assembly GCA_037177535.1. Classification (NCBI taxonomy): domain Eukaryota; kingdom Metazoa; phylum Chordata; class Actinopteri; order Atheriniformes; family Pseudomugilidae; genus Pseudomugil; species Pseudomugil gertrudae. Next base: position 11,517,970 of record JBAMHV010000009.1, on the reverse strand, counting down.
AAACACTTTAAGTTCTGCGGCTGCTGGCTACACTTTTGCAAAAAATATGGATTCTCCATTCTGTTTGTTTGATAGCTAATTAATAATCACTCTATGTGGCAAGGTAAAGGGGATGTAAAAGGAGGCAGCTACATATATGGAGATCCAGCCTCATTCAGGCAAGAGGTGGAGAACACCCTGGACAGGTCGCCACTACATCGCAGAGCTATCGAGATCCAAAATTTACCTATTTCTCAGCTTTCAATTTTATTTATTTATCTGTCAGGTGAAGGAAAAAACATACAAGTATGTCTAACTATTTTTTTATTTAGCATAGATAAATAGCAGGCAATGTGATGGTACTTATGCTCGAGTTTTCCATCCACCAGAATAAAGTGTGCGCACCAAAACAGCCAGCGATTATCAGCTTATTTAGCAAACTGAAACATGCATTACACATTTAGCTAAAGTTTCTAAACTAGGGCAGATGTGTAGCATGGATTCTTCATCAGGTGACAGCTCAAAGTGGGCATTGTAGGTTAGCTTGTTGTTTTGGCCCACTTGCTATCACCACCTGCAGCTGGAGCAGCAGCATGGACAGTGATACTAAGCTGATACAGACTTTGTTTTAACACCATCAAATATTAGCATCTAAAAATTTGTATGTGTTCTTTATTTTAGAAGGCTAATCGTGTTTATTTTTCATTTTATTTGTTTTTTTTATAATTATGCCACAGATTAAGATTTTAGCTGCGATTAGAAACTAAAAATTTTTAATTAAACTTCTAAATCGAGTCAATCTCAATCTGGGGGTGCTAATTCTAATGGAAAGAACTAAACATGTGAAAAAAATGTGAGCACATTGACCAGCGCGTCCTCACTATGGCGTCATAAATCAGTATAGAGAGAGGGTCAGTGCAGAGGGTGAGCATAAGATAAACAACTCTGTTAATTATTGAGTGGACTGAAATAACTTCATAAAAGTTTGTTGTTTAAGTCTGGCTATAATTACCAAATAGCTTAACGCATGAACCTGACCAAACACTTTAAGTGCCCTAACTGTGTTATAGACAGTAAGCATAGAGACATAAGATGGATTTCTTACAGATAAATACAATGTTTTTTATTTTAGGGTGGATTAAGTCACCTTTTGAAAGCTTATTTTCTCTTCTTTATAGTGCTACACTTAAAAGAAGTGTGACTGCTTCATTGTAATGAGGAGTTTAAACTAATTCCACAGGGTGCCACACTTTTTAAACAAAGATCTAAGACAAATATTCTTGCTTGCATTGAACAAAGAGAACATTGCATCATGAATTTCAATCCCAGTGACAGGTATCAGACTGTTTGATGCCACAATGCAATGACACACTAAAATTAAGTGTTGTTGTCAGTCCCTGTAAGACACCTCAAGATACAGTAAATCCGTTTGTTCTACCTTTTTTTCAGCAATAAACATGGCAGTTGCCCTCTTATAGCTTTTTTTAGCTTCACACAGGGGACAAAGATGCGCAATAATGAATGATAAGAGCTTTAAGTGAATCTGAAAATAATGCTTTGAATTTTGGCGATGCACCTGTTTCATATGTTTTTTTAAAAAAGTGGCTTAATGAAGATGTGGCAAGCGAGAGACACACTTTTTCATACAGCAGCCAGTGGCACACTCTCCATCTTGATAACTAATCATTGAAGAATGAGGCATCTTTGAGAAATCTTTTGAAGCTGATAACAGTTTTCAAAGAACATGATTGTTTTTCACTATGAAACTGGGTTGAACAATGGCTGATGTGCATTTATATGGAAAGTGCTCTGCAGTAGGAAACAACAAAGGCAAACAGCACTAATCAGAGCTAACACGTTTTAGATTCTGTTCGTTGTAACAAGTGTCTGTGTGAAAAGCTAATGATATGCTGTAATGTATCTAAACAGGTTGTATACTGACAAAGTTATCTTTTACAAACCACTTTTTTATGAGTGATGTGCTTATCAAAATCACACAACAGCTAAATTTAAGCTCCACATTTGGGTTTTCTTCGTTTGACATATTTCATCTCACTCTCACTTTTATAAGCCATAATTATAAGTGTGACTATCTTTCAGAAACCACTGAATGTGGTTGTTCTGCCTTTTCCTCTTTTAATGAATTGACTGAAGCAGAAGCAACACTAATGGAGCTCAGATATTAGATAATTATTTGGCAACATATATTTTTAGCTCTGCTAAACAGGCTCTGCATTGAGTATTTTTTTAGTCATTTATTTCATTTTTCTTTCATCATTCCTTTGTGAGAATTAAATGAAAGCCACCTTTATGATGCAAGCAGGATGGATTGAGATGTGTAAGTTCTGACCGTCTGTGGAAAAATTCACAACCTGCATTGAAAGTTAATGGTCCAGGTAAATACATACAGGCAGCCAAGCCATCAGGAAGTGTAATTAATTAGCACGCAGCATTTGCATTCCCACACTCCTTCTGTCAAAAAGGGGGAAACCATAGCATGAGGGCATTTGACTGTGAAACAGTTCCAATGACAGACATTACTGAATGTAAAAAAGCAGGGGCCTGGCACGGTTATGCACTGTTTGTTTTGACTGATGCTTCTGTATTGATTCTTTTCTCATTGCAGCATAATATAGGAAGTCTAATTCTTTGTCTAGCTGCACGGTGGAACAGTTGGTTAGCTCTGTGGCCTCACAGCATGAAGGTTGCCAGTTCGAGCCTCGGTTGGGGTGGGGGTCAAACCGGGAACCTTTCTGTGTGGAGTTTGCATGTTCTCCCCGTGTTAGCGTGGGTTCTCTCCGGGTACTCCGGCTTCCTCCCACAGTCCAAAGACATGCACCTTGGGGGATAGGCTGATTGGAGACTCTAAATTGCCCAGAGGAGTGAGTGTGTGTGTGCATGGTTGTTTGTCTCTGTGTGTTGGCCCTCTGATGAACTGGCTATCTGTCCAGGGTGTACCCTGCCTCTCGCCCGTTGTGAGCTGGGATTGGCTCCAGCCCCCCCGCGACCCCGTTCAAGGGAAAAAGCGGTAGAAAATGGATGGATAATTCTTTGTCTTATGTCCAAGACATGCCCAAGATCGTTGGCCTTGTTTTTCCTCATACTGGAAATGCAGTTTAAAGGTTTGTGATCTGCACAGTATGTGCTGGATAAAGTGTGTTCACATATGAGCGTTACTGTTGAGGTATCCATAGATGGATTTTGTCACCTTTGGACAAAGCCAGCCTTCTTTTCTTCCTTCTGATTCCAGCCTTAATGTTAAGCCAAAGCAGCTGCTGCTGTAGCTTCGTATTTGGCACACAGACATGAGAATTGTATCAAGCTTCTTATGTAACACTCAGCAATAAAGCAAATGAGTACAATTCCTTGAACTTTTGCTTTGTGAGATTTGACATGCAACAAAAAGTTAAAATGTATTATTTGATATTTTAGATTTTGTCTGTTGAATGTTCAAGTCAATTGTGACATGTATGAATAACAATATTTTAGGATGTGAACATACAATGGCATTACAAAAATATAAATTCTCCTTCCCAACACATACACTCTTTTAGTTAAAATGGGTAAATATTACGATCCATAGTTTTTAAGGAAATTTGGACAAATGTTTTTATACTTTGGTTCAGAATTGTTTACTTAAAGCCACATTTACAACATTACATTTTGGACATTGTCTAGCTTTAATCTGGATGGTATTAATATGTTTTTAGTACTACAGTGAGGAACCTTGTGGTTGTTCTTGACCTGGATTTGTCCTTTGGCTCGCATTTGGTTTCTAGAACCACCTTCTTCCACCAACACAATATTGCAAAAATTAGGGACATGCTGTCTCAGAGAGATGCAGAAAAACGAGTCCATGCCTTTGTTAATTCAGGATTGGATGATTGTAATTCCTTATTTAAGTCTCCAGCTGATCCAAAATGCTGCAGCGATGAGAACTAGCAGGAGAGATCATATCTCTTCAGTTTTAGCCTTTTAGCCTCTCTTCATTGGCTCCTCGCATATAAAAAGCTCTCCATAACCAAGCTTCATTGTACATTAAAGTTTAACTGGTTCCATATATTTCAGAACACTTCACCCTCAGGCTGCAGGTTTACTTGTGGGAACAGTGGGAGGAACAGCTTTTGGGTATCACGCCCCTCTCTTATGGAACCAGATTCCAGTGTGGGTACAGACACCCTCTCTAAAAAATCCTTTCTTTTTAATAAATCTTATAGTTAGGTAGTCTAACCATCCATTAGTAATGCAGACATAGGGATGTCCCATGATGCACTGAGCACTTCCTTTTCTTCTCTCTGCTCCTTTTCCTCCATGTATAAATATATGACAGTATTGACATTATTAGCACATTTTTTTCTGCAGGTCTTCCTGGATAAATGTTCGGTGTATGTTGATCTGCTTTTCTTGTCCTCTTTACCCTAACCAGTTGAGGTAGATGGTTGCCCTCCCTCAGCCAGGTTGTGCCAGAATGATGACCTATGACCTCATGCATGCTCAGGATGGAGGATCCGATGAAAGTCAAGATTCAACCCAATCTGTTGGCTTTCATTAGCTCTGCTATTTGTTATCGATTGGCTCAAATTAATAAGCCTGTACAGTGCCCTGAGATGTCTGTGAATAGAAATGTGATACAAATAAAGCTGATATGAATAAAATTAATTTACTCAGTATAGGCAGAATTTGACACTTTGGTTCCTAATATAGCTTAATTCAACTAGCAACATGCATCTTGTCTCTTCTCTGAGTTCTCCCAATTAACAAAAGTCAATGTTACTTTTGCTTTATCTCCTGTCCTGTCCATCCCTCTCTTTTTCCCCTTGATGTCCCTTAGATGTTTTTTTCTGAAGCAATCATGGTGTTCATCCAAAATGGCAGATGTGTGATATCCAGGTGGCATGTGACATTGAGCCATATAGCAAGCGCAGCTGTCATATGATGCCCTGCTTGAGATTAAAACATTTTTTTTTACTTTTTGATTGGGTTTTTGCATCCATAGGACACTGCAGGCAATGGCAGCTCCAGAAATGTGCATAATGAATATCAGGGCCTTCACAATTAATTCAGAAGCACAGAGCTTTGAGATTGAAACTTATAGTGTTCCTTACTTGGTTATATCCACCAAAAACCATCAGTTTCTATGCATCATAAGGTTTTTGTATCTTTTATAACTTGATTTAAAGACCCTTTAGTTTCTAAATCAGGGGAAACTTATGTTCTATTGATTTACCCTTCCATAAAAGCTTGTAGCTCCTTAATATTACAGCATATGTCTTTGAATGCCAACACCCTGCATACACATACAATACTGAAAGATTTTGATGCAAAGAAAAAGACAGCTCAAAAATATTGCATTGAAAGTTGCATTTAGATATCAGTTGTAAAACTTCTACCCTATCTATCTCATTCCACTCTGAAACGTTAAACATTTAAGTTTTTTTATGGCTGTGAATATAAAACAGTTCAGTATATGTCTTTAATTGTCTATTTTAATTATTTAGGGTTACCTAGACCTCCCAAATATGTTCTTTTGTCTTTAAAAAATTGTAATTGCTCTTAATCTGGGCCACCTTGCTATCTGTTGAAACTTAAAGTGCTGCACAAAGCTGAAACAGAATGGGAGGATTGTTTATATTTTGAATTAGCAAATATTGGATTGATCTGAATTCACTCCTTTACCAGCTCTGTTTGATATGGGCTGATCTAAAGTGAGAGTGCTTATTATAAAAACCCACAAGATCAGGATGTCAAGTACAAACCACTTATAGATGTTAATCCTGTTTATTAAGTTGTAAGCCTGTTTGCTCTTTCTTTTAAAACATCTTTTGGTTAATGGCTGCAAAATGATTTTCAAAATGTCTCCTTTGTTAGAATAGAATAGAATAGAATTACTTTATTCATCCCATGTTGGGAAATTTAAGTGTTGCAGCAGTACAGTATCTTT
>JBAMHV010000009.1:11479855-11499906 GCA_037177535.1 Pseudomugil gertrudae | reverse complement strand
GGATGGATGGATAAATGGATGGATGGATGGATGGATGGATGGATGGATGGATGGATGGATGGATGGATGGATGGATGATGGATGGATAGATGGATGGATGGATGGATGGATGGATGGATGGATGGATGGATGGATAGATGGATGGATGTATGATGCCGCACGCGTGTATGAGCATGTAGGCCTGAGAGTATGCACGTGTGGTCATGGCTGTAATGGCTGAATGAGCATGAGGGAGACAGGAGAGAAGGATGCTGTAAAAAAAAGAGCAAAGAGAAGAGAAAAGGCAAAATACATGTTATACTCACACATCCTGGTGTGTCATTAAAGAAATATGATAATAACCTTCAGTATGTATATTTTTCTAATACTTTGACCACTACTACAATATTCCCACTAATGTGTGGATTAAAGCAGAGATGAAGCATAAACAGATGTTGGCAAGATATTTGCAGGGATACATGCTAATTTGAGCAGATGAAAGAGCAAATGGACGGCATCCTCTGTTTAACTAAATTAGAGCTGAGAGCTCAGAGTGCAGTGGCACATTTTGTTTTCTTCAAAATATTTTTTATGAGGATGATTAGGGCATTTGGCAGTCCATACTGTGCTGCCACATGGGAGTTAGAAAAGATATGACTCTGATTACCAGACTGCAAGAAGCATGACACTGTTGCACTGTTGGACAGATTTCTTTAAAGATCACATTTTGTTCTTTTTTCTTTTCTTTGCAGACTAATTGTAAATGATGTCTCCAGTTTAGCTGGTGAGACCTTTGAGATCCCAGAACTGTGAATAATTTCTCAAGCTGTAGTATTATTCATTCATCCTAATTACATCGTGTAAAGATTCTTGAACTTTTGAGAGGGATTGAACTGTTAGTTACACTAAATGAAACCTTAGAAGAAAATCAAGCAATACCAGCCTTTCAGCTTCAGTGCACGTTGAATAAAACTGCTGCATATTAGGGGTCATTTACGAATGAGTCATCCGCTGAGTCATGCCTTTCCTGCCTGAAACAGTGGCACTAACATCTGCCACACCTCTACGCTTTTCACTCACTCAGTAAACCTCCTTGTCCCCCCCCTTTTTAAAGGTTTCTTCTTAGCAGATGGCTGGTTATAAAAGAAAATAAGTCTGTGCAAATCTATGGATCTGGACTCGTTGTGCTGGTATGTCTGGATAGAACTGCTATAAAAGGATGAGATGAGGCAAGTAAGAAAGATATTGATCACAACTCATTTCAGCCGGCCCACTAATTGATTTGGGTTTATCAGATTTTGGCCCATTGTATTTTTTTTGCAAGCCAGCAGTGCAAAAGATGGTAAACAGACCTTTCAGATGCCCAGTTATACATTATGAATTGTCCCTGCTAGACATGTTTAGAAAAAATATGTTTTTTACTGTGTTTTCATATCTATCTATCTCCACATACTTTATTTAATGTGCTCCATGAAGCACTCTGCCTGCGGGTGGGGTTGGGGTGAGAAAATGATGGTGGTTTGTTTGGTTCAGTGTATGCCAACTATGTGTAAAATTCCTACAGCTAACATTTTTACATGATACTATACTATATAGTCATTTTGGCAGATGCTTTTATCCAAAGCGACTTACATGTTATTTTAAACCATTTTAACCATAGCTATTATAACCTAACATGCATGTCTTGTGGGTGGGAGGAAGCCAGAGAACCCGGAGAGAACCCACGCATACATGGGGAGAACATGCAAACTCCACACAGAAAGGTCACTGGTGCCATGTACATGAAATAAATGCAAATGTTAATAAACAGAAATCTGAAGGTCTTTCTTGCAGTTTTTTCAGTGGCTTTAATCAATTTCTAAAATGATATGTTTAACAAAACATTAAGTGCTCTCAGTGCAGTTTTTATACACAGCACTGCATAATGCATCGCAACAGGTCTTCTCCAACATGTTACACTTCAATAAATAGTAAATATGCAAATATTTATATATTGAAACTTTTTATAATTTGTTAAAGGGTTAAAAAGATTTCAGATAAAAACAGACTTTTCAGCTATTCTTTCTTAGGTTGGGCCTTAAAGAGTTAAGAATACCTTCTCAGCTGTATAATTATCATGTTTTATACTCAAAACTAGTCCTCATGATTATTTTGTACTTAATGTCCTCATGCAAGCAAGTTGCATAAAAATGTGTAGAGAAGGCAAACTATTATATTAGATAAAAACAAAAACATAAGTTACCTTGAGTAAAGATTGTGCTTCTTACAATATTCAGTTTTTGTATATAAGTAATTTAGACTGTGTTGGACTCTTTAAGTGTTTTCAGAGGCAAACAGTGGCTGGATTTTCATGACAGTGTTTGTTACACGCAAGGCCGCACACATTTCCTGCAGGGAATGTATCAGTTTCAGCAGTATGACATTACACATTTACTGTATGTGGAGGATTGTTTTCAAAACACTGAATAAGATTTTCATTTATGCTTTTATTGTTTTTCTCCCTGTGATTAGCTAACAAACCATGTTTAAATGATTTTAAACACGGCTGACTTCATTCAGGTGCAGTTGTTGACTCACCTCATTTTAAAAACACAACATTTGACGTCCTCATTTCATCTGCATTTTGCTTTTGTCTTTGGCTCCTTTAACTGCCTTCTCCAATTTCCCTCCATGGCCTTCTACACAATCTTACATCTCCTGTTGATCCTGTTCAATTTGCTCGGAAATGGTTCTGTTCTCATTTCTGTTTGCCAGATGGAAGTTTATCAGATCTTATTTGGAAAAACAAACAAAAACAAAACATATATATGCAACTGATTCGTCATTATGTATCCGAAATGTCATGTTGACATGCATAGAATAAAAATGCTTATTTTAAGAACAAATTACATGAAAAACATGTCTTTAACATGTCTTTAGGCGCGACTCTACCGGCCCGGGCCGTACGATATTGTACGATATTGCTTTTCCATTACAAGGGGTCCCCTTGTGAGTTTCTAGACGCTTTGCGCGGAGTCTGCAGAACACCACAGAAGAAGACGAATACCAGAGAAGAAGACTGACACAAAGATAGAAGACTTCCTGGTAACTTTTTACCTGGGGCTCGGATTAGGGTTATTCGTGGGAAATAGACTCATGGAACAAATCAAGAGAAGTTGTCGGAGGGTAAGACGAAACACCCTGGATCATATCAGACCAATCAATGGACGCCAGCCTGTGGACGTCACGCTACCCGCACGGCCCGACACGCTTAGAACCTCAACGAAGTAGGTACGGAAAATGTAACCGCACGGCACGACAAATCCTAATGGAAACGCTCTGTTTCTGGGTATAATCAGCGGAGTGGGTACTAATGGAAAAGCACCTTTTATGTATAGAAAATATCCTGGACAAATTAAAACAAGTGTTTCAAGGATCTACACTTGAATGACCAAATGCCTTAATGATAACATTGGATTATTCAACACAGAATAATTACTTGATCAACCTGACATAAGCCACTTAATATGCAGGGAAGAACAGAAATTTGCAATCATGTGCAACCAAAGCATTTGCAAATTATCTTAAAAGAACTGAATCTAGTGAGTGAAAGATGTAAAACTGAAAAGCTATAGGAAGCACTACAGTACAAATGAGCAGTTTTCTTTCTCCGCTTTGTTCCCTGTTTACCTTCCTTTTCTTTAGTGTTCTTGTTCCAGTTTTTGTCTGTCCTCTCCGGTCCAGTCCAGAAATACAATTCACACTCTGCAACACAAACATTTATACAAAATAAACAAACAAGCAAATAAAGAATTCAGATTATCAAAGAGATCTTCATTAAGCTCCTTTTGACTAAGTAAAATTACCCAGAAAAACAAAGCACCCAGACAATTATTCTGCTTGATTTAATGCAGGATAGGACACGTTTTTTTAAAAGAAGAAAAAAGCAGAAGCAGTAGCTCCACCATGCTGGAGCCTCATACATCAGATTAACATCAGTTCGAACATGACTGGTTTGCAAATATCTTGACAATTTACTTCACTTTGACTTGTTTATTAGGTTTTATAGTAACATTTTTTTTTAAAAAAAAATGTATAGTCTTTGTTGATATCTATATTGTATCAGAGCAAAAAAAGATTTATTTCTTTTCTGCTCAGTAAAATGACTTAGTCATTTTAATTCAAAGCCCTAAGAAGACCCACAATTATACTATAAATAATCAATTTATTATTAAACTTTACAAGAAAATGCTTGATATTCACGAATGCCTTTTAAAGTGTCACAAAAATAAATATATAGGCTAAAAGACGCACTGTTATTAAAAGCAATCATTTATAACAGCTTATAACAGGTGTACAGTGGAGCCCCGGCTGTATGCTGTTAACATACATAATATATGAGCAATTAATTAAAAAATCTTCTATGTCTCTCGTCTCTCATTTTTTCTTCTGAAGAATTCCGCAGCAGTCAAACACACACCATTATCTCTGGCTTCGCCGGGGCTTCCCTCTGACAGTGCTCCTCTTCCCTGCGCACTATTTAGCAGAAGAGCCCTTATTCTGATGCGCGGAGTAATCCCCGTGTGTGAGCAGGCTCTGCTTGTCAGTCAGACTTTGAACTGGGTACTGGCGCTCATCATCACTGCTTATCTCTGACCGCTACTTGTCATCAAAGACGCTGCCACTGACACTCATCACCGAGGAGCTCAGATAGGCAGATTAGGATGAACAGCTGCTGAGAGAGGCAGGAAACTTGGGGGTCAGTACTGTAGGGACCGAGAGGAGATTAAACGCTAGCTACGCCGCTTAACGTTCACGTTACTCGAGAGTTGCCATGGTCCAGTCCAGGGATATCTTTTTAGCCTTGCTTCTTGTGGGCTGTACAGGTAAGATTTGCCACCTTTTTTATTAAACTGTACGCTTTTAAAGTGGACGCGGTTGTGTTCGTGCTCTGCTGTTACTACCCTACCCATTTCCATCCTTGTGATTGTGGTTAGGACCGCCAGCAGCCACTTCTTCCTCCGCCCGCAGGCACTCTTTCTTTAGCAGGTGCGACGGTGACGCTGCTGCGCCTGCTGCTAATTAGCTTAGTCGCGAGCTGTTTGTCAACTGAAGACAGCTTGCTTGCTAATGTGTTATGGTGCTATTTCTATGGCCACACACTCTCAGTGGGCTACAGGACTATCCTCTTTCCGTGACCAGCATGTACGCTGACATTAAATAAAATATGATTCAGTGGAGGCGGTTTTAAAATTGTATAAGTAGGCATGTGGACAATAAGTGTATACGGATGTGTCCGGGGGATTACATTTCTTTGTATTTGTTGTCGTGTCGACGTGGGCCGTTGGTCTTTGCTTGGATGGGACGTGCTTGTTGTTGATGTGTAGTGATGCTGCTGGACTCCTTGTATATGTGGACACTGAAAAATACACACCTTGTTTTATCTCGCCGTCTCTGAGTTAAAGGTGTATTGTACAGAACAACATTAAACCTATTGTGTTCGCGTGCACCTTGTGTACAGTGTGACGATGGCACGGATGAGATGTTTACAATGGGCAACGTCGAGGGTCTGTCATGTTATTCAGTGTCTGCCACACTAACGTACTGCAAGCACAACTTCTACTCTGAATCATCTGTTATGTAATGCAATGCCACGATACAGGCTTTGAAATTTAGATCCTCTAAGTTGTTAAATGTGTCGTTACGTAAGTTTAATTGGGAGGGGGGTTGTTGTGTTAAATTACGTTGCACGCCCATGTTTGATTAACTTCAGTAATTTGACGAATGAGGTGTTTTTGTATAAAATAGTGCTTTTAGCTAGACGAAGCTTAGGATTTTCCGTGGGATAGCCTTTTAATCCTTCCTGTGCAATCCGATGTGCATGGGTGTTCCTCGGGCAAGAGAGGAAAACGCAGTGGGAGTGTAGTCCCACTGCATTGTGATTTTATAACATTTATCCTCCTAAAATATCAAGCCAACATTTAATATTGCATTGCTTCTTCTAGCATAATGAAATGTACTCCTGCTTAAAGGGCTCTGGCTCCTGTGCAGCTCATTTTAACCGTATCAAAGTATCAATTACACCTAAACACACTCTTGTAGTACTACTTGGGAATGGCTTGACGAAACTATCAATTTCATGGAGGTGTTTGATGAGATCTGGAGAACAAATTGCAAAGCTTGAGGTTATAAAAATGCATGAAAGGACATCTTTCCTGACGTTTGTGTCGCTGAGGATCTTGTTAAAATATGTGAAGCTGTGACAATTGTTGGTGTAATGGCTCTGGATGATCAGTCAGTATTATAATTTATGATAATCTCATAAAATCTGACCCTTTGCTTAAATGTTTTTTTTTTAATTTTGTATGAAGGTATTTTTTGTTTAAAATATAATAGTCCAGCAAACAAATCTTTTAACATGAAATACCCACTAAAAGGTGGATAACTGACATGGCTAAAATAATAAATTGGTGTAATCTATTTATATCTAATAATGGCATATAATTGACCCTCTCTAGCCTTGAGTGACTGAATTTAAATAAGAAAAAAGCACATTTTGATATTAATTGAAAATTGTTTGGTAGTTTTGCAACATTTATTGCTTTTAAAGTCAGGAGGGATTGGTCCTCTCTCTGCTCTCTATCCTTTAATTGATCCTCTTTCACTACATTTAAGCATTAAAAAAAAATAGTCTCAGAGGACAAATCAAAGTGGCAGGATAAGAGGTGAGCCCTAAATGTACTCAACCTGTGGGCTAAATGGAAAGATTTTAGCGCTATATTGTTCCTTTGAACAGAAAAGCGAGGCTTCGCACTTTTACAGTAAAGTGTTTTTTTTTTAGTCTGTTACGTCATCAGTTGTGTGGAAATCATGACGTCACTTTGCTCCGTTTCCAAAGCAAGAGGAAAGTATAACTGACAGCAGGCTGACTTAGAAAAGCTCCAGCTTTCCTTACGATTATTTTAGCTTTGCAGGGATGAAAAGTAACGGCTGCATGTCCAGCAGCTCCAACCTGACAAAGTGATTATTTCTAAGGACTCTATGTAATGTTTAGACAACATTGCTTCTTTAATTGAAATTTAATCATTGATTTCTTTTAATTCCCATGTTGGCAGCATTTACTTTTACTAGATCTCTAAATAATGCAAATAAATTGAACACTTTTAAACCCCAATGAGCCCCAGTATCAGCTCAATGTGGTTGTGTCCCTAATGGTAACAACAATTTACTACTTTATAGCAGAGATGGAAATGATCTGTTATGATTATAGTCGGTACCACCATTCTTCTTTTAGTAATTTAGTTACATTTTTTTCTTTAAACCGCAACACGAGACGGTGTGTGTCTGCAGACTTTGCTAAACCGAGCTAGCTTTTGTTTTCTATCTAGCATGTTTCTGCAAATTTGTGCTAAAATATTCTGCCTGCATAGAAGCCATCAATACAATCCAAGTAATTGTGTGTTTATTGTGTTTTTATAAAAATTTAACCTGACACTACGAGTATGAAATGCTGCTGTGAAGCTTCAAAAGATGTTTATTGAGCCAGAATGTAGCTGATAATGGAGACAGAAAGTAATTCCATTTGGAGGTAATTTCTGGCAAAGTGTCAACAATTTTTTTAGATAACAATGCAGTTAGGCTTTTAGTGACTTAAAAATATTAGTCAGTCTGAAATTGCCAATGCAACACCATTTTCTTAAGGTTTAGAGTACGTTTAGATACATCTTTTTCTTGCACAAATTATTTTAATATCCAGCTATTTAATTCAGAATTGGGGAGAAAAAGGGAGGTTAAGGTTTTGTTGTAGCCATGAATTGACTCTTTGGTGATGGGTAGTGGAACAGACAGATCCAGGTCTGAGAGGGTTCAGAGGAGATTCATTGCCTAAGGATGCTAAAGAGATGACATTACATGTGCACGTGACCCCGTGCGCCACTGCAGAATGAACATAAACATCCTCTCCTAAAGTTTTGCTGACAGAAGAGGCGCAAGCTGTTGGGTCGGCAGTTGTTTTGTTGCCAGTGATTAGCCGCTGCAGTGTTGTACTTATGCAATTCCTGTGAGGTTTGACTTATATTGGGGATTAATATTAATGAGGTTACATTTAACCGTATAAAGTAGGTTAATTATGACAGAACAAAAGCCAGGGAGGTAACCTTAGTTAGCATGTTGTTCCTTTAGTCACTTTCTGTTCAGATCTTCTTGCTTCTCTTTTGAATGAAAAATCTTAAGATCTTGTTGAGAAATTAGTATAATATCTTTTACATTCATCGATTTCAATGGAAAAAACATCCACAGAAAAAAAACAACCAAACAAAGACATTAGCAGTGTGAATACAGGGTCGATGTAGAAATGTTAACTCGAGACTGACCAACATTTTATAGCTCTTCTGGTCTGTAAAGCTTTGTCTTTGTTGGGTAAGGGGGGTAAAGGAGTGTTGCAGACTTTCAAAGTTTCCACTAATTCTCTGTCTTTCTGCTGCTAACTCCATCTGCCTGTTTTAAAGCAGATGGTGTTGTTTAAAAACTTTGAAGCTGATTTTCATTGTTTATTCACCCTGTTTTTTAACTAAGACATTTTCTTCTAAGGTATCCTCAAAAGCACTGGAGTCATTCTATAAATTAGATATGTCCTAATAATCTTTCTTTAGCAACGCAGGCGAATCTGATGCTTTTCTCAGAAATGATCTTTAAAAGAAATGGGCCAGACTGCTCATCCGCTTTCTGCATGTTCGGTCCATGAAAAAATGCCCCTTAGCCTGACATGAACATAAACACAGAGGCAACTATTTGAATGCAGTCCATCGCATCAGCGATTTGCTCCACTTGGTATGTTCACAAAGCATATTGCCCTCTTCCAATACGATGCAAATGAATAATGTAAGAGTCTGTAATTGAATCAGGTTTTCTCATAATACTAACAAAACTACCGGTATTTTGCCTGCAGCTATTTGCACACTTTCAAAGCTCTGCCAGTCTTTACAGAGTTTTACACGAGTAAAGTCTCTTTTGTGTTGCAGAACTTTCAGTGAAAGCGACTTGTTAAACATTTAACTTCAGTTTAAATGAAAGAACCACAGTCGCATCCATTCACATGTTTTTGTGTTGATTGCATGGATTCCTTTTCATATGTAACTAATCGGAGGAGATTTGTCCTCACCAGCCCATCAGAGGCTGCTGCTGTGTTAACCATCTATTATTTGTACGGCAGGTGTGATTTTACAGTTTAGATTCTTTAAAATATTGAGTCGACAGAAGACTTTTGGAAAAGTCTTGTTTTTCTTTTGCCATTCAGACATTATAAAATATAGGTGGAAATATTCTAAATGTGATAAGAGGAACCTTGAATGTAGCCGCTGATAAAAAAAAAAAAAAAATTGACAGTGCTGAAAACCACGTTTTATTTCCTAATCCTGTTTACCAGTAAATGCTTAGTGCCCTCACTAAATGCATTTTCTTTTTTCTCACTGTCAAATAAAGAGTTATTTCCCCCATTTGCTTAGGCCAGTGGGAGCTGAGAGCAACTCCTGGTTTCCTTGGGTCTCTTGGTGTCCTACTTGGTAATGAAAAATTTGACGGAGTTGACAGGCCTCCTGTGATCTAAACTAAGTCATGACATCCTTTTCTGTTACTCTTGTGGACCCTGAAAGAGGAAGTTAACCTACAATCATGTCACTGCCTGTCACGAAAAGAACCACGTGCCACTTTTACAAGAGATACAGATGAACTCTCTCCGCTCAAGCTCAGAGAGTCTTTTTGAACTTAGAGTATGTCTGATTTAAGAAAATGAGTGTCTCATCTTAGCGTCATAAAGCAATGTGCTGTTGGCCAGGATTAAGCTTTCAACTTCTTTTGTACAGTGTGAGGGGAAGCAGCATGTGTCCCCTCATGCATGTGTGCACATCATAGTGCGTTCATTACTGAAACACTATAAGATGCATATAAGATTCACAGAGCAGAGGAAATGGCTGTGCCTCTGGCTTTCTTTAACACTGTTACTGTATCCTAGTACACTCTTTTTAACATTATGCTTATCTATAAACGTAGGTATTGCCTGGCGACTTGGAGACCCTCCTGTTTCACAGAGATGACTTGAAATAAATTATTTTATATTAATCTGGATTCTTAACATCTGGAGATCTATTCTGTGCAGCTGTTTGGCTTTTTTTTAATTAAGCTTTCTATTTCAACAGTTCTAAGAATCAAATGTTCTGCCATGTTTGGGAAGAATTTACTAATTTGCCCTAAAACCTAACAAGCTGCTCGGTACAGTGGCAAGACAAAGAATCCTGGCAAACAGCTTAATTTTATAGGTATTTGTGTAATGTTTCTGTGCTGAAGACAGAAATTTGGAAGCTACAGCTGCATTAAATAGATTTTGAGTAACATATTTACTGTGAAGAGATGTTAAACCCGCTCACAAATCGATTTTTAATGGATGGCAGGTACGGTTATCTAGCTGAGAGCCGAGCTAATCTGCTAATAAGAATGAACAATGGAGATACTAATGGGACATTGTTGGAGTGTCTTCTTTTTCACTTGCAACATGTCCTGTAGCCTTGGTGATCCACCTTTCACTCATGTTATTGTGTTTAGTTTCTAGATAGTTACAAAATTCAGTCTTTTCGTGAAGTTGTTTTATTTTTTAAAAAGAAAAGAAACATTAGAGCTTTAATACTAAAGGAAATTTAAAGTGTTGTGAGAACAGGAAAAAGCAAGTGATGTTTTTAGCAGAAACTGGGACAAAATGTTATTTTAAACCGGTTCCACTCCTCATATAAGGCTGCATGATGTGGAGCTCTTCAGCTCATTAGTTAGTCTATATTCAGATATTACATCACTACATTTCCCAATAAAGTTGATATGCTATATGAAAACCAAACTGAAAACCTAAATCTACACTTTTTAAATGGACTCCAGATGGCTCTTAACCCCTTTAGCAATATTTGATGTAGGAATGCAGCTCTTACTAAATATAACTGCAACTTTGTACTTATTTATTCTCTGGATTTTTAGGTAATACATTTATAAGTCATTTGATGAAATAGCACACAGTTATACGCCTTAGGTTTTTGATTTTGCTGTTAAGTTTATGGTTAAATCTATAAACTTGTTCAACAATACCCGGCAGCCACTGAACACCCATGTGGAGGATTGAATTATAATACTACTTTAAATTAACAAGACTGCATTGCGATGAAAGATGTGATGTGTTGTTTTTCCCCTCAGCACCTTTTATTTATTTTTGTATTGATTGACCCTGTTTAAACAGTAGTAAAAATCTAAGTAAAGTCATTCTGTTTAATGAAAAAAAAAAGTTATTTTAGAATATCTAATTAGATCACTTTTAATAAGGTGGACCCTCCAGGGGAGAATCAGCAGCTAAAACTTCATCTGATCCATTTAAAATGCATAATCGCTGCATATGGCCTTTTCACTGGCAGCCTTTAGAAGTATTTTCACAGACACGAAAATATATTTGAATCAATTTGTCCTTGTTCCCTGTGAAAAGCTCTGACGGATGTCATGCGTAAAGATGAAAAGAAGGGCATTTTCACATGACCTTTACAGTTTGCAAAATGTTAGCTAATTCTCTTCAGATGCTGTGTATTCATTATGGTGTCCTCTCATGATAAGACTTTTTTTGTTTACATGGAAATATGAAGGCCTTTAGCTGCTGCTGCTGCACAGTACATGGACACAATGAACCATTTTATACCATGATTCACTTAAAATATATCTCTAGCCACATTGTCATTCAGTGATTAGTAATGTTTTCAACTTGCAAAGTTAGCGTTAGCTAGAGGTTTTGTTCTTCAGGTTTGAACTTTATACCAATCTGATAATTTTGACTTTAATGTGAGATATTAGCCATCATCATGACCTTTGTTATTTGAACCACACTTGCCTGTGGCGATGAATAAGTAATTAAGTAAATATCACAATCTTTCTGACATTTCCATTATCGCTGCTTCCTCTCTTGGGACATGAGATGTCCATTGTTACAATTATTTCATGTGACTGAAATATTTAGAATGACTGGCATTTGCATTATTTTAAAACGGTTTTTGTGGCCATGCAACGATTCTGCAACACACTGAAACTTGCTGAATTTACTGGCTAGCCCATCCTTTACACACACAGACGCCATAACTAATCAGATGTAGCCACTGAAGTTTGGGTGTGGAGACAATTTTCAGAAGCTTTCAAGAATCAATTTAGTTTTGTTTTTTCATTTCGAGCCGTGATGTCCTAACATTAACTGGCACTATCATCAAGAGCTGAACAGACCGCTTAGTGGAAATCATGATTCCAGCGCACCTTCCTATTGGACATGAGGCGCAGTTGGAAATTCAAGAGGCCATTTCCAGGGCAGAGGTTTCTGGAATGCTACAGTTAACTCCTCGGTGGAAGAATGGGGCTAATTGATTAAATCTGTGCTGAAAGGCTGCAGGCTGTTTGGATATTACTGGGCTTGATAACAAAAAAGCAGAAAAAAACACTCATCCATTTCTGCATTGTTGTCCTGAAATGCGCAGAGCTTTGGATATGCTGGATAACAGCTGCTTTTTGATTGTGTATTACACTGTTGGCTCATTAATAATGCCCACATTGTCCCCTATGTCACCATGTCATTTAACTTAAGCATTTTTGAAAGCTTATTGTGGAAAACTGGTAATTAATTGTGAAAAACTGTTTAACCTCAGCATCAGTTCTGCATGGAAAAGCTATTAATCCATTCATAATGTCCATACAGTGAATGCTTGTGCAACCTATTTGAGATAAAATTGGGTAATAAAACACAGCTTGACTATGAGAGACATAATCCAAACTTTAGGGTACATATAGCTTTAATCTCCACCCCAGCAGTTTCACATGGCGAGATGAGCTATCAATCTTTACAGCCTAATGATGTGATTATGATTTTCAGTACTGTGAAAACATGATGCACTGATATAAGAATTTTACCTATCTAAAATGTGTGAATATCGAGAAGTGGGAAGATAATACAATTTTTGACATGTTTATGTGAAAATGCTGCACTTATTGCATATAGCACGGGGATGTTGATTATACTTCTATTACCTTTTGTAATAGAATTCAGAATAAATCATGTTTTCTTACTGCTACAGGCATGTTTTTCATTTCTTTCTAGTCCTTTTGTTTAATGTCAGTGCTGTGAAATACACTGACTGGCCTAAAATAATGGTTGCCTCCTGGAATTAGCTAAATGAAATGGGGCTCCTACTGGCTAATTACTGTATGTTTATCTTTCAGCTGCAACAAGTTATTTAACTCAAATTGTTGTAATGAGTAGTGTTTCATTTCTGTGTTGAATAGACTTCCCGTTGTCGTGGAAAAGATGTAAATCTGTTGCAGAAGGTTTAATGATTGGCATACAACAGGCGGTGAAAAAACATGATGGGAAATTGGAAAACCTGCTAAAATTGGGTGAAAAACTGTCCAACGCATTAAAAAGTGAAGAGAAAATGAGCATCGTCATCTTTTGATATAGGTTTGTGATTGGAAATTTTTTTTCGAAATGATCATAATTGGCGGTCACTTAAAAGTTCGGTGAAATCACATCAAAGATAAACAACAGTAGAACTCGGGGCTATGTTTCATAGGGAAAGCTAGAACATTTCCACATGCACAATATAGAATTAAATATATTGTTATTGTAATAAGTATGAGATTTAAAATTGCCATCCGATCAATACATCAAATAGTTGTATTATAATAAGCATGAAGAATAAAAAAAAAATCAAAGCATATCAAATAAGCAGAAACCCTTCACTTGCTTTAAAGTATATTCTGTTATTGCGCTGATCCCTAATAAAACATCTTGGTCATTAGATGTGCTTTTCAGTATAGTGACTGCTGGATAAAAAATCTGTTTTTCATCATCCTTTATTGTTCTGTAACACCTGCCTGGCGGCAACAGTTCAGTGTTCAGAGTGTGAATTTTCTTTAATAATACGGGTGTGTGTTTTTTAAGGCAAGGGGAATTGTGTAGTTCTTCTGGTGTTGGGAGAAGGCAGCAAATGACCTTCTGAGCCATGTTGATGACCCTCTAGAGTGCTTTCCTGAAGGGAACAGCTGTGTAGCCATAAGAAAACTACTAATCATGGAGGCTAACCAGAGAAAAAAACCTTCACTTTGCTAGTGAGCATAAACGTTAGACTGTGGAGTAATGGAAAGAGGTCATGTGATGTGATGAACCAGATTTACCCTGTTCCAGAGTGCATGAGTGTAAGAAGAGAGGCAGATACAGTGATGCACCCATCTTGCCTAGTGTCTACTGTGTGCAGTGGATGGACCTGCCAGTTCAGCAGCATTGTGTGCTTAGAATGAGGCCATCTGACTACCTGAATGACCAGGTTGTCCCATCAATGGCATGGGCCTGTTCCACAGTGGCAGGATTTATGTGGCTCAAACTGTGGCGGGATTCAGGGAACACGAGACTTAATTTTTACTCATGGATTAGCCAACGTAGAGTCCAGATCTGAACCCTATTGAGAATCTTTGTAATGTGTTGGAGAAAGCTTTGCGTGGTGGTCGGACTGGCCCAAGATTATGGTTAAGCATTAATGCAACACTGGATGCAAATCAATCTTGTCAAATTCCAAAAGTTTATTGGAACCACAAATTACACATTAGCTTAGTTACCACAGCTCATGTGTAGTAAAAACTGAAATATTACAGTGCAACCTTTTCTTTGGCACATTTTCCTTTGGCCTTTCAGCTTGTGTTAGCAAATGTAGCCTTCCAGTTTACTAGTAACTTTACTCTCCAAACATTTTTTAATATTCAAATATATATATAAAAAAAAATAATGGTATCTTAATAAATAATTTGATTAGCAAATATAAGTGTGAGCAGAGTAAGGAGGAATTTGGTTTTCTGCATCAAGAGGTGGTCTTACTTAGATTGGATCGCAGCCCCCTGAATTACCGGTGTGCTTTGACATTCCCACTCTCAGCTTAGTGTACTTTGAATATTATATATCCACACATATCCTTTCTTTATTAATGAATGTATCAATCAAAATAATAGGAATGTTGTTTATTTAATCTATTAAAAACTCAGCCAACTGTGTTCTATAAAAATAACACAATCCTCTCTGTCCCAGTATCTGAGTGACTCACCTCAGTACTCACTATGCATTTACATATAAATTAATCCAAAATCCTTTTTGCAGTGTCTAATAAGGTTTTCAATGATCAGCTTTAAGACATGGCACCTTCCGAACAGTCACTGACATGTCAAACATGGCTTGGAGCACAGTGACCAGCTAAACCATCCCCCCTGGAGTCTACAAATCATGTGATTACTATTTTACTTGCCTCATCTATTTAGTTTTTTTTAAACCTGGGATTTAGTTTATTAATCCGCAAAAGAAAACTATAATTACTACTTATGTGACTTTTCATTTTCTTCAAAACACCAGAATCCACTGTACATATTTCATATGGCACAGATAGAATTATTAATTTATTTGTTGTTAATTAATTATTTAATAAAAACAAAGTAAATAATGCAGCATAAATTTCAAACACTTGAATGTAGCATTGTGTAAGGTGTTGGTTTCACGATAATAAGTTGTTTAACGTTTGCAATACTCAGTATGCACACAGCATGCTCAATGATCTTTCTCTGCTGTTCGACTGTCTGAGTCTTTTTCTACTTTTTTTTTGTGTCTTACCACTGCTGCTGTTTTTGGTCTTTTGGCAAATAACCCAACGTGTCCTAGTAGTGTTATCACAGCACTTAATTTGATTTAAATCAGGAGCTACATAACATGACATTGCTTGGAGTTTTGATTCAATTAAGCTTCATGTTAAAAAATAAAAGCTCTTTATTGTTGGAGCGAGGCTGAAAAATCATTAAACATTTCATTATAATTGTATGTAGGCTGCAAGCTTTTGATTATGTATTTCTTGCATGATTGCAGCCTTTCATATTGATGCAGTCTGCTATTTAGAAATGTCCACATCACTAATGACTTCTGATTTTTCTTTATCATCTCTCCATTAAAATAACAGATTTTTATCTTAAGATGTTTCTCAGTAATACACAACGTGCAGTTACACACATGCTAAACAGATATGCCATCAAAGCATAAGTTTTCAATATGATGTAGCATGGCTGATCCCCCATTAGCTTCTCGGGTGTCCTGTTGTTTGCTTGTTGCGTTGCGTCTAAGTTCTGGCACATTCTTTTTACAACTTGTGCTCATCCTCTGGCTACATCATATTTTCAGTGCTAGCAGGGTACTTTTATCAATACACGTTGATGTCATTCTACCATCTACCGTCTTTATTCGGCATCTTCTCCTTGTCCAGTTAGAAAGGTCTGCAGAAATGTGCAACAATTTTGCTTGGAAATTTGGCCTTTTGGAGCAGCATATTTGGAGAAGTGGAAAAGCTCTTAAAAATCCACGTGTATAACTAAATAAATTATGGGAGCATGAATTCTTGGCATTCTATCAGGATTTATATTTGTTGTGTCAAGGCTCGGTTCAGAATTTATTTGATTCACAGCTTTTCTTCATTCTGTAAAAAAAAAACTCAGCCTTCCAGGCAATATAGTTTGGCTCTTATTACAGTGAAATGTTTAAACCATGAGTGCTGAATTGTACTGACCCACATAGCCAGTCAGATAATCTGTGTGTGAAACCCTAATTAATGTGACCAAAAGAGGTTATTTTCTTTTTCCAGCGAAATTATGACCATAAATGTTTACTGGCTCATAACTGCAATATTTAACATTTATGGTGAAAAAAAAAGAGTGTGGTTCTGATTTTTACCCACAGATCCTAAGTGCATGAACATTACAAATCAAAGCTTTAATGATTTGTTATCTAAATACCTCATACAGCCTTTTATCAATATTACTCACCTGATGTAAGAATAAAACAGTGTTTTGTTCACTTGTTACAATTAAACAAGAATGAAAGGTTGCATGTGTTGTTTTTACCCAATTTTCAGCTTCTCTCACCAAAAAAATTGTATTTTAACCGTTTATATTTACTTGAAAACTATTTAGCAAATTAGCAGCTAATGCTAAGACCTTGTTCAACAACACTTCTGCTTCAGTGTTATGTCTGCAATTATAGGATTACTCACACATATCTAATTTAGACAGACATGTAAATGGACCCAATATTGAATACAAATGGTTATTTAGGATAGTCTTTTATAAAAAAGGGATGCTACATAAACATGTAAATGAATCTGTCTCAAATTGGATTTAACTGAATCAGGGCACCTGACCTTCAGAAAATTAGCAGTTATACCCAGCCTCAGCGCTCAGACATAAAATACCTGGAGACTTAATAAAGTTTTCTGATAAGATACTGAAGCCAGAATTATGGGAAATGCAGAGGTTATCGGTATACTCTATATAATCCCTTTAACATGAAAACTGATCACCAGTGGAGAAATACAAAGCAATAAACAATAAAATAACATTTTTGATCATTTTTGCTTACTTCTTTCTGTCTTTTCTTTGTTTTGACTTCTTTAGCATCACTGTTAAGAGGACCTGTCAATGAAATACCTTTTCATTATTTCTAAAGGCAATACTGTTTTTTTGTCTAAGTTATTACTCCTGATTATCCTCCTTACCCGATCACATCAACACAAATATATAGTTATGTCATGTGAACATTCATTCTCATCTGTGTCAAAACTCCTGATAAAATCCAGGAGTGCTTCTTATAATCAAGGCAGAGTCCTTAACTATGATGTCATATTATCACATTCTGCCAAAGGACTGTTGCAGTATCAGAGATTATTCGAAGGGCTTAGTCTTTTGTCCCACAAAATGTCAAGGATGCTTTTGTGTATCCTCAGTGTTCTCAAAACGCCTACAATCCACTTCAGACCTGACAGAAACAGAACAAAGATGGCTCAAACTGCTTGTGTGTGTGTCTGTGTGTGTGTGTAAGGTGTTATAGCATCTTTGCAATGATGTTTGCCTGCTTGTTAGGACCTTTTTGCATTATGTGATGATTTTTTTATTTTATATTTTCAGTAGAAGGAGCAACTGTTTTCTAATGAAGACAGACCCATCCTGTCAAGGGTAGCATGCTTTGAAATAATATGTGATAAACTCATCTGAACTGAGCAACTTTCCCCAATGCCACTCCAGGCCTATAGATTAAATAACTGAGTTGCAACATGTCAGTAAATCCACTCTCTGGGGTTCTCATTCTGCAAGCTGTACTCACAATTAAAAAGGGAAAAAAAAAACACATTTAAAACTTTTAATCACTTAATCTAAGCTAATTTAAGAGATAGAAAATTGCTGTAGATGAGTTCACAAAACGATTCTTAGCTCTTAAGAAAGATGGAAGAAATACATATGATATGCTAAATCTATGTCCAAAATCAACTGAATTAAATCTATACCAACCACAGTAATGCAGTGCCTTTTGAGGGATGGTATTACACCTGATACTGGAGCTGTATTTAAATATTTTATCTGAGATCTTGAATATGTCCTTGTATGTTATGTTATAATAGAAGATGATAAGTAAATATAGCATGAAGGAGATAAATATGCTTTGTACATGCACGAATGGATTATACTTTGTTCACCAAAAGCTGCTTTCCTTAAAAGGAACAGTTACGGTTATGTAAAATTAAAACAAAATGTGTAAGATATTGAGGTTTCTTTTTAAACCCAACTTTTTAAATGTACATAGTGAAGTTGACATCTTCTCTGCTTATCTGTCATGGTCTATTTTACCATGTCTCTCACACTCATCCCCAAAGGATCTCCTCACAGTATGACTCACTGACTTCCACAGCCTGAAAGCCATCTTGCTTTCTTTGCCAGAAGAAGCCGGATGTGTCACGAAGCCCCGTCGTGCAACTTTTCCATAGATACCAAAGAATGCAAAAGGAGATGACAAGCCCTTTGAAGCAGAGGAAACTCTCTTTAAGTCACCAGTTATACGAACCAGGCTACTGTAGAGACAATATATCTATAAACTCCAAAAGCACTTTGAAATGGGAGGAAACAGCAGGATGAAGCCCCCCTGCTTACTAATACCATCTAAATATTGTTTTTTTTAGGGTTAAAATATGTTGTTTTAGTTTTTATTTTTCAATGTGCAGTGTGTTAGACAACTGGATTCAAAGGTTTTATAGAATTCATTTGTCTTGTGGTGCAAACCAAACCCTAAACACATTATTTTCTCTTTTTATTTACTGCATATAAAGGAGAAGTGTGTCTGATAAAGCATCATTTTCTCTGGGTTCTGTAGTCTATAGTAATCTTCAGTATGTGGAAAAGATATACATCTGAAAAACGCTTGATTGCATGACGGAGGAATTGGAAAAGCAATTATATTGCTTTTATTATATTTTATTTATATATAAAAATAAGTACAATATCAAGATGTGACTAAATGACATTGAGATCAGCAGAAACACATGAACCTGAAGCCATTGTTAGGTGATCACAGTTTTTATAGCCTTGCTAATAAACTCACGTGTGAATCTGTCTGTGCAGCAACAGGGCTAAAGCAGAGGGGCTGGTACCTTCTTCATGCATATTAGTCTCCTTTCCCTCATCACTATGCAGAGTTTGTGTGTCTCTGCTGCTTCCTTACTTTATCATGAGGCGAGGCCAAGAAAGAGCTACAGTTCTACAGTAAATCTCTACCGGTAATGGTGATCTTATCAATACAGTTTATACGGACTGAGTTGGCTTTTGAAATGGCCTTACTCTCAAACAGAGGAGAAATATGATGGCCCAGCCTTTTGTAGTAGATTTACAGGTCAACCATATTTTTCTAATAACTAATAAAATAATAAAGTATATATCAGTGAACAATTTTTTTTTTTTCAAATTGCAGCTCTGATATACATCTTCATGTGCTTAGTATAATACCATATAGCTCCAGTTTTAACTTTCCAACCTGTACTATTTATCAAAGTTGAGAAATTTGGGGATGAATTTGTTCTGTGAACATCAAAACAATTTCAGTACAGCATATTTGGATTTTACATTAATGAAGCAGTTCCTGTGCTGTGAATGGTGCCCATATGTCTGTCTCTGTCTCTCTCTCTGCATATATA
>JBAMHV010000009.1:11463699-11479272 GCA_037177535.1 Pseudomugil gertrudae | reverse complement strand
CACACACGCATATTAATCTTTGCTGTTGGCAAACAGTAATCATCCGCTCATCCACTTTATCCTGTGTTACACTGGTTACACTGGTGAATCTAGTAAATTGTAAATACTCCCACTGGAGGTTCCTTCACAAACAACAACCTTCAGAAGTAGAGAGATGGGAAATGCCTGTGAAGGACTGTTCTCTGCTTTATAGCACCACATGGCTGCTTTCTCTGCCTGACTGGCTACAGTAACACACAGTTAAAACACATTTTGACTGAACAGGGTCAGGATGCTGTTTTGCCAGAGGATGTAAGGCACCAGGCTGGAGCCTTAAGGATGTTTGGCATCAGGTGTTGTGGTATTCGGAGCAACGGTTGGTCTAACATTACCATAGTGAAGAATATGACAACACATATATTCAAAAGGAATATCCAAAGGGCCCTGATGTTAATGTGTTAATTTTTTGAATGCCACTGTCAGTCTTCTGCACAGTGTCTTGTAATCTACTAGGCTTGTTACATAATCTCATGTAGAATATAGATTGCTGCTTTGGTATCAATCTGCCCAAAAATGATCCTAAGAATTCTTTCATTTGCTATAATGTTTGTCAAAAGGTTTTTTCTGTCTGTCAAACTTTGGTATATCTGTTAAAATCAGGACTGATTTCTTTTTGCAACATGAGACATTTTGGTAGGAAGACTGTTGTGAAGCTGCAATAGTGCCTTAGGTTATGGACATTTTATTGTTTGAGTGATATGCTTCCCCATAATTCAAGTATTGTGTGGGCTGGGGCAACTATGGAAAGGTTGTTGGTGTCTCAAAGACATTTTGTTTTAAGTAACCACACACTTGCTAGAAGTGCCTAACATATAGTTAGGTGATAGTGATAGGATGAGTGTGTATGGCTCTGTACTGGCAATATAGATGGTTTCCTGTACCTCTCTATTTGTATTTTGTGCTTAAAATATAAATGAACATTTTCTGAAATATCACTTGTCATACCATTTGCAAGCAGTTCTAGATGAGAAAGTCACATTTTCAGTCTGAATTTATTGAATCTCTTCGTGTTGTTCCTTTTATTAGTCTACCCTTCTTAACTTTGTAATGCAACGTCTGCTTGGATAAATGGAACAAGGATCAGTTTGATACTTTACATCCCCAATGAATTCACTGGAACTTGTATGTCTTGAAAAGAAATTCTTGAATCTCTTTTGTTTTAAAAAAAAAATGAACATCTGACTTCTGAATCTTACAGGTTTTTATCCCTGAATGTATTCTTATCATGCAGCTCACAGCATTTGGAGCAAAGCACTGAGTGAACAGCAGCTTAAATGTGAAATGCATGCTGTCTCGGCACTGCCTCTGACTGAATTGATTTAATTTTAAGGGAGATCGATATTTGGCAGTCAGCTGTCTACAATAGTTTTTATAATCGAAAGGTCAAACATAAGACCTACCAAAAGCTATTAAAATGTAATCATGGTAAATTTGATAGATTTTGTGCACATGTAAACACACAGTTTTAGTCAAAACGATCTGTATCTTCAGATTAAGTTAGCCATGTTGCAACTAGAATAAAGTGAGAGTCCTGTTACATGTAGAATGAATAGGCTGAAAAGCAGGGGGAAAAAATCCCTATTCACATTTATCACAAACTGGTTTCTAAGTGCCTAGATTAATTTCAGTGTAAGTTTATACTCTCTGTTGGTCTCTCTAGAGATTCTAGCCCCAAGAAACGGAGCTGTCAACTCTCTGGAGGCAAGCCCTGTCCCAGTGTCTATTTTTACAGTCCAGCCACTGATTGGCCAATAAGGTGTGTGTGTGTGTGTGTGTGTATGTGTGGAAGCTCATGTTGTATCATAAGGTGTCACTGTGCCATCTGTCGGCCTTAGTAGAGCTGTTGTGAAGACTGACCACGCCTTGCCAATCTGTCCCCAACAATGCATAACAGAATCTTGGGCTTTCCTTGCTTTTAAAAGCCATCTATTGCATGAGGCTCATTATAGAATAAAACAAACATTTTCATTAAAAAAAAGAGGCATTTTGCTATTTTAAGTAGCTATTCAGTATGCAGGATAGATCACTTGTTAATGCTACATATTTCTTAGCTATTTTATAATGCATTAAATTGTAAAGGAATTAAATACCTACCATACCATACCATACCATTAAACGAGAACAGATTAGTTTGACAGGTGTAGTAACAGGTGGTTCATGAGTCATTATCTAGTCTGAGTGGACTGTGTGTTTACTGCCTAACTACACTTGATAATATTTGATGCTTTCTTGCCTAACAGAAAAAAAACTCATACTGTCTTCCTGCCTAACCCTAAACCCAATCCTGTCGGTCTATGTCCAAGAAATTTGACAACTTCAAATAAATAAGTACAAAATTACAAATATTTCAGTAGTGTCATGCACTGTCTTTTAGTGTGTCAATGGGACTTCTAATTGGTCAGTAACTGAAAATATTTTTTGGGAAGGTGGCACTATAACTGAATGCAAATGACCTGCTGTTATGGCTTAGCACAATTAGATGTGGCACAGATTAATGAGGGTGTCATGGGCGGCCTTGAAAAACAACAACATGTTACATTGGAACTAAGCATGTCCTTGTCAAAAAGCCTCGAAAGTAATTCCCCAGCATTGCATTTGTCTAAATATTGGAGGATAATTATAAGTGTGACCCTGTGTACAGATGAAGGACTCGCTGAGGTAGTGACAAGAGCGTTTAGTCCCTGTCAAATTCCATAGTTTGGGTCAAACTCTTCTCAAGTTGTTTTGCTCCTTCGCTTAAACAGTTTAACCAAAATAATAAAGTAGGTTTCAGAATTTAGTTTCTTTCTTTTTATTCTTTGGTCTTTTTATTGTGACTGAAACATTCTACCTAAGTCATTGTATGCCAAAGACGTCTGCTATAACAATGGCTGGCAGCCAGCAGGTTAAGTTGGTAGTTGGCACTGCTGTTTCAAAGAAAAAGGCTTTCTGGTTTGAACCTTGGTTCAATCTTGTTGTTTTGCCTGCTTTCCAATTTTTCTCACAGTCTAAATAGATGCCTGTTAAATTAATTAATGATTCTGAATTGGCCCTGGGAATGGGTCTGACAGTGCATGGTTGTTTATCTCTGCAATAGTCTTGTGATGAACTAGCAAGCGGTCCACCATGCATCAATGTGTATGGCTGAGCAGAGACTGCGGCTCCCTGTCACCTCTAAACAGGATGAATTGGGATAATTAGCAATCGTCTGTTTTAATAACATCTCACAGTTGGTGTTTGTCATGATGTAAAGATAATAATCAATAAGCTTGTTGGGCAGGATTGAATGAAAAGTGAAAGAAAATGAACAGCATCAGTGGATGCTATAGGTCCAGGTGCTGGCCTTGAGCTGGAATCAGGAGAGTGGGGGCTCTTTCGATTATTAGTTTGATGATAATAAGGTTTCTTTCAACAAGGAAAAGGGGAAAAATACAATAAACTGTCTGTGGTCCAAGTAAAGCCACATAGCAGAAATCATGACTACAAAATGGAATTCCATTACCTGCATTTTACTATTTTATTTATTTAATTTTTCTATTTGGCCGTCAATCTCTTCCATTACTTAGTCTTAAGTATCACTTCATTAGGATCAATCTTCCATTTAAACAGGAAAATGGCAGCAACGTCATGCAGGCGTTTATTCTTTTTTAGTATATTAAACTAATGAGAAATACTGACAGTGTGTTTGTGGTCAGTAATCTTTTTAAGGAATATTGTAAACACTGAGATTAAGGCTTGACTTTCTTCTGGCAGCTCCTGTTTGCAACTTTTTGTGATAAGAATTCTCCTCGTATGCTTCATAGACTTGAGAACAGAAATTAGTTCAAAGTAATGCCTTGTGGTGGAACACCTCTCCTGGTTGTGTTACTGGATCAGATTCATAGGGCACATTTTTCAAAGGGAGCTTGTATGTAAGAGGTGCTGAAACAGACGAGCTTCTTTCAGTCTTTTCTGATATAAGGCCAGCTTTGATGATGGAGATCTACTGCAGCTATACATCAAGAAAATAGGAAACAATGTTTCCTGAAAGGGAAATGTCTATATCTATGTCTGCAAGACTAAGTGAGGTTGTGGCTATGATAAGATATCACAAAACCCTTAGGTAAAACTTTATAAATACAGACTGGAGCAAAATGGAAAGTTTGGTGTATGTAAGGGGTGCTGAAGTGAATATCTTTAACAGCTTAACGCCTGACCTAAGAAGAACTGGGCAGAAAAATACTATTTTTAATATTTAATATTTTTATATGACCTTTTAGCAAAATCTGAAAAAAAATGGATTTTTCCATATATCAACTATTTATTGGCATGTAATAAGGCCAAAATTATTATAGTGTAATCTACTACTTTTTGATATTCATTAGGGAGACCAGTATCACATGGAGTACAGCAGGGTTTTGAGTAAAGTTTCTACTATAAAGTGATATGTCAAACTTTATGTATGTTAACTGTATGTTACGGTTTCAATTCATAATATATATAAAAAACAGCATTTAAAGTTTTAGATTGTAAAATACACATCTCACATATAGGTACACATGCACACAACTTTCATTAAATTACATCATGTTATGTCCCATCCTGAAGAAAGGTTGAAAATGTATGTGCTTTAGTGACATCCCACCCCCACCCCCACAGAGATGCACTTCAGAAGCAAACTATTACAGAAACTGTGACTCTGTAGATGGAGCTGCACTTCGAGTCCTATCCCTGAACACTTGTGCTTAATTAACTCACTGATCATCTTATTAAAACATGTTTTAAATCACTGCTGTTGTTCCTGTCACCACACCCCTGTTTACCAGCAGCAGATGATGCACTTGGGTATTTTTCACACTTTGATCTCACTTTTTCTTCTGTCATGTATTTTCTTGCTGTGAACATTTTATACACGTTTCTTTTGACATTTTGACTTTGTAATTCCTGCAAACAGTCAACCGTCCCATGACCAAGATGAGCCAATAACATTTTTCTATCAGGTTTGGTTGCTAATATGGAGGAAAATATTAAGTTTGAGTGAGATAACTATGTAGAGCAGAACCAGAACTTCAAAATGATACCAGGTCCAGTTGCAGACAAGAACTATGGTACAGATATTCATATGAAAAGGCAAACTTTAGGAGAATTTGGGAGGGATTTGGTGCATTGCAGATAAAGAATTGTAAAATAAACACTTAGGGTTCTGACATTTACTTTCCATTAGTTCTAAAGAGGACAAATCGAGGAAGAAAAAATAATTTAAATTTAAAAAATTGACCAGATGATGAAAATATGAGTTTTTGCCTGTCATGTCATCCAGCATTGGTGGCAAATTATTAAAGAAGTGTTTGCAGCGTCGACACTTTTTTGTCTATCGAGTTGCTTTTGGTTGGAGACAGTGTATGACTATCACAAAGGCAAAATATAAAAACAGGAAAAGACCAGCTGAGGCATCATCTTCATGGCTATGTGTGGTGGGTGACCCTTGTTTATTTATTGCCATTTAACACTTGGCAGGTGTCTCTGACTCTGTTAGTATGGGAGGCCGGACTTCAGTTTGTGATTGACAGCTGGTGGCTTTGGGTGATATCCAAATGCTCAGCTGCAGCCAACTGTTTCCATGCCAGCAAGTAAAGGAAAAGAGAAGGCAATGGGGAATATTGTTTGATATTTATCTGGTCATGTGCTTCAGATTCCTGGTGACTGCTTTCTCCTTCTTCTCTCAGCTTGTTCACGGGACTGTCAATATCAGCACTGTAACCTTGATGGAAAATCTGATGCCAGTTTTGATTTTCATCTGTGCTTTAATCCAATTACTGTGTAACCTGTCCCAATGTTTGGGGGCTTTCATTGTCTTCCTATATTCATAGATAAATCCAGAAATAGCTGCACATTGTGTCACTTCACACAACATAATGACTACTCAAGTGCTGCTCTGCCTCTCTGCCCTGCCCCTTATTCTGTCTGGCTGTATCCGAAATGGTGCATTCCCTCCTATTGATCCTCTTCCTGTTGGAGTCACAGGCAGGCTTATCCGGCTCGTCCCAGCTTGTCTGCCTTATGAATGGACACACAGAGAGAGCTGTGTGCATGTGCCAGGCTTCGGGGTTCTGAGTCGTCGAAGGCATCTTGTGGCTGAGTGGTTATTTTGGCGCCCTCCTGCCCTCCCAGTCCCCCTCTTTTTTTTTCTCTCCCTCATTGATGTTACAGTAATCATTATAGATGCATGGAAATTCGCCCAGTTTGCACAGCCTCGGTATGTCACTTCCTACATAGACCAAACATTCTCTCACAAGTAAACAGGGAGGTTGCAAGTTTCATGGGAGTGTGTCGTGACTAGCACTAACGGGGAAGTCACTGGAGAACCCCTGTGACGATTAGTCTGGAAGAGTGAGCGTTTTCTGTTGCGATTTATTGTGTTCACGGAGATGTTAACACTTCAGTCATTCTTTCTAAGACCAAAGTTGGGGAGGGCTGAACAAAATCTTTGCAGGCGCCCCAGAATTCAGCCTCCAAGAATATTTCCATCTCACTGATTATGCATGTCTTTTTTAGACGTGGTGACAGATTGCTCTCTCAGTTTTTGCACAGGTTTTACAGCCCTGCTGGAGCCCTAATCTGGATGCAAATCAAACTGGAAATTTAGGCATGATTGGTACTTCACTTTATCAGAAATGTCTTAAAAACTATGATTAAATCTGGTTTGCTGTGGTTTTAATAATTTGACCAGTTACAATCAATCTCGTTCCTGTTTTTTTTTTCCTGCAATAAACTTTGTCTCCTACTTAGTGTTTTGGCAACACAAGGTTTAAATATTCTCCTTGCCTTGTTTTCAGCCATCGAAATACTGACTCATTACAGGAGTACGCAGCATCGCATGATGGGTCATAGACACTCTGCTCTCCACCTCCCTGGGCTTTTGTTGTACGGTGCACAGCTGAGGCAGATGCTGAGGGGCACTCAAACTAAATTGCCTGAATGAGGGCAAAGTCTGCTGGGCACTGAAGTAGAGTGCACTGTAGCTCATTGAGTCTGTTTATCTTCAGCAGGGAGGATGAGGATTGTAGCTCATATATAACATTAGAGACATCTTTTGAATATGCAGTTTGGCTTCAGTCTTATCTATTTACAAATCTCATAGCCCAATTAACATGACATGTATTTTTTTGCCTTTCTTTTTTTTTGTGTCTTGACACAATATGTAATATATATTTTTATATATATATATATATATATATATAGCAGCCTCAATCATGTCAATTGAGGCAGTACAGCTCTTGCTGCCTCAGCGCCTTATTCTGTGTTTTACCCTATTATTATATAACTCATGAATATGACCATGACGTCAGTATTTCAAGTGATATTTTACACCCTCATTTTTAACTTGTGATAGTTAACCAAAAAAAACCCCTGTTATCTGCTGACTTTGATAACAAAATTTTCATTTTCACATGTATTTAATAAGTAAAAATGTATGCTTATGTTAATCTTTAGATTTAAGCCTATATTAATTGCACTGTAAGCTTCCTCTCGGTGTTAAAGATGCCCTGAGAAGATGATTTAGGATTAAGATTTGAGTTTTACAAAGCTAATTTGGACCAATAGCTTTGAAGTAGACATAATTAAGATCCAGTCACTGTCTCTGTACTCGTACTTCCTTTTGAGTTGATACAGAACTTTTTTTTTTAAAGCCAATGCACAGAGATTAACTATAAGCTGCTGGCTATCTGTTATGGTTAAAAAACCCCAAAAAGGAACAAAAAGTAATGTATGAATCAAAATACACTAAGTTCCAAATCAAAGTACATATCGATGTCTGAGAATATGATTATTAAAGAAAAAGCTAAGCATCAAATGAAAAAAGAAAATACTAAACATACATTGCAAAGAAAGTTTGAGTGGTTAGCTCAAACAGGAGTGTTATACCACCAAAAGTCCAACAACAAAGTCAGTCATTGTGATCAGTTGAAATGAACCATGTTGTTTTGATGGCCTTCTCTTTGTAAATAGTCACTTCTGTAAGGCTGTACCACTGCATCCAATCACAGCTATACGAGAGAGCAGAGGGAGCAAGTGGTGATGTCAAAATAAGGGGAGAGGGGAGCAGCAAAAGACGTTTCCATAGCAACTGGTAGAAAAGTATAACTGTGGTAGAGAGGCATGAGCAGCAAGCAAATACGTTCCTCCTTAAAAGTAGAAGGCCCTGAACACAGGCACTTTAGATATGCTACCTCGCTTTAGGTCTGGAAGCTCAATGCTGGCTCTGTTCTGAACTCAGTGTTGTAGTTACATTCTCTTTGTACATGGGCTTAACTGGGAAAGAAACTGGGTGAAGGCTTTTAACCAAAATACTGCACTATGTTAGGTTAGTGTGTACTTTAAAATATGATAAATTTCAGCATTGAGCGTTAACAATATCTTCATTGATCTAACATTAAAATGTATCTATGCTCTGAACAATTTCTGATGGTACCAGACCCTATAGTCGGTGTTGGAGACAGTATTTAGAAACCTTACTTGTGTTAAATATGTGCTGAAGTTACAAATGGTCCTCTGAAAATCTGAAGTCCTGCCGTGAATTAAAAGTATGATTGCATCATAAATAATGACAAACTGTAACAGCAGTTACCTCAACCTCTGCCATTTATTCTATATCACATTACATTATATTATGCTTAAAATAATAGCAATTAAAAGCTAGATTTGTAACGTTGATAAAGGTAGAATCCAGCTACTAGATGAGAGCACTATTATTTTCATTCCAGTGATTTCCATCCATCCATCCATTATCAACCGCTTTATCCCAGAGCGGGGTCGCGGGGGGGCTGGAGCCTATCCCAGCTGCCTACGGGCGAATTCCAGTGATTTAGTTTGGTAAAATTAATAAAATTACTTGAAGTTACACAATTACAGCTTTTTCCTAAAATCTAGAAAAATAAGATGTTTTGAAAAAAATGGCACCAAATTTACCAATCTTCTTTTTTGGGGGGATCCCTGCAAACCCCATATCTTTCTGGGTTTTAATGTTATGTTTAATACTTACTAACTGCTACCTTTTTAGACACACATGCCATTTACCTAAACATTATTACAAATCAGACAACACTCTCCGCCCCACACCCCCATTGTGACAGCACTCTACTCACAGCAGGACCATGTGTCCACCACACTGCAAAAAACTGCTCAGCCACAGCCTGAGGAGCAGCATCGACTATGCTTCCAAACTTTCAAAATCACAATCTTATCAAGCAACTGCTGGACAGCGACTCTGCTTCGTAACATACAGGGTACAAAACGTTTGCTGCAACAGACCCTCAGAGGTCCTATTGCTATGTCCCAGTGGGTGCTGGTAGTAGGTGTGCTGTTCAGTTATAGCCCAAATCAGATGTTTTGTTTTATGTAGGATCAGAAATGAAAAGGTGTGGTTTAAGTTGTGTTCGCCAGTGCTTGCCAGACTGTAGTTCAAGTTTTTGTGAATGTTACTGTGTGTGTGTTTTGCGTTTGCAGAATACATAATGAGCATAATCTCATGGAGCTAGTGAGCCGAGTCGCAGCTTGGGTCGAAGCTTAATGCAACATCCCAAAGTTTGCAGCACTTGAGGTGTTCTAAGGTAACCACAAACACCAATGGAAAGAGCCATGCTTGGCATTAATTCTCATGTACAGTATATAGTATCCTTTGCCTTTGTATCTTATCTGTTACTTCCAACAGAAAGGCATATACCTGTTGGAGACTTGCATTTAAGATCTCACTCAAGGCTCCCTTGAGGCAACGTGAGACTTTAAAGGTCTACCAGCTGCTACCAATAATTGCTTAAGCCCAAAGGACATTAATGTACATCATTTTCATTCATGAAGTAATCTCCTTCCACTAACATTTTTACACAGACTAAGAGAAACACATCCCTACATACACAAATGCAAGTGCATGTGCTGCTATGTACTGCTAGGGTACTATCATAACCTTACCAAAAAAAACACTAATGTAGTTGTTGAACTAAACTTTATACTAAAAACGGTGCAGAATAGTGAGAACTGATCATTCTGCCCCTGAAATGCAGCAATAATGTGATAAAAAGAACATTGTAATTTTTTTCATCATACACTGATATGCATGAAGAAGCATGAGAGGAATTAGAGATAGAGAAAATGATAGATCATGTATTATCACTGACGAAAAGGGGTTTTTCCCTCCATGTTAGAATAATTTAATGAGTTTTTTTTCTAAGGGTACAAACACTTCGGTTTTTCTGATGACCTGCAGAGAAATGAATTATTGACAATGCAAGCTGTTTCCTATAGTCGTGATCAGCTTGCATCCAACTATGACATTGCCCACAGCTACAATGAATGCTCACAAATGAGCTACTAATGTCAGAGCTACAGTTCCTGTGTTGCATTCTGATTTTTCTGTTTTATTATTTGCTATCAAAAAGAAAAAAAAACATAAAACAAGCATCTAGCGTTACTTCTGGTTTGCATTTCTCCTTACATTATGGTGTAGGATTGGTAGGTTCATAGATCAATCTGTTTATTTTGTGGTGAATAATACTTTGATATTGTGAGATGCACAATATTTTTAATTTAGTCTTTTGCTGCTGACTAACAGGTTCTGACCAAAATTTGAACCAGAGACGGTTGACAGTGTGTTCAATAATTCAGTTTAATTATTAAAAATATAACTGTTCTCTTTTTTATTAATTATATTTCCTGACTTAATTATTATATTGATTATATTAAAATCTAAACCCCTTTGAGTGCCTACAGTCATTCTCCTGATATTACTGAGACTCGGACTCAGGCTCAGGTGCTTGGGAGCTTGTCCCATAATCAGAAGATCATTGTTTTATTCGTCGGCCCCTCTGAACTGCCCTTGAGCAAGTCACTGAACCCAAACACTGCCACAATACACTCATCAGTTTGTCTGAAGGAGGAAAAATGAGCTGTGTTTTACAGAGTCATTATTTAGAAACTACACATGGTTAAAATGTGCTATGTAAATATCAATGTTTTACTTGATACATTGCTTTATAACTGAATATATCTAGTTTGAATGAATGAATTGTAATCAGTACAGGTTGATTTGGATGAGTCCATCAGCATTGGGAATCCCTTTCATTATAGTCACACGAATGCTAAGTTTCACTGCAGGGAGATTATATGTTCTCCCAGAACTAGGTCACTCTTTTCTACTTGAATAGTTTATTTTTCTGTAGGTCTCTTAGCTAGTCTTTTGTTTTTAGGCCTCAATAACTAGGAAGTCTGATACATGTTTGGCTTTGCTATTATATTCAGGTCTTACAAGCCGAAGGTTAGGTTTTGCCAATTAGTGGAACATAGTATCGTCTAATGCTACTCAGATCATTTTCTTTTTAATTCATTTTTAGGTGCATTCAGATCTTTTTAAAAAACCGCCATTATACTTTAAACCCCTTTTCATAGAGGGCTTATATTTTCAGCTTTATTTGCTTTTATACACATCAATGTCATTCCTGGGCATTTTACAGGCATATCAATTAGAACCATTTCATAATTAATAGTTTAATTAAGGAAAACCAACAGATTAGACTGAAGTCAAGATTCGATGCAATCTTCCATTCTAGAGCATGCATGAGGTGACAGTGGAAATGAAGACGCGCTTTTAACAGGACAGACAAACCTCTGGCAGAACCCGGCTCAGTGAGGGCAGCTATCGGCCTCGACCGGTTGCTGGTTGGGTGGAGAGCACAGGAAAGACAGATCAACATGCACAGCAACTTTTAACCAGGAAGACCTGCAAAAATGTACTGTCATAACTTTATACATGGAGGGAAAAAAGCAGAGAAATAAAATAAAAAGTGTTAGTTCATTCTGGGATGTCCCTGTGTCTGCATAACTAATTAATGGCTAGACTTCACCTAACTGTACGATTAATTAAAAAGAGACGTCTTGAGCTTGTTAAAGGTAGAGAGTGTCAGCTCTTAGAGACTCTGGGAACCACAAGTAGACCAGCAGTCGGACAGTGAAGTGGAACAATGAGATCTTTGATGGAGCTTGGTCATGGAGAACTTTATATGTGAGAAAATTTTAAACTATGTCCTAAAATTCACAGGGAGCCAATGAAATGAAGCTAAAACTGAAGAAATATGATCTACAGCTAGTTCTCATCAGAAGCCTCACTACAGCCTTTCTGGATCAGCTGGACATTTTTCAGGGACTATGCAAGTCAAAAGACCAAAAATAACACCACAGTTCCTCACTGTAGTACCAGAAACTAAACTGATGCCATTCAGATTAATTACATAGCTCAACAATTTTGTTCTAATTTTTTTAGAGCCAAAGAAAACACCCTCAGTCTTGTCTGATTTTAAAAGAAGGGTCAGGGATGTCTTTTCAGACATCGTCTGCATAGAAATGAAAGATCATATAATGTTTTCTAACAATATTACCTAATGGAACCATGTATAATGAGAAAAGTACTAATCCAAGTACAAAACTTTGAAGAAGACAATGACTTACTGTGTGGTGTGAAAGGAAAACTCATAA
The DNA here is from genome assembly GCA_037177535.1 of Pseudomugil gertrudae. Lineage (NCBI taxonomy): Eukaryota > Metazoa > Chordata > Actinopteri > Atheriniformes > Pseudomugilidae > Pseudomugil > Pseudomugil gertrudae. The sequence goes on along the minus strand of JBAMHV010000009.1, from coordinate 11,466,750 downwards.
CAAACTGAAATCTATCAGATGAACTTAACCTAAACCATCTTTGTGTGGTCCCTTTAATCCCAATAAGATGTCCCAGCTTCTGTAGCAAAATGTTGTCAAATGCAGCAGAGATTAACAAGATAAGAACAGACAGGAGTCTTTTATCTGACGCCATGAAATGATCATTTGCTACTTTCACCAGTGCTGTCTCTGTGCTGATTGTTTCTGTTCAGATGGGTGCACGGTTGACTATTTACTTAAGAATTGGTGCTTAGTGATCAGCATTCTTCTGATAGAGTTCTGCACTTTGTGTATTTTTAACACTGTGACTTAAAGGAGAAAAAGGAAAACATTTTCTGCATAAATGCAGGTTTTATACATTAATACATTTTAGGGTTTTACAAGTGGCCAAATCACAAGAAACTCTTGCAGAAGTTTGTTTTTCTAAGAAGTTGCAAACACATTTGTAAAGCACTGTTATGTAGAATATCAATTATTTATCAGATTTTTAGACAAGACGGAGTCTTAAACGGTGCCATTGGTGTATAATACTTATGTAGAAGCAGTTGTGTATTGCATTAAATGCCAGAATTGTGCTGAAACATTAATAGTGGGTTATTTGGATTCTGTGGTTTGTGGAGAGTTTTATTGATGGATTGGGTCTATATGCATCCCACAGATACTTAATGGGATTTGATATGCAGAGTTTGGATGTGAAGCCAATGCACTGAACTTGGTCACGCTCATTTAAACTGAATAGTTTTTGTGCAAAAGGCCATTTCCAGCTAGTTAGAGAATGCTTTTTTCCATGGAAGTTTGTGCTTGGTCTGTATGAAGGTTAGACAGTGATACTTTCCTAAAAAATATTGTCATTAATGCCTAGACCCAAAATTTTATAGCAAACCATAAGGCCATAAAGCAGTGATGGGTATCATTTTACTTGAGCTCAGTAGTTTCTGAAGACAGTCGTTCTGACTGATCAGTGTACAGTCTACCATCTCAGCCTTGTCTTTTAGACATTGTATCATACTCTTCTTGTTAGTCGGAAACTCCTGCTTTGAAAGTCTCTGCCCTTTAAAAATACTTGAGCAGCAGTATCTTGTTAGTTTCTTTCTCATTATGTGAAAAGTGAGCAATTAAGTGACTTTCATAAGTCTTACAGGAGAGAAGCCACAGAACTGCATTCCATCTGAGAGAGCCAATTAGTATTTGGTTTACAAAGTGATATAATTTGGAAGAATAACAGACTGTACAGGTGTGTTGTTGTTGTAGTCTAACACAAAAATTAAAGAGAAAAACATTTGGCGGTGAAAAGGGAAGAAGATAAAAGATCAAGTGATGGAAATTCCCAGTGAAACAGTCATCCTTCTGTCATACCGCCTGGAGGATATGAGAACGGTTCTGAATTGTTAGATTTAATGGAAAAAGCTGGTGGTATAATGACATGTTTTAAAGCTTTGTTTACTGCTCAGTGACATTAATGCACGGCATACATTAATCCAGTGACATGAAAACAAGAATTCCTAACACTTGACATCATTAACTACAAGTTTGTTTTAATTACGTTTACCTGTCTAAGGCTTATCATAACTAATCCAGCACAACTCAACCAGTTACACTGGGAATATTAATCATGTAAGTACATCCTAATTTAAATTAAATGGTCTATTAGAGCAGCCATGCAAAAAGTTATTTAATTAATGGCACGTAAAACTGTTAAGGTTTATCGTAGTATTGATGATTCCAACACTTCTGCATTTCTGGCGTATGCAGGGAATCTCCAGCTAGTTGGTTTGCTAAGCTTGATTACATTATGTTAAAGGGAATAATTGTCTTAACAGAACTTTTTCGGGTCAAGTATTTTAACTGCACACCAGACCGTACATTTATCACAAGTAGACGCTTGTGTTCATGTGATACTTCTACTTTACATAACAGCTGCTTCACCTCCTTACCTCAATCCTTGAATGGCCATCTTAATTATATTTAACTTTCCATAATAGTGGTATTAACATATTGATGCTTGAACTCTTTTTATTCTTTTGAGTGCATGTCACTATTATTAAAGCATTTCAAATGAATGAGGGGGGGGGGGGGGTGTTGGATAGTAATCATGCATTTGTCTCTAAAGTCTTCTTTCCTTGTTGATAACCTTGTGTGCCCTGACCTCAGGCATGAGTCATTCGAAGAGTACACTTTGGCCCAATTTAGTCACACTTCTTATTGAACCACTGGATTCCTGAATGTGTCCATGGGTGGTTCAACTGCAAAAAAAAAAAGGCTGTGATTTGTTCAAATTAAGCACAGCAGTGTTTCAAGCCATGCTTTAGTCTGAATGAAATAATAGAAATTAGTCTTATTCTTTTAATTCAATCTCTAAAGAGCAGACTCACACTGAGACATATATTACATTATCATGGCAGACAGTGGGATTTCTGTGAAGTGCATGCTTTTGTTAGTGCCTGATGCAATGAGATACTGTTTTTTGTGTTACTGTTGCTTCAACTGGCTAATGAAACACTTAATGAGATGCTGAGATCGCCAAAAAAAACAAAAACTTGATATTTTTTCCAATTTTTCCACTTCCCCCTTGGTGAATCTATTCACTTTACATGGAAAAACACTTAATTTGGCGAAGCATTGCTGATTTTTTTTCTCCCCCACTGGCCTGTTGGTTTTCCAGCAAATAGGATGAACTTATAAACTGCAGTACTGACTTTAATATGTGGTGAAAGGATTTGTCCTTTCATGTCCTTTTGGGTTCCTCAGATTTTTTTTAGCTTCTGCTGCTTTCATATTCTGCATAAAAATCTCGTATGTTTAAGATGCAAATGTTGTCACTGGGACTGTCGCAGTGAGGGAATTCACCCAGTGGTTGTTTCTGGGAACATGGTGTTAAACATCATGCAAATCATTAAAATGTCAGCATGTACAGGTCTATTCAGCCAGTGAATGGATATAATTTCAGCTTTGAATAATTTTATTATTTCATCATTGTTACGCCCAAAGGGGAAACATATTTAAGAAGGACACAGGAGACCAAGGGTTTAGAGTTTTAGTAAATGCTTTTAT
>JBAMHV010000009.1:11398457-11456722 GCA_037177535.1 Pseudomugil gertrudae | reverse complement strand
CTAACCAGATGCCCGAGCCACCTCATCTGGCTCCTCTCCATGTGGAGGAGCAGCGGCTCTACTCTGAGTCCCTCCCAAATGGCCAAGCTTCTCACCCTATCTCTAAGGGAGCCACCCTGCAGAGGAAACTCATTTCTCTAATAATAAATTAAAGACTTATAATCCGACTTTATAGTTTTTCTTACTGCAACTTTGCTACTTTACTCTCCTCTTTTTCTGCATTTTTTCCCCAATATTATTATTTTTGTCAAGAGATTTATGGGCAGTATCTTTTAGATTGTCATGAATAAATGTTACTATAATTGTGGTAGATTTAGTTGGCTACTTTAAATAGTTCAATACTTTGATTATTGTCTCAATGTCACAATAATGTGGCTCATAATTGGCAGAAGCCAGATCTACAGCTGCTTATGTGCTGCAATGTGATGACTTTGCTGGAAACAAAGATTCAAGGCCTTGTGGTGATGAGAAAGGGAATGGATTGTCTAATAATGAAGCAACTTTGCTACTGACAAAAAAAGTGGATAAGATCTTGCTCACTAATTAGTACAAACATGACCTGAAATAAAAGGAGGACAGTTTACAAGGTAATAACTCTCACTAATTGTTCTCCCTGGAAATGCTCTTCATGCAAAGCCAACTGAGTCATAACCTCTTGTAACTATTTAAATATTTCAAATATTTAAGTTTATAATACCTTTTATATCTATTTTATTATTATGTTTCATTTTAGTTTATTTTTTATTCATGCTAAATAAAAGCAACCACCTTCTTATGATTTCACTTGTATCTAATTTTTCTATTTTGTATCTATTTTTAATTCAGTGTGTCATTTTTAGGAGCACAATAATGCAGCAATTTCCCACTAGCATTAACAAAATATATCAAATTATGATTCTGATCAGATGTATTGATTCAGCGGTGTCCAGTTCTCATCCTCAAGGGCCACAGTTTCACAGGTTTCCATGTGTCCCTGCTTCAGCACATATGACTCAAATTCATCAGTCATTGTGCAGAACTTCTTTGGCCGTTGAATTCATTGATCGAAAGCCAGGTGTGTTGGATCAGGATGCATTGAAAACCAGCAGGACGGTAACCATGTAAGACCTAAAAACCCCTTCATCGATCAAATTAAAATTTGAAGTAAAGCAGTTTTTGGAGAAAGGTTAAAAGGTCAGCACTCTGCTTCAAACAGCAATGTTAGAAAACCAACAACAAAGCCAGAAATCTGGGAAACTTCATGAACTCAGAGCTGAATGTTAGCAGTTACATTCAGTCTGTTTGTGAAGTTGGCCTTCAATCACTTAAAAAACATATGGAGAATTGTAGAAGTGATATCTCAGCAGGATTAAAAAAAAACTTCTCCATGCATTTATCTTTAGTGGGTCTAACTACTGTAACAGTATTCTTGCAGGCACCATCAGACAGCTGTGTTTAGTCCAGAATGATGCTGTAAAGTCTTCACTAAGCTTAAGAAACTGGATGATATAACTACTGTCCTCAGATATGTACACTAGTTTCCAAAGCAGTGAAGGGTTTAGTACCAAAAATACATTCAGGATCACCTGGTTTGTTACGATCTAACCAGATCCCTCCAGTGATCAGATTAAAGTCTACTTTCTGTTTCCAGAGTCAAAACTAAACATGAAGAGGCTTTGTTCACTTTTTCTGTGGTGGAAAACTTCATTTGCTGCCTTTTATCAAAACAATAATTATTACCTTGTAGTTTTGTCTTACATTTCATCCTAATGCATACTAGCCGGTAATTTTTTCCTTTTTGAAGTTTTGTTTTTAATGTACACCATGCTTCTCCTAAACCCAGCTGTGATGCTTTTATTGTTTCATGTAAAGCATTTTGAAATGTCTTCTACATGAAATACACTACACCAATGAACTTAAACGTAAAAAGAATAAAACCTTGAGTGATTTACTGTGAAAGCACCAGTGGCTTCCAGACTTGACCTTCACTGGGTCAAGATTGGATTGTCTGCACAGGTAAATAACTTGTACATATAAGAGAGTAAACATTTGGCTTGGGCTGCAACTTCTATGTGTTTTCAGTAGGAGACTACTATCACTGTAACCCTGCTTGAGCCTTTGTAAACTGCTTTTTTATTAGGTCAGCAGTGCATAAAAACCTTTAAAAGATGTCTGCACAATCCCTGTTCAAATGCTAAATTTAAGAAAAACTGGCTTGTGCATAAATCCTACGTATCTGATCACTGGTTATGTAATGGTTTAGATAAATTAATTTCCTTACACACCTTAAGGGTACAAACAGGAAAATTTTTGAAAATGTTAATGGTATTTATTTCTGAATACATAATCTTGTTCCTATTTGCATGCCGGGTCAAGATGGGTCAAACCTGGCTGGGCTTTTGCTGCACCTTGAATCTTTTCTCTTTCATAGATCTGCCTGTTTGTGTCAGAGATCATTTCCCAGTTGCTTTTGTTTGTTTGTGTAAGAACCAGATTTTCTAATTGTTGGAAGCGAGCAGTGAATAAGAAGAAATGTGTAGAAAGTATTTACATTTGTAAAGTGGCCGAGAGAGTTCCCAGACTAACAGTCTGAGTAAAGACATTTAATATCAAGACAGATCATCTGTATTAGTGTTTATATGGGGTTCCATACTGGTTCTGTACAGAAAAACCCAGATTGTTTCTATTCTTCTCTCAACTACATTTAACCTGAAACAAACAAATACAGCAATGAGTGCAGAAGAAAAAGATCTCGCATGATGAATTGTTTGAATGTTTCTTTTGAAATTTTTTTACCTTCAAAAGCTTTAGGTGTGAATGAAAATAAAAAGACAAATGTTAAGTGAGAGTTAAAAACACACATTGGCATTCATTATTAAAGGCAACATTCTTATCAGTAGTAAAAATACCCGGTTTTGGCCTAATCACAGGAATTCTCTCTGGCAGTTTAAATGAAGCACTGACAAAGGCTGTAGGCTTTATTTTACCAACCTTATCTTTGAATGTCAGACTTATTATCTCTCAGTTCAAAGAATGCATCATGAACCTCTTGTGTTACAGAATGAAAATGTTTTTTCCATTGCAGAAATTTGATCTGAACCATTTTTCTCTTTAGTATTTAATATTAAAGATAAATTATTATTGCTTAAAACTATTACATCTTTTCAGAAAACACCTCTAAAACTATTATTTTGTACTATCGTAGTTTGTACTATAGTGGGAGTTTATGGTATTGTTAGATCTATTTGTTGGCACAATGACAGCTGTGTTTACCATGTAATCTTCTCAGTTGAAACACCTGATGATTCATTTATCCTCTGCTTCCTCTCAGTTCGTTTTAAGGTACTAAGCAACAATCACCTTCAAATCCGTGGCATAAAGAAGACCGATGAGGGCTTGTATACTTGTGAGGGTCGCCTCATGGCCCGCGGCGAGATTGATCTGCGTGTCATCAAGGTCGTCGTGAATGGTTAGCCGTACTCTCCTCGTCCCGCTGTCTCCTCTTCCTCTTTGTTCTTGAGTGCATGTTTTTGTGTGGCAGGTGTCCAGCGATGTTTAAATGAGCTGTAGATCCTTAGAGGTGAGCAGGCTCAGCATCATTGTTGAAATGGTTTCCCAGAGCAACCATGAAGCAAACATATTTCATGCTATCGAACTCTGCTTTCTTCTAAATGAGTTAAAATTTCTTCTCAAAAAGTGTCTCTTTCAGCTCTAAGCTTTGTGGTTAGACGTGTAGACTTTTTACTGGTTCTGTTTATTCGATTGGCTGTAGATCTTTATTTATATACAGTATGTTTCCATTTTCATGGATATTATCTGTATACTTTTGTATATCGCAGTTCTCCCGACCATCAGAATATGGCAGTCTGAAGTAAATTCCACTGCAGATGTTGACCAGCCTGCCATGCTGACATGTGCTGTTGATGGTTATCCAGAACCAATGGTGACCTGGACAAGGTAAATCTCACTCAATGGTGGAGCATACATACATATACAGTACCAGTCAAAAGTTTGGACACACCCTCTCGTTCAAAACAGTTTATTTTAACTTTTAAAATTGTAGTTTAAAACCAAAAAACGTCCAAACTACAAAAGACATACAAAATTCTGTTGTCACCTAAAAACTTGACACATTTTTGGTCTTCTCTCCGTGCAAACAATCTCTCAATCAACACCACGCTCGTGTGCAGGACAGTTTTCTAGATGCGTGTGGGTGTGAGCTCAGCCAAGAGTGAAATAAGCCAAAATACACAAAAAATATTCTATGTAGATAAAATATCACAATTTGTACTCAAAATTTGTGACAGTCATTTTTATATAGCTTACGTTGAATAACTTGGGATACACAAGGTGTATAATTACTGCACTGCTCACCCCCTAAAGTGGGATTATGCTAGTTCAGTAGCATAATCTCACATTTTAACTTCATGAGACAATTGGGCAGGACTGTATGAAGCTTTAGTGCATAATTCTTGACCTAACATTTATATTTACAAAACCTTTTTTAACATTTGTAAAGTTTTACAGACCAAAAGAAAAAGATTAGCCAGTAAATATTAGGGTGATTGAAATGATTTAACTCCTGTTTAGTATGAATGAGATGACAACCAATCGACTTAAAAATGATGTATATTATTTTTAGCAACATAGAAATAAATCTAACAGCATATATTAATAATAATAGTTTAATTCTGAAGGGACCTTAAAGATGTAAGATGGAGAGAATAGTATTGATCCAAAGAGTTATTGTTATTGTACAGTATCGTGGCTCTGAACTATAATTTCACTTGCCAATTATTGTAAACCGTGCCAAGTAGTTGATGATGCATAGCATCAGTAGATTTAATAGGCTGGCAGGAATAGACTAATGAGGAAGGGCTAATCAGAAATAATGAGCTGTGTGAGGTGTACGTGCACCAACAATATCAGTGAAATAATAATGTTTCACTTTAGAATCACTTTTTAAATAAGAGAAGATCATTACAGTATAATATTCAGGAAAGCCCATTGTTTTTCTGTTGTGCCCAAAATTAGTAACCTGTTACCTTAACAGCAAACCATATACTTATATCTGTAAAAGTGTGAATAAATGAAAGTGTATTACTTAACAATGTCAACTCCAGGTTTTACTCAAACAGATTTCAAGGTTGACAATAAAACAAATAAATGTTACAGCATATTAGTTCCACTTGTTAGAGATAACATTATGCTCACACCGTATTGGTCTAAATAACCCTTGCACAGATGGTGAAAATAAAGATGGCTGCAGTTAGTTACCTGCTGCTGTATAGAATGCTTATTGCAATAATGAAATGTAAACACAATCCGTAAAATGTTCCTCATGGAAAGCTGTTGCAGTGTATTAGTTATGTGCACCAGTATTCACGCAGGTCAAAGGGGTGTACACAAGACACTTTTGGTTATTAGAGGTTTTCTACTGAATGATTTATTCATTGCAATAAGACACTTAATCACAGGGTATCAAAGGTAAACAGTGAAACCTGAAGAGCAGCATGTCAACAATAGCTGCATTATCTATGAATCTGAATACAGCCATTGATAGGCCCCTGCTTTGTCAAGCTGCTCCTATTCATCTAGTTTCCAAGACCGCAGTTAACACTGCACACAAGTTAGAGCCAGGTTCACAAAGTTCACACAACCAAAGAACCACCGTTGGCCTTCGCTTTCATCATTTCCTTCTTTAGTTTCTGTTTTATCGTGTTACAGTATGATGGCACCAGCGGTTGGTTCAAACTCCTGAAACCAGCTATCACAGGCAGATCAGAGAGCAGCAAAGAAAGCCATGACAAAATGGAAATAAATCCAGGGATTTTTTTATTATTAAAGCTGATTTGACAACTTGAAATGTTCAAATGACACAGAAGAAATCACACTGGTTCATGAAAAACCTGTTCTTCTCTGAGGATTTCAGCTTTCACGTGGTCCTCTTGTCATCAGTACATTTGTGCTTCATCTTTTGACCCTTTGTTACTTTATCTATAAGGCATCAAGAAACTCCTGCACTGCATTTTCTACAGATTCAGGCATCATGAGTTTGAACACAAAAAAGGATAAAAAGTGGTGTCTTCAAATTGTCTGGACCGACCTAAGTTGTGTTCAACACTGTTGATAGGAATGGGGTTGACCTCGAGGCAGGAGTGAAGTACAGTTTTAACGAAGATGGCTCAGAAATGACAATAATGGATGTTATGAAACTGGATGAAGGAGAGTACACCTGCACTGCCAAGAACAAGGCCGGGGAGACGGACCAGGAACTCAGTCTGAGAGTGTTTGGTAAGAGATTTGTTTTGTTTACAGTACACTCATCCGCTAATGGCTATAAAAATGTTCCAAGTGAGTGGGAAAGACATATATGAGCCTGCATGTGGGGGAAAAACAATAGTACGGTTCTGTGTTTGTTTCTAAGGCAGACAAGAATAAGGTGTTGTTTGGTGTGGGTTGTGATTGCTTTATGTAGGAATGGAGCTTTAAGGATTTAGAGAACTGGATAAGTGGGATGAGCTCAGCTGAAGTCTTTTGAGTTGTTTCATTTTTTCCATTTGTTGTTGCCCAGGATGTTTTTTTTATATTTATTTGGTCCTATACTTTCATTTCTAATGATTAAAGGTTCATATTATAGTTATGCATTTACAGGTTTGTTGGCTGGTGGTTTATTTTCCTCAGTACAAGAACTTTTGTTAGGGCTTGTCACAGAATAAGTGTCACCATTTACTCAAGAAAGCTGTCAAAGATTTTCTTAATTTAAAGATCTGATTGTCTTACATAAATAGAAAAGCTTTAATTATGTTTATTTTTAAAGAAATTATTTTACTTAGAAAAACAAAAATGTAGATTTGCAATATGTGCTTAGTTTTTTCATTATTGTTATGATGTTTTACTGAATATTCACATTATAAATTCTGTAAATCGAAGTGTTTTTGTAAGAGGTTGTGAAGAATTTGTTTTCTGTCTAGAATATTTGTAAAGAAACCCACCAGCTTCATCCATTCTGCATTTGATTCTTGAAGACTGTTTTTGAAATGGACTTGGCAGCAAAATGGATTTTCAGTTTTATTTATGTGTATCGCAGTCGAGCATTACGTGTGTAATCTCCTGACACTGTTCATATTAGGGTCAAGACTTCAGAGTACTGTGGAGATGATGTAACAAGTAACAACAGCAACAAGCAAACTGTCAAAGAACCTGAGTAAGAATCTTATTTCAAGAAGAGATTTTCTATCTCGGAGTTTTCGAAAGATTTACATTAAAAAAGGCTCAGAGTGAATACTTCTGAAAATAGAATATATTACAGAGACTTCTGCTTTTTGGGGGTTTTCTGGATTTTACTAGTTTTTATTAGCAAAATATTACACGTTCATTGTGTCAAGTAGACTTTCATTGATTAGATTTTGTATTCACCTTAATTAGTAAAAGAGATTAGAGTGCATATCGCATTATTTTGCTCACTGTTGGTCTCTGCTGTGCTTTCGGGTTAAATCCTGTGTATTGTATCTTAACAAGTCCGGCAATGTAAACAAAAAATGAGGCCCTTCTCTTTGAGACAGGCTAAATAAATTATTAGGTTTATTAAATGTGAAGCCATATGAAGCTATCAAAACTCCACCCCAGCATGCTCTGGAAAAGCTGCCATAAAAATGACTCCTACCTGTCAACAATGGATCTTCAACCTCTCTCTGAACTCATTTCTGATCCATGAAATGATTTTGTGTGCTCCTGTTGCCAAGCCTCCTGGGATTCTCGTAATGCCAGAGCAGCTGTGTTACCTCAGAATTTGTGCTTTACAGTTAAACCCAGGATCACATACATTGTAAACCAGACTACTTCAGAGATGGAGGAGCAGGTATCTCTGACCTGCGAGGCATCAGGAGATCCAACTCCAACCATCAGCTGGAGCTATGGGGAACGTGTCTTCACCGAGGGAGAGCAGGTAAAATCAGCAAGGCGGTATGGATAACTGTGCAACCTAAAAAGCTTAATATCCAAGACTTTAAATTCTGATCCTTGAGGACCGATTTCGTGCATGTTTTCACCTCCTAAAAAGGAAAAGAAAACTTGGCCTAAGTCAGACTGAATCATACAGTTTGAATTCAATTAAATATTTCTGAAGCATGGTTTGGATTTCTGCGTGTAGCCTGTATGTTTTCCTCTGCAAACAAAGTGGAAAAACCAGCTTTTCTTGTGTTTTTGCTTCCGTTATGCGTTTCCTGGGATAAATTGGTGTGTGAAATTAGGCCACGCTGAGCAGTAATCACCAGGGAGGAGCACAAACCTGCAGGACACAGGTGTCTCAAGGAGAAGAATTGAATATCTTTAACCTATTTCACGAGGCTTATTGATTGAATTCAGGTAGGGGACTTCTGCACTTTCACTGCAAAGTGTGTCCAATAAGGTTTATTAGCACGAAGTCAGGAGCAGCTTTGAGATAGCCCGATGGATCTTGTACAGTTATTTCAGTCGAAATCAGCCAGTAAATTGGAGTAGACTCTGATGTTTCCTGACTCGAAGACCATCTCCACAAACATAATTCAGACATTCCAAAATGAGCATGTAAATTAAGGCAGTTAAACGCAGTTGCTTGTATATCTGCTTGAAAAAGCACTTGAATCATCAAGTGTTTGTTTTGCATTTTCAATCACTATTGTCCCTACTGTGTTCATGCCAGTGATTGAAAAGTTGTTTTATATTTAAGTTTATAAGCCAGAGGATGCTTTACTGCCATCTTTCAGATTTCTTTTTCATTGAGAGCCAACCTTCCATTACATCCTGAATCGTGTATGTTCCCTTTGTAATATCTTCTGCATTATAATAAGTTCAAACCATCACAAACAATGAACACTTGGATCATCATTCTTAAATACCTGTGACCCTGATACTTCACAGTCTTGGTACAGTTGAGAGGTAATAAAGAGAAGAGTTCTCAAGAGAAATACTTCAGAGAAATTCTGGAGCCAGCCCATTACATGCGCTACATTTTCTCCCTACAGGCACATCTAAACAGGATCTATCAGGTATGAAATCTGCGTGGCACAGAAATGCAATGGAGTAGTGTGCAAAGTATGCCTTTAGTCATGACAGAAACACCCCACTAAAATCAAATCATCCCCCTTTGTGTTAAATTTCCTAGCTGCTCCTAAAAAAAATCTGGGAATTGATCTAATCAGGGTTCATAAAATTGATTTGACTGCTGCATGATTTCCAAACATGTCCTCAAAACTTCACTGATCATGTGATGGATATTGTGTTCAGCTTATCTCACAGGATCAGATGAAAATTTGGTTAACATAATGCAAGGGAAACACCATTTCTGTGTCGCTGTTTGCCTGATCGTTTTGAGCGCTCCATCACAGCATGAGGTTGCCTGGACTCGAGCCCAGCTCAATCTGTGTCATCTCCATAATTCTGTAGATTGTCTAACATATATGTTGGTTAAAAAAATCATGGGTAAGAGCGCTCCACTTAAAATCTATTTTTTGAAAATCTAACCTTTTCCCCTGCAGACAGAATGAAAATGTGGCTTAAAACGTACTAATGAGAGAGGCGGCCAGAGGTGAAGAAGAGGTTTATTGCCTTATTTTTTTTTTTACCTTGGCAATGAAATCTACTGCAACTGGCATTAATTCAAGTAGACTACAGTTGATGTTCTCAATGCAAATGGGACATTTCACAGCCGGCTGTCCAGTCTGTTAGATATTTTAAAAAATAGACTTTGATTGGAGCCTCACTCTTAAGTGCAAAATACACTACCACCATACAGCATGACGCACGGCACGACAAGCTTGTTTTTTCCTTTGCAAGTCCACACACCCACGGTGGCTAAGCAACCTGGCACACATGGACGCACCACTGAGTAACCATCTACACCTCAGTTCTATTATCCAGTGTCAAGTTCCCATGAGAAGCATGTGTGTAAAACACATCTCCCATCTGGCATATCCTCTGCTGCGAGGGCCAGATTGTTTTTTTGGTCTTAAAGCTGTCAAGGATAGGGATAAGGAGAGAGTCATTACTGGGGAAGAATAACACTCAAAAGCTCCACATCCCATCTTCATATTATAAGATATTGTCTTGCAAACCCTACTCTTGATGTGAGAATTGACTCTTCAAACGTAAGGAGGATTCTTGTTATTTACAAAGAGCAGGAGCATACACTATGCACTGAACATTACCCATCGTTTTATGCGTTGTGCATTGATTTAGCTGCACCTTGTCACATGACACTCGTCACGTGACACCGAGCCGTGCAGTGGTGGCAGTGTGTTTTGTGCTGTAATGTAAAGTATCCTCAGGGATCTTTGATATCGCCTCACAGCTGTCTTAAGAAATGATTAGCAGCCTCACTGAAGATGGCTTCGATTTTTTTCCTCTTCAGTTTTGATTACCTGCTGCAGAAATAATTCCTGTGATCTTTGCTGAATGCACGAGGAAGTGGCTGCTAATTGTTTGTCCGTCTCGCTCCGTTTGTCTGATGTTTGTCCATCTGTCACGCTACGTATAATCATCACAACAGCTGGATTTCATCCGAGATGAGTGTGACAAATGTTTCAACATTCATTTTGGGGGGAACATAGTGAATAGACAGAACGCATGTTGTCATTAACATATGGAAGGTGGGATTTTCATGATGGTCAGAAAACCAGCACAGATCCGTACTGTGTTTTCTGTGGTGTGGTAGTGACTCATACACAGAATAATTAGCAGATGATCTCAGTGTGTCCAGTACTCTGACGCTCTAGATAGGTAGATACTTTCATTTCTAGTTGAATAGTTCATCACAATTGTGACAATTTACAGAAATAATTCATTTAGAAACATGTAAATAAAGAAGTGTTATTTTATATGACTGCAGCTGTTTACAGGGAAGCAAGAAGTTTGGTTTGCACCAGATCTGCTTCATAGCTCTGTGCTCTTTAAAGTGAGAATTAAAACAAGCGTTGTGGGTATTCAGCAAGTTATTATCAGAAGGCATGTACGCTTGAGCTTCAGTTAGAATACAGCCTGAAAAGCGTAACCGTGTAGAGGTTATTAAAGGTGGAATACACACAGGAGATTTTTTTTACACCCACCAGAAGACTTTGTCACATTGATGTTTAACAAATGTATTGATTGCCTGTCTTTATAAAATATTTGTAAAGCATTTTTTAAGCATAAATTATTTACTGTGCTATTTTGCAGTGGTTTTTGTTTTGATGAGATGTTGCATCACATTAATACCCCAAAGAAAGACTGTTTATGTTAAATCTGGTGGATTCAATGACAGAAAAGCACTCGTTGTTTGTTTGATGCAGCAGAAATCTTTAGCTGGCTTCTTTTGATTCTTTTTTTTTTTAAAGGCCAATATAAGGAGGAGGTAATTCACTCTGAATAACCCAATACTTGAACGCTGGCAAACAAAGCGTTGTCCCATAAGCATGAGTAAAGAGCAGCACAGTGTGAGGATTACTGCATCATACAATAGCAAACTGTGGCACTGCTCATGAAAGAGATTGGATAAAAGGAGTGTGTTCAAAAAAAGCTTGTAGACTTGTGGGCGTGTGTCTGCTTAGTGTTACATTTCAAATTCAAATAGGTGTTTATCTGGGGATAGTTTTGTTTTTGTTTATACAGGTATCAAAGTTAAGTGTTTACATTTATTTAAAAACTTTCATGTCGTGTTTGTTTCTTTCAGTTCTTTCAACGCATTTGCTCCAAGTTGTTTTAGATAAGTGTGCCTGTTTAATAACTGAAAATGTAAATGAAGTATTTATCCATGCTTTGTACATTATCTATAATGAATGTTTTGCTTATTGGAATACATATTAAATATTCTTCTTGTTGCAGAATTTTCCAGCTGTAATTATCAGCACATATTCTGCTTCTTATAGAGCGAATATGTAGTATAAAGGACTAATTCTCACCTTAAATGTTACTAGTTGGTTTAATAGGGTTATAATGTTGGAGTTATTTAGTGTTTCTTTTTACAATATTATCAAGTTGTAAGCTATGATTGTATTTTATTGCTGGCTCTGTAGTTCAAACGTAACGAAACGTGCTAAATACATGAGCAGAAATGAGTTATTATAGTAGTAATGAGATGCTTTAAAGAAATGGTTAATTAATATGAAGAAGCGGTGGAGGAGACAGGGGAGGGGAGGTTAGCTTTCAAGCATTGCATGCAGAAGCAGAAAGAACAGTGCTCAAAGATAAAGGGCTACTCATTTACAGCACATCTGTTAGGTCAGTCTTGACGTGACGTAAGGGATTTCGTCACCGAGATGCTCATCAGCTTTCTGTGCAGCAGCGGAGCGCCGTGTTTAATGATACAGAGCAATGACAACATGCATAATCAGTCTGGAGACATCCTGCAAATACAACACCACCGGGCTTCTGTTTATTAATGCGTCTCCTTTTTCCCAGCATCGGCCTCGTCATGCTGACATTACAGTTTATGTCGGAACAAAAAGCAAGGTTTAATCTCTCTGGAAGGGAATAACAATAGTGTGGAAAAAATCACAAGTCCCCAGGGCACCGTTACCATATTGTTATGGCCTTTGCTTGAAGAAGTTATTGTGTTGGGGTGTTTTCTGTTGCGCGTGCTTGCATCCGCGGTTGTTCATTGTCCTTTTGTCTCAAACAAACACCTGTCACAGATATGACAGCAATACTTGTCAGCTCACTTAAACTGCAGAGGCAGCATGGAGTCGGTGATGTTCCGCACTGTTTGGCGGCTTATTTTAATTGGGATACTGCTCTGATGGTATTCAGCCAGCTGCTCTATGTAATGATGTGCATTGCACGGTGTGTTGTACTCTGCACTGTACTATATGAGCTTTGCGTAAAACCCTCCCAAGTATTTCACTGTCTTTTTACGTTCTCATTTTGCACCCGTAACTCTGAAAAGGAAGAATAACTTTCAGTGGTTTTTAAGGAATTAACTTTCATAAATCCAGCTGAATTCACACACACTGTATTTCCTTTTATAAATCCTTATATAGGGAGATAATTGCAGTTACGCAGAGATGCCATAAATGTGAATATTGATGGTTTGATTCACTGTTTTGCCCTCAATTATTCCAGTAGATTGCTTTCATTTACTTGACATTTTCTTGTTGTTGCACCTGATGAAATGGCTGTTCATCATTTTGCTTGTTATGCAGTACTTTTGCTTTGTAGGCATCACATCCCATCCTCATGCTTAACATTTTCTTGTTAGTATCATGAAATCCAGAGCATGCTGTCCAAAAGAAGGCTTACCGTCTTGTAGAGTTTTTCACTGTCATGCGATTTAACTGAATGTAGCATGCTGTCCACATCAGCTTAATGTGTGTCGTCAGAGATTTTATTTGCCATGATGTAAAATAATTCTCTATTCAGTTGAACCTTTACTGTGTTGGATGGTATTCAACCAGCATGATAATGATGATAAACGCTGATTTTACTTATTTAGTAATGTCTTATATGTTTAAATGTTGGTTTTACTTTGATCTACAACAATGAATCAACATGTATTTGGTGTTTTAATTATAATAAATTGTATTTGTATTTACTCCAAATGATCTGTACTGGAAATTTAACCACTTTGTGTTAATAAGACATATAATAGTGTAATGAAAGTGTAAAGAAATGGGGAAATTTGACCCTGGTCCTGACAGTTTCCAGTGGCTGCCAGTTCCAACACACTAAATTCAAATGAATGGATCTTGATAAGCTGTTGGATCCACTTGATTTGAATCAGGTGTGCTGGACCTGGGTTACATAGAAAACCTGCTGGATTCCAGCCCTCGAGGACCAGGGTTCCCCACCCCTGGTGGAAAGGCTCCTGTCAGAACGAGGTGCTATTATCTTGGGTTTGCAGAGATTTTCGTCCATTTAAGATTTAGAATATAATCAAAGCAAACAAACAAGAAAAAAAGATCAACCATTAAATTTCAGAGTATAGTGAAGGTATTAGACAAGGATGAATGTACAGAACACATGGCAGGTCAGCAGACTGTTACTTATTTTATATCTTTTGTAGCTTATTGAGAAGCACAACACTGCAGTGTTGCTTAATAACTTGATTGACCAGGCTACTAACTGGTGCTTCTAGCTGTAAAAGAAGCTTTATCAGAAATAAAGACAACAGTCAGAAAGTAAAAAGGATTGTGTGGCTGTAATTACTTCCCTGCCACTTCAGAAGGACGCCGGGATATCTCGAGTGTAATTGAGTCACCTCTCTCTGATAAACCAATAACCTTCTTATCTGTAAGAAATCATGAAGCCAATAGACTCTCCTTGTTCCGTTGTGCAGTGCAGATATAGCAACGTAGAAATCCCATCAAATGAAATGTTCTCTGGTCACATAAAATGATTTGGATGAAAGAAAATAGAGTTTACCTGCAACTGTAACTGAAGGCTTAAGCAAATTAAGATATTTGGATGTACAAAAACATAAAAACAAGCCTAATACTGCATGTAGCTTGAAGCATCCAAACTCTGAGTGGATGAGGATTGCTTTCTAAGAATTGCTTTGCCTTCTTTCTGTTGTCTCTCTGTCCTTCACAGGCATCTTGGACTCGGCCTGAGCAACACAAGGTATTCTAAATGCATGGCTTTTTTTCTACACCCATCCATCATTCATGTCAGGGAAGTCTAATTCAATTCTGGAAGGATGCAGATTTAAACTTTTGATCAAATAAGGGTGAGGAAGAAAATAAAGCCTGGGAAAGATGCAGAAGCGAAACAGGCCAGATTTCTTCTTTATCATTCCTTCTGTTTAAATCGAAAATATTTTAGTCGACTTAAGGTTGATGTTTTTTTCCCCAGGCCTGCAGCTATTTGCACTCAGACAGTACTAATCTGTTTCTTTATCAGGATTTCTATGTGGTGGGAGGAGTTTACAATCTTTCCAATATTTTCTTATCAATAGAAAACTTTAAAAATTGTATTTTTAAACTGAATTGTTTACTATTGTGGAATTTTTTCTGAACCTTTTTTTCTTTTTAGTAATTGAATTGCACTGAAATTGTTGTGAAAGGACCTGAAAAATGTTTTCTTCTTTTTAAAATATTAACTTGCAAAATGTTTTTATTGTTGTCTGCTGAGGTCGGAAAGCAACATTATACTAAGTATTTTTTAATACAAAGACTATCATAGTTATATTTCTGTGGCCCAACCTCCAAAATGTGTTTTCCTGATATTATACGTTTGTTCTTCCACACATATTTTCAAATATCACTTAATCATGAACCAAATTTTAATTTTAACTCCCGAATGTGAGTCTGAATTTAGCTTATTGTTGATGCTTCTGAGATCTTGGACAGTATTGTTCTGACACTTGCAGCAGCAGTGACAGGGAGCAGACGGTTTCTGAAAGAAAATGAAAAATGTCTAAAAGAGCCACCCACAAGAGCGTTTCCCAAACTATTCACTATCGAATGATCTTCACATGTTTGAAAATTGGTGAGAAATATCCAGTGAATAATGAGCCATGAAGACTGAAGTGATTCAGGTTCAGTCGTGTTCTTGTGAAGGATGTCACAGCCAGCCCATTTCTAATCTATAGATCAAATATTAGGGTTGCCTTTTTTGTTTGTACTTTAAAGTTTGACATAAACGTGTATTTTTAGTCCCATCTGTTTCCTGAAATAGTCGGGCTATTTTAAAGTTACAGGCAGTGCCACACCAACACAATTCTGATTTCTCTCATTTTTCTCTAATTGTTTTGATAATGTTTGTTTGTTTTTTCTCTGTTTTTTTCCCCCAAAAATGTATATTTCATATCTACTGTCAAATACAATGAAATCACCAGCTAATGCACACCCCGAGTTAAAATAAAGAGTAGGCAGAGCCTCACCAAGCGCATTCTGACAGTAATTACAAAGGTTGAGTAAACCGAATTTCCACATGAGTACACCAGCTTTTTGAGGGAGTTAATTTGAAATTTTCTTTTGTCTTTGAAACAAATGGATCCTATTCAGTGGTTAGATTAGTGACAGCTGATTTGTGTTAAAGGTGCCAAACCCCAAAAAGCACTGCTCATTATGAAAGCTGGTCAGCCTTAAGGAAGATCATATCTTCACTGAAACATATTCCCATGGAGAATAATATATATATATATATATATATATATACATTATTGGCCAGGGTACTGACTGCATAATGAAATGGTTTGCATGTTTACCTGTAATCTCAGTTGATCATGGTTTGTCTTTCAGCAAGTAATCCCCATTATAAATAACAAAATGGAGAGTTTGAGCATGAAGAAGGATACTGAATATGTCAGGGTTCATTTAATAAGCTATGCAAAGGAAAGCACATTTGAATGCAAAGCCATTTAATATTTGATGAGACATGCAGTAAGTTCAACATGTCCTTAATGTAGTGTCAATTTTTCACTCAGTGGTTCCCATATTGTGTCTCTGCAGTTATTACAACAGGACAATCTGTTAGAGATTCCTATTTTTAGTTTTTTTTGTTTGTTTTTTTGTGGAGTATTAATTTTCCTTTTTAAAAATGCTCATTCATATGACAGCAAGTCGTCACAGATTTAAAAAAAACAAATAAAAAAGAGGAGGTCATGATCCTCGTTTTCCATTTTGTAGTCTTATTGAGAATGTGTTGGTAAAACCATATAGGTATATGTATATAGGTACATTTCTCTTGGTAGGTACGGGTTATAGAGTCTAAGAAATTATCCAAATATTTAGCTGCACTCCAGAAAGAGAAGCACAGAAGTGAAAAGACCTTGATGCTTCATTTACTCCAGCTAGTTATACGCAGGGTGGCATGTTACACAGATGCAGCAGTCAGACACAGAACCACAGGGCCTGACTGAGAATGCTATCTGCATGGGGTCAGAATAAAAGGGTAGTGTGTGTTATGTAAGTGTCTCCCTGGTCCTGCTACCCGCTATGCATAATGAATGCCCCAGACATGCTTTGTGTATTGAATTAGAATACAAATCAACAACGGTTTGTCTTACATCGCTGCTCAGAAAGGGTCCTAATTCAATATGTTTAAAAGCATTCTGCAGTTTGGACCAAAGCCATGGAGGAAATAAAAGAGAAGGTTAGATATTCAGATCCAGCATGTCATTGACAGGTAAAACTACTGTATTTGTCTCAAACCCATAAATTAAATTAGATTTGAAGTAAAATGTTTGAAAGGAACTAATAGTTTTACCTTGATGGTGTTGATTTATCTGCAGCTCGCTAATCTTACGTCACCGCTTTAATTATAGCAAAGTTGTGTCATTAAAATGGTTTTAGTGGCATTGGGCTTTTGGGGAGAGAGAAATTCTGAAACTTAATACTGTGTCACTTTAGTGTTAAATTTAAAAAAAAGCAACCACAACAACAAACACTCATTAACCCTAAAAATCTAGAAGCCATGAACATAACGAGTTCAGGAACGCTGGTATGTGAAGGTTAGGAATCCCATTTACACATATCATTATAAAGCTTTCTCCATTACCGGACTGGTTTCAGATGTTTTGATTTGATATGCTCACTTTATCCTTACCAAGCAGCACCCTCACCCTAAAGAAGATAACAAATTAAAGTTAATGGAAAAATATTGTAATAACTTATAACATGATTATGTGAAGTGATTGTCAAGCTTGAAAGAGCAGGCATGGCGTGGCATATAAGGTAAGGTTTGGCTGTGCCCCGTTGTGCATCAGCATATTTCACATGTTGGTAATGCTGCTGTGTGAAAAGCTCTAGATGGTTTCTAAGGCTGTTTGACATCAATTATTTACCCGCTCCCCTGCCTTGTCATCTCCGTCCTTACATTTCCAACTCTATAGAGCTGTTTCCTGCTGTCATTAAGTACATTTCTTCATTTTACTTTTTCAGGTCATTTTTTTTATCAGAGTTGTACTATGCAGATGTTCATTAACGTGGAAAATACCTGACCTGAATGGTTTCTACTTCTTTCTAAATCGAGCATTTTTCTGCTGTCATTTAGAGCTTGGATGGAAATGTTGTGGTGAGGAGTGATGCTCGGGTGTCCTCCCTCACTCTGAAAGATGTCAAGTATACAGACGCTGGTCAGTACCTCTGCAAAGCACAGAGTGCCATCGGAGAGGATGATCAAACGGCTTATCTGGAGGTTCACTGTAAGTATTTCAACCTTTAGTTAAATGCTAAGCCTTAAACGATGAGATTATCCCAGTAAAAGTCATCTTTATAATACCATGCTAAGAAGCAGGTTTGCATTTAATACAGGTTTTTTTTCTTAGATGCTCCTAAGATCCATGGAACTGTGGCCATGTATACCTGGGAGGGAAATCCTGTCAATATCAGCTGTGAGGTCAAAGCTTATCCGACCAATGTGTCTATAATATGGCTTAGAGATGGACTGCAGCTTCCCAACTCAAACACCACCAACATTAAGATCTTCAGAACTCCCTCGTCGAGCTACCTACAGGTGCACCCAGCAGTTAAAGAGCAATATACACTGTAATAAACTTACACCTGCAGAGTTCTTCCATGTGCAGACACACCTCATGTACCCCCACTGTGTCATCAAGATTTCATGAGCACAGACTTGACGTGAGGGGTTTTCTTTCTGCTCCATTGTGAAAAAACACACATGAATAATTAAGCAGAAGGAAAGCAGCACATAAAAATAGGCTACTCTACTAGAGAAGCACAGAGGTCACCTTCATAATGTTGTACTCTCAACTTTGTTCTTCTGAATTGCTACACTTGCCCTCATATATTTACTGCTTCGTTTTCTCCTCCGTGCAGATTAATCCTGAGTCTGAAAACGATTTTGGAAGCTATAACTGCACTGCCTCAAATGAGATGGGCACAGAGTCCAAGGAGTTCCTGCTCATTCAGGCTGGTCAGTGATGATGCTGTGCTGATAGCATTGCCGTAATAAAAGTGGAGACAGATCACTTTTACTATTAGGAAATTGTCCTAAATGTGTGCTATAAAGGAAAATATAATTAAAATTGCAGCACTTTATTGTTACATCATATTATTACCTCTGACTCTACATTCAATCATAGCAGAGACATTATGGTCTGAAGCCACAATCTGAGGAGAATGAATTGAAAATGGCACATTTTTCACTCTGAGCAGAACATGGGCGACCACGGTTATTAAAGTGGGCCTTTTTATTTCCCAGATCAAAGTGCTGCAGTACAGAAAGTGCTCACACCAAAGTATGTGGAGTCAGAGTGGCCACCAGTACGCTGATATGGGCCATTTCAGCTGGTTAAATAGTTTATGTAATGTCATTTTCTCTATAATAGGGAGAACAATGCCAATTGAACAAATAGTTACATTTGAAAAGGAAAATTTGTAACAGAATAACACATTTTCAACTTAAAAAAGGTAAATTACCCAAAATATTGAGCATATTAACCCACATCCAACTTTTACCTCATGGTATTGTGGCATCACCAGTGGTATAATAAATTACCACACATTTCTTAGAAGGGACAGTTCGGATGAGAAGAGACAGATGATGTGTTAACACACCTTTATTTTCCTTTTTTCTGCTGCTGCCTAAAGGTTTTCCATAAGTTTGTAAATGTTTTCAAGCATCCAACAAGTTATTCACTCTTCAGCCGTGTAACTGGTGCAGTTATCGGTATAGCTTTATGAATCCAGTTGTACTACAGTTAATCATTAAAATATCCCTCTTACTTGCATTTTTCTAAAATTATACCAAGTGTATGAAGTATTATTTGCTAGCAACAATATTTATGTCTGCTTTTAAATAAACAGCTTTTGCAGTAAAGCTGTGAACACTCCTGTTATGCTGTTTTTGTGGTAATTGTAATGCATGTCCTTTGTTCACAGAGGTCCCATCAGCTCCCTCCATTGAGAAGGTGAGACCCTTTTCCACCACGGCATTGATCCAGCTTGAGGAGCCTGAATCCACAGGAGGAGTTCCTGTCCTGAAATACAGAGCTGAGTGGAGGATGAAGGGTAGAGGTAGCTGGGTTGAGAAAGTCTACGAGGACCAAGATGGTAAAAATAATCATCTAAACATAAAACTTCTGTTTAGCTCGTTTGTTTTTGCTTTTCTCTTCAGATAAATTGACAATGCTCTCCGTGTAGTCACGTCCAGCTTTGGAGCATCACTAAACAGATTAATTGCTTGTTTAAACATTGCTGGAGTGAAGTGAGAACTGAGTTAATCAGTGTTTGCCTGTGATGGAATTAATTATGCATGTTTTGTTGGAACAAGGAGTGTGTGTTGGGTTGGTCATCAACATTATGGAGGAGTTTTCAACAGGAATTGTACTGCCTCTGGTATTGTAACAGGCTCCGTTGATGGGGTGACGATCACAGGCCTGAAGCCAGACAGCAACTATGAGGTGAAGTTATCAGCCATCAATGGCAAAGGTGAAGGTGAAAGCAGCCCACCTGAATTCTTCAAGACGGAGCCTGTCCGTAAGTACACAGTGCAAAACTGTCAGTAGGTATCAGACCTGTTATTCAGCAAGTTATTCAGAACAAAAGATGTTTTTGTTATATTAGTGTCAGCCCAAAGTTTACTAAACCTTTTCAGATCCTGGCCCTGAACGTCAAAGACCTCATGAAAGCCATTTCCCATGAAGCTTAACTTATTTAAATCAAGCTATTGCTATTTTACAAATAGCATTACCAATTACATGCTAATTTTAATAAAAAGCACACTTATTTGAAGCCTGTTTCCTTACAGGGTTGTTTCAGGCTCACTTTGTCATAATTTGCCTGAAAACCATGAAACATAATTTCTCTTGACATAAATCTTGAGCCCATTATTTAGTTTTTAGTGCCCTCTATTGGAGGATGGCTCCAACTGTTAAGGAGAAGGGCCTCATACTGTCTGTATGGTAATTATGTCATGTTCTCATTTTCCAGTTATTAACTCATCTTTTATGTCCATTTGCTCATCTGTATGTTGTATCCTTCAGGCCCCACTTACAAAAGTAAGTGATTAATCTCTCTTTTCCCAGAACTGGGTGTAGTTTTCCTCAGTTTTGGTGGTAGTGTATTAAAGTTACAATGCTCCTCTGGAAATAAGAAATGGGAAAAAGCCAATAAGAATGGCTGTAATAATGACTTATTTAATCCTTTTCTCCTAAAGGTTTAGTCTCTAATAACAGGCAAATCAAGACATTTTGTAATAGATTTTATTGCACGTCACATATTCGTCTTTTCAGTTAGTGATATATGTCCTGTTACATTTACAGCCAACTTTGGGCCAGTGTTTTTAACCAGCCTTACATTTCTGTGTAGACTGAACCTTTCTCCTCCTAACTTAAATATGGCAGCCAGTCATTATTGGATTTTCTAGAACAAACTGTCAGAAATTTCTCAAAAAGATTCCCATTTGCAAAATAATGACTCTCATTGCTTTTCTTCTCTCGTGTCTCTAGATGACATTTTTCATTTTTTTACTGAAGGCGCAAGTTTGTTCTGTAAATGGAATAGTAGAAGATTAAATTTTAGTGCTATAGCTGTCATCAACAGGATATCCCAGCAATCCCTGCTAATTAGCTGCATTAGTGATAACTTTATCTCAGAAGGTAAATAGTTCCTCTTCATCACTGCACAATACTCCTCTGTACTGTTAATCCAAACAAAAAAAAGAGGGATACATTTTAAACTCATCACATAGGTTTACGGTGGATAAATCCAAACATGAATAATAATATTCACATTTGCAGCTTGTGAAATAATTGAGTTAATGGCATGTGATGAATGAAGGCAAATCTCAAACGCTGTATATTTTCCCTCTGGCTTTAGCTACTTGGTGAGTGTTTGAATGCTTATATTTGGATTAGACCCATCAGCACTGATAAATCATTCACTTTGCAGATGATAGATTCTCTTTATTCAGAGAGATGATGCTGTATGTGTGTATGTCAGCTGCACTTTTCACATCCACAACATAAAATGAGAAATATGTATGTAGTTTATCACGATATTTACAGCTTGCTTGTAATCCAGCTCGTGTTTTAGGTTGGGTCATTTTCGGTGTTGGCTCCTTTTTTTGTGTGTCCTATGTCTTCTGTGTTCCTCTTCTTGACCCAACCACTCACTTGAGTCGTTTCATGTTATCTGTGACTGTTACTTGGCTTGCATGGTGCTGATGATTCCCTCCACTCTGCCTGCAGAAGGTAACTTAGTTTCGCAGATCCTTAAATGAAGAATTTCTAACTTTTAACTGAGAAGTTTGTCAAATTAACACCACTCCATGTGCTTTTATGCATTTGTGTAATGGAATAATCAGTTATGTTGACATTTACCACAGAAGAATACATGAACGTAAACCAGAGCTGTCTTCTCAGTCTTACACACTTAGTACAAGTAGTAATAATAGTGTGATACTTGAAGAACTTTACCTCTTAAGTAGTATTATACAAGTTCGATGGGTGCTTAAGGAGAACTTGAACATTAAGTATGTGATAAATTGTTTTCTCTAACTACAAGATCCAATCCAATCCATTTTATTTATATAGCATATTTTATAAACAAAACGTTTCCAAAGTGCTGCACAGCATAAAACACTTAGATAGCCATAGTTGCTTTCTTTTTGCAACTTGTATAGCTCTGGTTTTCAGTCAAGAACTTTTAGTATTTGTGCTAAATTACTACATGCAACATTTTGTTCATGTTTGTCATATTTAACCCACCAGAAGCTTATATTCCATACATTCAAGACTAGATCCACTAGCTCTTAATCCACTAACTAGTTCTACCATTTAATATTAGAAAGTACATAAAATCTTGAGTTCTTCAGTGAGTCACTAATAAATTACCTAATGGTTAAAAGTAAATTACAGCCTGTTATTGTGGTTTGGTTATTTGGGTCCTGTTGCCTATGATCCTTATGATGGTAAATTCAGTTTCTGTTGGTTTTGGGTGTAGGACAAACTTTTTAAAGCTTTACATTTGAATCTGGATATTTTTCTTTAAGGATTTTTACAATATTTCAGTATCTATTTAATGTTCCTGTCTTGTCCAAAAAGTGGTCAAATTGAATTAACATGATCATTGGTTTAAAGCTGTTTGAAACCAGAGTTATTGTTGTATCATTTAAAATACCTTTCATTCACTCATTCATTCTCTATACAGTTTTGTTCAATTCAGGGAGCTGGGGTCCTGCTAGAGGCAGGGTACACCCTGGCCAGGTCGCCAGGTCATGACAGGGCATTTTATGTATCCCAGAGGGAAATTTCAACCATTTCTTATTTGGAAAAGAGAAAAAGAAAACCCATTAGAATAAATATCTAAATTACAGATGAGGTCTTTTAGAGCAAATGTGATTTTTAACCACTTTACACAGAGATCTCAGATAAACCTTCAGTCTGGATGGTGATTGGACAAAGAGAGTCAGCAAATAGGATCAGAGTGAGATATACCAGTAACGGTAAACTATGCAGGAGCTACAGATCAGATGATAACAATCAGAATGTTGTTGATTAAAACCAACAGACAGAAAAACAAATCTTACATCCTGCAGTTTGATATATACGTACTAATTAATTATTCATTCAAATAAATAACAGACGAAACCTTTCTTCATGATTAGGATTAACTTCTTCAAGTGGATATCTTCAAATGGTAAACATATTCTTTGGCAAATGTGACCACCACAAGCTTCGTGTCTCTAGTGGGATGTCAGTTTTAATTTTTTATGCTAGCTGAATGTCACTTAGCAACTGCAGCAATACACAGTAATTCAGATGAATCAGAAAAACATGCAGTCGTGTGTCACTTGCTAATTAGTACAGCTGGACCCAATACCTGGAGGCAGCTAATTAAAGGTCAAGTGACCTAAAAGGACCACAAGAGAGGAAACGCTCTGTTCATTTTATTTTACTTTTGTCTTGCTATCTAGCAACTAATTTAAATAACTTCTGCTTTGCTCTTATGTGCTCGCAGGGAATCCCAATCCTCCTAAACTCGAAGGGGTACTGCAGTCCAAAGGCAACTCCCTCAAAGTCAGCTGGATCAAGCAGGATGATGGTGGTTCTCCCATCCTACATTATCTTATTCGTTATAAGCCAGTGAGTATGACGATTAGAGCTAAAAAAAAACATCTGGGTTTGATGCTTAGAGTAATATTTAAGATAATCTACTGCCTGAAATTCAAAATAGTTTTAATAAGTCATGTTGTCAGCAGCGTATATCTAAATAATTTGCTTCCCTGTGTTTGCATTTATTGTTTTGTTTAGATGCAAGTGACAGAGTGGAAACCTGAAATCCGGCTCCCCAGTGGCAGCGAGCATGTAGTTCTCAGTGGGTTGGAATGGGACACAGAGTATGATGTCTACGTGGTGGCAGAGAACAATAGGGGGAGGTCCAAGCCGGCAACGATGTCCTTCAGGACGTCCTCGGAGCCAGAAGCGATCCCAGGTATCCTCCCACTGGTCACCCACACTAAACCAAACTGAACCCCCACAAAAGCGTGGAGCCAAACTCAAAGCTAAACAACAAAGAGTGTCTATTTTTAACCATAGCTCTGAGAGATGAACGATGACTAAATAAATCTAGAGAAAAAAAGATTTCCAAGAAGGCATCGGGCCAGAAATTGTTTTCCGGTTGAATTTTCCCACTTTAAGGTTTTGACAGCCCTCCCGGAATGAGCTTGAGTTTGTGCTCTCGGAACTGGGACAGGCATTTTCCACAGAGGATGAAAGCATTTCCTCTGAATGACTGTGCCTTTTCTTTCGCTTTGTTTACTGTCAAATAGCAATTTAAATAGTTTGTTTGGGAGGAGATATAAAATCCACCCTAATTAACTTGTACGCTCAGATCTTAACTGCGTACTAACTGCAGAACAGCCACACAGCCTTTCAGATTCCCTTTACACGCCAGACCCCGCCGTCCACCCTTCACTGAAACATCCCAGCAGGCCATAATGTCTTCTCACTTTTTCTAATTCATCTTCCAAACTAAAGCATTTTCCTCTCACTCACTAACGAGTCGCCATCTACCTGACATGGTGTGGCTTCCTCCCTTTTTTCTGTTGTGTGCTGTGCTTTTGCTTTAATGTGTTGCTGTATTTAATTTCGCCCCTCAATGCAAGAAATCAATTTATTTCTTTTTATTTTTCACTTTTGGTTTTCAGACTTGACACATTTTCACTTTCTCTCTTCCTCTGTTTTTCCCACCCTCTCTTTTGTTTCCTGTTTGTTTCCCCTTCAACCCCCCCTCCCTCCCTCCCCCTTCCTTTTCTATTCTCTTTTCCTTTGACTCTGTGCCGCCCCTCTCAATGTTCCTGCTCTTTGCCTGATCCTGGACATTGCTGTGGTGGACCACGTGATCATGTTCGTCCTGACCTGTGTGCATTTTGGTCTGGGTTGTGCTGTCTCCACCCTCAGCCACTCAGGGCTGTTCATCTGTGACATGCACTGTGGTATCACTCATCTTGTCCCTCATCACTGTTCTCTTACTATCATAGTTCACATGTGTGGGACTTTAGTCTCAACAGTAGAGAGCTCGCCTTCTCTCTGGCCTGGCTGTCTCTCTAGGTGCTTTCACTCCTTAAAAACAGACTTTGTCCACGACAGACGTGTCTCTGTTAGGGATGACAAAATGCTGTCGTGTTGCTTCAGAACAGACCACACCAGACAGACAAATTGAACCAAAGGCAGTGGAAATCCTGCGCCTCCCACTGATCCCCTCTGCAGCATTAGCACAGCTAGACAACAGAGAAGAGTGCCAGTTTACAGTAATGAACAATAGAAGAATCAAGCTGAGATTGTTTGGTGAAAAAATAGCACATAGAATCGAGTGAAAGCCGAGTTCTGAACATGTACGTTTACAGAAACACTGTATTATATTCTTTTATGTCTCACAAAATCATGCAGATGTACTGTACAATTTGCAAGGTTAACATTTACATTATGTAAAAGACAAACACCTAACTTAAAATGAAATGTTTGTAATGGTTACAGTTTGAAAACTGTTGTAAGGAAACTTATTTTTGTGCAGCTTACTAAGACAAATGGTTAAAAAGTTCTCATGCATGTAATCATCAGATGCCATCAGGAGTTGCAAACTTGTTTTTATACATTTATACAGTAATCGGGGTGCTTCACTCAGCTGCATTTAAGTACATAGCTGACATTGTGCAAACTTTCTGTAATGTATATAAATATAACAAAAATGATCTTTCAGAGAGTTCTGCAGGCGTTGCTATAATAAAAATGGACTTTTTAAAAGGGTGTGGATTTGGAAAGCTCTCTGAAATCTGAAAAACTTTATTTTCATCCTGTATTCATGAGATAGTCTGCATGTAACCAGCAACACTGTAAGCCTTGGATCGCTCGTCTTTCTAATACCAAATAAAATGGGTTGAATATAAATGTGTATGTATATTTACCTCATGTGTCAGCAATGGCTGCTTTCATGTGTATTCCTCATGTTTCATAGTTTTAGAATTAAATGATTATCATGTGAAACCTCAGTCAATACACATTAAAATCACCTGAGACTACTGAAGAGTATCTATGCTCACACTTTAGCAGGTGAGTTGTAACTGTTTGAAAGTAGTAGTTGTGGTAATTGTTGCATGGTAGCACGTTTGTTTGTTGCTATTTCTAGAAAAGTGCATCCTGCTGCAGTTATTCAGTGTTCTCTCTGTGTTGTCTCTTGTTGGGCAGATTTAGGTGATGAGTCTGTGCTCTCCATGGGCATTGTGTTCTGGGCAGGAATCCTTGTAGTAGTGTTTTTACTCCTGCTTCTGGCTGTGGATGTCACCTGTTACTTTGTCAACAAATGTGGCCTCATCATGTGTCTCTGCGGCAAATCAGTCTCTGGGACAAAGGGACAGAATTTGGAGGAGGGCAATGCATCCTTTGTAACGTGAGTAAAGAAAGATTTATTTCTTTTATGTATTGGTGCAGTTTTTTTTTATTGTTTTTAGAAACACTTGGAAAAACGTGGCCATTATTTTAAGTGATGATACACAAAAATGTTAACTTTATGTTGGAACTTTATTTCATAGAAATCAAAGCTTGCTCCTGCTGACAGTTTGCTTTGCAATTTGTTTTAAAGTCTTTTTTTGTTCTGAAATGCTTCATACATATAAACTACAGCAGCCAGACAAAACTAGCAACTCACTGATGAACACAGAGGAACATTTAGCAGCTGAAAGTGCTGCTCCTGGATCAGTTCTGGTCTTTCTGAAGGAATAGGATATAAAGGATATAAATATGTCAGCTGAAATGTTTCTTGGATTTTAACATTTGTACCACATTCAAGATGATCCATTGCGATGTTCAATCTTTCTTTTTTCTGTGAATTTAACAAAAAGAAAAAAAAACATGGAGTAATTTTCAAACGTTTGCGTTATGACCTTAAAACTCTGCTTCTGACCTGTTTGATGTCACACTGACATTAATTATGTACAGTCCTGGAGCTGTAATCACTCTGCAGCATCCTGAGGCTCAGAATCCACAATTAACACAATTTTTTCTGTCCCAGACCATCATGTCGTGCTTTATTTTGCCGTATGTTACAGCGTCACACGCCAGCATCTGCATAAGTACTGAAGTACTGTGGTTCTTAATCAAGCAAAGAAACACTAGAAGATATTATACAAGAAAGAAATAAGATTAGAGTCAATGTCTGAGTAACTTTTACTTGCTGAAGAGATCTCAGAGAAGAGACGGGACAGACAGAATTAGCCTCCATTTGGACAACAGAGTGAAAATCTGCCAAAGTTTAGTAGTAGAGCTTTAGTTTGATTAAAGGGGTATAAAATAAGGACACAATGAAAACTATTTTGGTAATTGGTATTAGAAATATAAGGTTCTCTTAAAACGTGAAGCCTTGCTCCGTAATAATGTTTAAATGAGGAAGAAATTTACTCATCGCTCTGTATTTTTGTGCATCTGATTTTAACAATTTAATCAATACTGTCGTGTCTTCTACAGGAAAGATGAGTCCAAAGAGCCGATAGTGGAAGTCAGAAGAGAAGATGAACACACAGCCAACCATAACGCAGCCGGGCCGATAGAACCAAATGAAACTACACCTCTCACGGAACCAGAGTGAGTTAAAACTGACAAACGCCACACACACTTTTTATTGCTTAAGTCTCATTAGCTGATGTGCACTCCACTTTAAAGAATAATTGTGTCATTTAACAGGACTAAATCCAACCTTTTGAATCTTCTTTAACGTTGAGGTCATTCTTTAGTGGAGTCCACTGAACTGTGCTGCTTTCTTGTTTCTCTTCCCTGCCACAGAGATTACTGTACGTTGTGTTTCTTCTCCAGCTTTTAGAAATTTTCTGTCTTATTTCATGAAGGTTGAAGCAATACCAGTCAAAGACACAGAGGCTTCTTTCCTCTCAAGTGTGACCAAATCATAAAGCCATTTCATATCAGGAGCCTGGAAAAATGAGATAATGCAGTATGAGACTGTCACTGGTACTGTTTACCCTTAATGGTGGATCTGCGTGGTGCTGTAGTGTCTTTTTTGGAGAAAGGCTGGTGCCTTTTTGCAACACGAGTTTGCCTAGTCGGTGTATTCCATGCTGGTGTATGTATGGGATGTGCCCTTTAATGTTCACTCACAGCATGACACCTTTTCTTCTTTCTTTCTTTTTCTCACAAGGCTTTTTAACTGCTGTTCTTTTAGTTGCTTTGTCTATGTTTGTGTGGAATTTCTAAAGCCAACTAATCCCTCTGCATGCTCTCGTCCGGGCCACCCTTCCTCTGTCACAGTCACCCTGGTGTCTAGTCTGTGTGTCTCTGTTCTCTCCCTGCTCTCTCAGGCCGGTGACTTCTCTGCCACTGGACACCCCCTCCTCCGTAGCCACCAACCCTGACACAGCCACTGCAACAAATGACCCTGCTCAGGACAGCCCCTCTAGCGAGACCACTACAATAACGTGCAGCCTGTCCACCCCGGCCAATGAACCTTCGCCCACCCCTCTCTCTGCTCCGGCCCCGACCCCCGAGTCAAACACGGCCCCGCCAACTCCCGTCATCTCCTCGACTGCGGTTGAAGCTAAAATGGCTCCGTTACTCGAACAAAGAGGAAGTAGCCTCCCAGATGAACAGGAGAAAATAAACACTCCTCCTTGCACCCCTGAGCAGAATAGACCTCAGAAACCTGGAACACCGATACCACCAAAGCGCAGACATTCTCCCAAGCTTGCGGCTCTGAATGCTAAAAGTAGCCCCCCTGTTTCCCCTCTTGCACTTTCTTCTCCTGTTCCTGACACCAAGAAACCTGCGCCAAGCCCACCAGTCACTAAGCTCACCACAGAGCCAGACACTGCAGCCTTAAGCACGAACGCAGCAGCACAAGCTGCCTCCTGTCCAGCAACTATCACCCCTCCAAAACCAGACCCAGATTCTAAACCTTCAGCCCCTCATTCTGCTGGCTTCAGCTTTCCTGCCATTGATACAAACACATCCACAGATGCTGCTGGTGACAAAAACACAGCCCCTACAACAGTTACTGCAGTTAGCTCTCCTTTAATGACCAGCAGTGCTCTTAATGAGCCGGATACTGAAACACTGTCCTCTGTAGTCACAGACATCCCCACACCTCTACCTGTCACCGCTATATCTTCTGTCTCCAACGATACCCTGACACCAGCATCAAACATGTACGACTTCACCGCTCCAGATGTAGGCCCCAAAAATGCAGATTTACAACTTGAGCTGACAAACGACAGAGGAAGACCCTCCCGACCCCTCTCTGACCTCATTAGCTTAGAGAGCCCACCCGCTGCCCCCTTTCTGCCCAATGGAGACGGAGCAGACCTTCCCCCCTCAGAACCAGTTGTGGAGGCATCAGAGACTCTGGCCAAGACCGGTCCTCCTGTCAACGATGAGTACGGCTCCCTCTAGAGGTTTATCTCTGTGTTTGTGTGAGTGTGTGTGTAACTTGTATGCCCATTCATTCACCACCGCATCTTGCCATTAACCACACAATATATATTATTAATAACCATTACATAATTATATTGTAATGGTAAACTGTGGTAATGACATTGGGGATATTATAAATGAAATGGTGCAGACAGACGTGGTATGTTGTGGTCGTTTTAATGCTTGTGTGTGACATTTGTTCATTGTGGGGTCTTTATTTAGCATTCATATCAAACTAAGGCCTTTTTCAGACATACAAACCGTTAAGTAATTATATTACCACAAGCCTTTGTATTACTTTTTTCCCCTTTTTTCTGGCCACATAGATTATCTTTAAAGTTTTCCAAAACATTACATCATTCGAAAACATTAAACTGGAACCAAACCATCATCTCTTTAATATTACATCATAAAGATGACAAAGGAAAGCCTGCAGACTGGTCTGGGCTAAGCTGCTGAGGGGTTTTTCCTACACTATGTTACCACAAACCCTTAAAATCTTTTTAATTAACCTCGTAGTTTCCTCCTCAGTATTTTAATCTCACGCTATTTTAATTGTTATTTCATTTTAAATCAGAGCAGTGCACACAGGGGCCAAAATGGCTGTTTACCTCTCAGATATTTTCAAACAGGTCAGAATAATATTAACCGATCAAATAATCCAAACACTTCTCAGGGGTTTGTCTTGTGTTTGCATCATCAGACATTTCCTCTTTAATATCATTGCAAGTCCATGTTGTGTACTTCCTGTGACACAGCTGATGGCCTTACAGCTCTTGCTCAACCTGTCAGCTCATGTCTGCATAAATCTGTATCTGTGTAGAAGTTATCAAATAAATAACAACTTTACAAACTACATGTCTGAAATTAACCTTTAAAAATTACAAGAAGCTTATTCTCAAGCTGGAGCTATATCCCTTGAGGCGATGCATAAATCCCCATCAAGAAGCAGAGGCCTAGCTGTGGTGGTTCCTACTCTGCACTGCAGAGATGCAAACAGTAGGCAGCACCTGGGCTAAATGCTTCATTATGAACAGGTATAACCGCGTACCAAAGCCCAGAGCTCACTCATTGTTATACCATTATCACTTTGAAGAAAAAACAAACAGATTAATACATTTTTCCTAAATATTTCTTGTTTAAGCATAGGATTGGTAGCTGATACTGGATGTGGGTTTATCATTATCTGTTGATCTAACTGTCTTCAAGGTGGTGAAGAAATATGTAAGAAGATGTCTAATTACAGTGTCCTCTTACATATTGGGTGAAGATGTCATGAGAATAAATGGTTCGAACTAAAGTGTTTGTTTGCTGAGATCTGCAGTCGCATCTTTAATTTGGATCTTTGTCTGTTTTCCGCTGCAGGAAGATTTTTGCTGAGGAGAAAGGCAAACTGGAAGAGGCAGACTTACCACATGCCCTGATCACTGCAGCACACAACAGTGTGTTACAGACAAATACCACCGAGAACAAAGTATGATGGGCTAGAGGGGAAACTCGGCCCGACCCAAAACATTTTGGAGCAGCAAGAAGAGGGAAACACTGCAGGAGTTAGGATTTTCAGTGCCCTTAACAACATATTCCAAACAACGTGAACGAACTGACCGTGCTTTCATTGTTTCATCCACAAATGTTTGCCACATCTGAGGAATTTATCTGAAACTCATAAGAGATTTATTTTATTTTTTTAATAATTTTATTTAACCAGTCAGATGATTTGGAACAAACTTACTTTTAATGATCACTTGGGAAATATATGAAGCTCCTTTTGTGCATAGATTGAATTGCAATTCTGCACAGAATTGGATTATTATGAGAAATGTATATGTAAAAAGAAGAAAAAAAAGAAATTGATTATATATAGAAATTATTTTTCTTATGTTTATGTTCTACTGTGCAAATGTAAAACTGTTTTTTAGGTTTGACTTTTCTTTGTGGGCTAGTCTCATTAAGTAGTTTGTTCTGCATGTCTGACTTGAAAAGTGGTGGTAAAGTTTTTACAAGGATTAATGTTTTACTCTGTGGCGACGTTCCATGTCCCACAGACAAGCTGAACAAAGGCCTGAGTTCAGTGCTGGGATAAAAACCATTTTTCTTATGGTTTAAAAAAAGAGAAAGGAAAAAATAAAGATGTTAACAGATTAAACCTCAGCCAGCCGCAGAAGGGGGAGAGAGACTGATGGAGAATCCCTCGGCGTGTTGACAGCGCATGATCGGATCCGATTTGGGCCACTTTTAAGATCAAATTTATTCAGTCTTTCACTGCCTTACCACAGTGCTGTTTAAATATTCCCTAATCAAAGCGTATTTGATTAAATAAATCAGCCCGTTGAACAGAAACATTTAACTTAAAACAGAAAAATAAGAGAGAATAATACCAGCAAAAGGGCTGATTTTCTGTCAAGGGTTAAAGAACTGTGGATCAAGCGAATGTTGTGTGATCGCAAGCTAAATATACACCACGTATTTGTTTAGAGGACAGCCACTGGTTGTCTTCCCTCCACTTACACTCTGGCTTCATAGTTTGAGTTGTGCTCTGAAGCTTAGATAAAACTAAAAGCAGCATTTTTGTACTATTTAAAAACTACAAAAGATTAATTTTCCATTCCTGCCTGCAAGCTTGTGCACTGTGCCTGTGTGTCGGTAGACTGTCTCGTCATCAGTTCCTATGATAATCTGCATAGCTCTATTGTGAGGGATTTAGCCTGTTCTTTTCATTTGATGTATTATTAGAACAAAATACAATAAGTGGACTAATGTGGTCATTATAACACGTGTAGTGTATAAAACTGTCTCTGGTCACAGCACTATATATTACCAGCTATAGTGAAGGAAGTTGTTTTGAGCCTTGGCATGAATTCAATCAGTACTTCATATCGTATAATTACAAGGCACGCAGACTTGCTGGTGTTTGTATGGGGAAAAACTGTTTGCATATTAATTTAATGAGTGTTACCTAAAGGGCTTGTTCCGGCAGAATCCTCAGGCTTTTTATCCCCCCCCCCCCCCCACCACAGTTGTTATTCAAGTGTTGTGTAATGTGGTCTTTGGGTTTCTTTTTTAGTTCTTGTCTCTTTTTGTATTAAAAATTGCGCACCATGAGCGGGTGCTTGACAAGTTCAGAATAGCTGTGTCAGGAAGCAGGGTGGTACACCTGAAACACAAGAACAAATAAATGAAAACGCTTTAGATGTCAGGAAACTTAAATGCAGGTTTGAAAAGTGAAAAGGAAACGACTCGAGCTTTACTCATCCTTCTAGTCCACTGAGCTTACCAGACCACCTTGCTCCCACGTCTCTGGACACTCCTTTTTATTTGGGTTTTATCAGGGTTTAGCTCAGAAAAAATGTTGTGTACAGTCTGAGTGATAACCCATTTACAAAATAAAAAAATGGTTTCTCAATCTAATTTTGTCCTGGCCTATTTTCTTATTAAATTAATTTCCTCAGAGTTCTCTGGCCAGACTCATCCCCAGCCTGCACAGATGTGCTTTGCACAGCAGATGGTGGTAAAAGACTTCTTTTTGTTTTTGGATCTGCATACTGGCCAGATTTTCGCCATGTCATGGACACGGGCTTATTTACAGAGCGGTTACAGTACACGCTGGTTATGTTTGGGCTGGAAACTCCTCTGATGTTTTGTTCAGCTAGATGAGGCACAAATAAACACGGGTTACATGACGCCTGTTTGTGTGGAAACAAACTCAACACTTCCAGGCTGGGAGGACCACAAACTATGCCTCAGTGGGGGCTTGATATTTTCAGCTGTTGCATTCCCCCCCTCAGTACCTCTGGTGTGATATAAACCAGTGATGTGTCAACAGATTGTCAACAATCTCACTGGCTTGGTCTGGCATCCAGTTTCACTCAAACTGTACCTCTTACCTAATTTAATTTGTTTTATTCTATTTTTTTCTGCTAACAGAACTGCACTAATGTTTAGCCCCGTTGAATTAACCAGAGCTGGCTCTTATTTCAGGTCAAAGAGCTGCTCCTCATCCTGTAACCTCTCAGTAGTTCAGATGTCCTGTAGATGTCTTATTGCAGCTTGGATGGAGAGATGAGCCTTCAGAGCTGTGACGTCCCCCCTGTGATCAAGTCAGAGGAGACAGAGGGATGAGACAGGAAGTTAGGCGGGTGAACTTCACAGTTAAATGGTTGAGGGACTCGGGAAGCAAAAATAAAGAAATATTATACAAATTAATGATTCTTGTACAGATGCTGCTGCTCAAAGACAAAGCTCTGGGTCTGATTTTAACTCAACTTTGGGAGTAGCTCTCCTGTAAACAGTACCTGCTACATAACGTGTTTTTCTGACTATGTGATTAACTGAAAATAAATGTCTGCTGTCCAGCTGTCTTCCAACTGGACCTACTGATCAGTAGACATAAAATCAGTAATAACTCCTTCAAAAACTTAATTTTATCTGTTACATTTATAATGTAAAGAAACAGACCTACTCATATATTCATGCTATTGATCTTTTTCCAGCATTACCTTCTTCTGTCTGATCATTTCTTAACATTTCAAATTACTTTACTTGACTAAACAATAACTGAGAAGAAATTCCATCATAGTAGATATTTGTCAGATTGTGTTGTTCCCAAATTGAACAAATGCATTTCATAATGATTTTTTTTACACTACTGTGCAATAATATAACAGATGGCAACCTTCTGAGCTTTACTCCAACATAAGTTGATCAACTTGTTAACCAAACGACTGTTTTAATGTGTAATAATGTTTCTCCTCTATAAGAAGATAACCTGTCAGGTTTGCTGGTTTATTCACAGCTATGACCTCAGAAATAAACCCCACAGAGCTTAGAAAGAAAATGTGTTGATCTGATCAAGAAGAATTTCACTTAACTTGGAAAGGAAGTTTAATAACATGAAGGAAAGGCCGGCTGAGGCTACAACGGTTTATTATTCATCATTGATCGAGAATAAGAACAACCCAGGTTTCTTTTTAGCTCTGGAGCCAGACTAAGAGTCATAGTGACATCGAGTGGTGTATTTCTTTACCTCTCAGCTGAGATTCAAAGTTATTTCTGTTTAAAAGGTAATCCATGATATCTTCCCCACTGAAGATGTCTCACCCACTGCAGCTTCAGAGGCTTCTTAGAAACCTGATTTATGTTTAGATCTTCTCTGTCCTGTAGAACCAGACTCATAGCTTCCTCTAAACCTTCCATTTGCATTTTAGACCCCATCCCACCCGGACTGGTTAAGGGAGGTTTCATCAACAAGATCGTTGCAACCAAACCTTCACTTAAAAAACACTAACTGTTAATTCACAAGTGTTTAGTTTGTTATAGACCAGAATCAAACCTCCACTTTATGTCCAAAATACTTGAGAAAGTACAGTTCCAACCCGACTATGTGCCTATTTGAGCAGAAATAATCTGATTGAAAAGTTTCTGTTAGTATTTAGAGTCCATCATAACACAGAGAGCACTGCTGAATGTTAATGATCTTTTCATGGCCTGAGATGAAGACCTCCTGACTGCATTTATCTCGTTGGATCTCAGTGCTGCAATCGACCCCATTGATCACAACATTTTGCTACAGAGGCTGGAACATGTTATTGGTATTAAAGGAACTGCATTAGGCTGGTTTAAGTTATTTTTACCGGACATATTTTGTTAATGCAAATGACAAGTCTTCCCCAAACATCTGAGTAAGTCATGGAGTTCCTCAGGTTTTGTACTTGAATGATCCCTTAATTGACATCATTAGAGCATGGTACACACATTCATAGCTGTGTGGATGATATTCATACACTTTTTTTGACGGGAACTAGCAGAAAAGATAATATTGTCCTGTTTTAGCTTTGCTTAATTGGTACCCTGTTAAATCTATGATAGAATTCAAGTCTAACAGGGGGGTATTCTAATCTGCTTATTATTTTTCCTATAAACCTGTGACAGTATTGACAATATAAACTTGTAGGCTGTTTCTCCTCTTTCAGCATACTCTGTTGCTAAAAGCTGCAGAGCCTATTGGTGTTTTTCTTCCCTGACCTTTCCAGTCCAACCAGTCAAGTCAGATGACTCTGAGTTTGTTTTGCTGGAGGTATTTTCTCCATGTTTTCTTCCTTTCTACGCTGCATGGTGATTTACCATGCATGGTCAAGATTAGATTCTATCTGTTTGTTTTCCTTAGCAAGGCTATTATTTATTATTATTTAACATATGAATGGTGAGGTTTACATGATCACGGTTATAAGTTTTTGTTGGTGTAGTTGTTTGTTTTATTTAGATTTTTTATTATTATTTTCTGATTTTTATACACCTAATGAACTGAAACATCCAGATAAATATCATCCCTCCTCGCGCGTCAACACGTGGGTTTTTCCAGGGTTTTACTTTGAAAATCCAAGCCGGAAGTCCCGTTTTCGCCCAGCGAGCTTGACGTGTCGTGGCTGCGTGATGATTTGCTTACTTGGAGCAGGACTGAGTTTGGAGCGGGTACTGTGAAATGTGTAAGCATGATGTTGGCCGGATAACCAGCGGAGGACGGTAAGAGACGCAGGTAAGAGCAGCCGTCACATCCGACACTTCTTCCAAACCCTCATCATTTCAGTCCACAACTTCTTTTCACTGTCATACTAATTTCACTCATTCATATTTCTGAATAACCCCGGTTCTTGTCGACTCGATGTGTATTCCTCTAATGTCTAAATGTGTGAATCAAGCCAACTTTAAACGCGGCCGGATTGAGGATGTTACAAACTTGATTGCGCGCGGACGCGTCACTTCATCCATTTCCAACAAATTTGCTGTGTTATTTTCAGACTGGGCTACGTGCCTCCTGACACACCGTGCAGACGGTAAATGAGCGCGCAGACGGTGGCTTAATTTGTCTCGGTTTGTTTGAATAAACACAAGGACGGATTTGTGCGTCTGCACCTGATGCGCTCTGATGTTGCGGTTAGTTGAGGATGCCCGGCTCTCAGCATCCTTTCGAGATGCTACTGAAGACTAAACATCTCAGAGCTTATCATCATTCAGACAGTCATCCAGGTATTTAAATGCATACTAGGGGGGACGTGCACACCTGCGGCTGGATTGTGCGTCATTTTCGAGCTTGGATCATTTTTGGTAGTTTGATAACTTATTAAAGCTTAATTGTCTTCAAATAATCATGAACGTGCGCAGCCTAAATGAAGTGATAATCAGCCCTTTGAGGCATTTGTTAATAGCCGGCCTACCTGTTGAAGACAGGGCTTTATGTGTGAAAGTGTGTGCGCAGCGTCACCTCTCAGTATGCAGACGCTATTCCAGCGACGTGACCGCTCTCACCGACACCTCAGACTAATCACCTGCTATGGAAACTGTTGCTTCGCGGTTATCGACCCACTGTCTGCCTTTGATTCTTAATTAAAATACACAAACATGCAGGGTGCATCAAACAAAACCTCTGAAGATGTCACGTGGGAGTTTATGTTTCACAGAACGTGATTAATATTTCATGTCTGCTTCATATTATTTTAAAGAATATTCCCTTTGATTGAGAATGGATAAAAGTGTCCATCGGAGTGTAATTACCAGCCTTTTACATCACATTGTAAGCCAATCCAACTCTAATGAGCCTTTATCCTCTCTTCTGCTTCCAAACCACAGAGCTACAACTGGCTGAAGGCAAGTGAAGCAGGCAGCCACACCTCATGCGTGGGCTCAACAAGGGTCCGAGTGGATACGGTCTGACAAACATGGGTGTGCTCCAGCTCAACAATCCCACTCACTCCAACACGCTCCTGCAGCGGGCCAATCAGATGCGTCTGACTGGCACCTTGTGTGATGTCATCATCACGGTGGATGGCCAGGAGTTCCCAGCTCATCGCACCGTTCTGGCCTGCACCAGCAAAATGTTTGAGATCTTATTCCACCGCAGCAGCCTGCGTTACGCCCTGGACTTCCTCTCCCCAAAGACCTTCCAGCAGATCCTGGAGTACGCCTACACCGCTTCGCTTCAGGCCACGGCCGAAGATCTGGACGACCTGCTTTATGCTGCAGAAATCCTGGAAATAGAGTATCTGGAGGAGCAGTGCCTGAAGGTGCTGGAGACCATCCAGGCGGAGGAGAGCGAGGAGGTAGCGGTGAGGACTCACAACTCTGGAGACCACAGTGACCACACCAGGGCGAGGCACTGGCGGCACATGTTGATGTCCAAGAAGCATTCCATACAGGATGGAACCAACTGCACTACTCCCACTGCCCTACACCACCTGGCACTGTATCATGTGACAGAGAGGAGCTCTCCTGGTCCAGGGCCCGAAGCGGCTCCTAAATCCAGCCCCAAATTGGACACTGAGGTCGACATGGATAGCACTCAGCAGGCTCAGCATCGCAGCACAGATGTCTCATCCCTGGATCCTGCAATAAGTATCAAATCAGAGCGCATGCAGGTGGACGATGCCAACGGCTGTGAGGGCAGATCCTCCAGTGCCGGGGAGGGAAGCTGCGTGTCTGACCAGCATAGAGACGAGGGCCCGGGGACGCCCCTGAGAGGCAGCGTGATCACCAGCGCTCGAGAACTGCACACCAGCCCCGAAGATGGGGGGCAGGTGGTTGGAAGCCCGCTTGACTCGTTTCCTGGAATGGCTGACAAACACCTGGCCTCCATATACTCTGTGGCCTCCAACCACACAGGAGAAGGCCTGCCAGTGTCTGTTTCAGTGACCCCGTCTCTGGGTGTGCCGCTGGATCCCAGGGCTTATAGCAGCCTGCTTCACCAAGGCCTGCTGCACAGGGAGCTCCTGAGCAGACTGGGCCAGTTTGCAGCAGGAATGAGACACGAGGGCCAGACTCAAGGCCAGCAGTGTTGTGGCGAATGTGGCCTTCAGCTGCACAGCAGGCAAGCTGTAGAGCAGCACAGGTAAACTTCACAACAACACGCATTTAAGGCACTTTTTCTCTGAGATAGCGCCACTTGCTAGATTTAATAATCATGCCTCTTTTACTTTTCTATTTTTTGAACATAGTCTTTCCTTTAATATTTATCATTATCGAATGAATCTGCGTGTGCACTTTGACATCGGAGCTAAACAGCAGATTTAGCTGAACGCTCTTAAATTGCATTATATTTTCATCTCTTACAAAAGTTTACCTCTTCCTGTTGCAATACGACGGCTCGGGAGCTGGAAACGGCGACAGCGGATGTGTTTATTTATTCTGAGGGACACCTGCGCTCGTGTCTTCATGGTGCGACGGATCGGGAACTTTTTGAATCGGGCCTCTGTGAGGCGATTGATACAAAGAGGCCCGGGTGTTGTATGACGCTGTTGTTTACAAAGCTCTGTTTTTACTATTCTGTCTGATAATTTGTGCAGACGTGTGCCTTATAGAATGTCTCTCTCAGCCTATTTGATATGCATTCCTTTGCATCAGTAGAGAGAAGCCTCTCAGCAGGGACCAGGCTGGATGCCTCAGCAGCAAGATGGATCACTTCTACCTCACAGCATCGCCCTGTTGCTTTTTGTTTGTTTGTTTTCACTTTATTTAAAAGCCTTTGTTTGTGCTATTTTGGCATCTCTATACAAAACCTTTTCCACGAGAAACATATTAACTTAATTGCAGATGTTTGTGATTCTATGTGCTTGCCAGTAACTGACTCATCGTTGATCATTTTAATAGCGGCGAGTCATAATATGCTGATAACCTATGATTAAGATCACTGCTCTTCCCTTTTTCACACCTGTGGCTGACATTTTATCTGATGCCATGCCAGAAGCGCATATCGAGCAGGATATTTAGTAAGACGCATTCCTTACTTGCAGAGATGTCAGCAGGTTGAAGAAGCTGCGTTGGTGGCACTGCTTTAGGATGTAATCAAGTTGCTGTAGGTCCAAAACCAGGTCAGTGAGCATGCACCTGGTGCACAGACTGACATTAGTGTTTCCCAAGAAGCATCTCCTGGCACCGTTTTACACGGAAACACGAGAGAAATTCAGACA
Organism: Pseudomugil gertrudae; assembly: GCA_037177535.1. NCBI lineage: Eukaryota > Metazoa > Chordata > Actinopteri > Atheriniformes > Pseudomugilidae > Pseudomugil > Pseudomugil gertrudae. Next base: position 11,416,957 of record JBAMHV010000009.1, on the reverse strand, counting down.
ACCTGGTTGGAATAAAGGAAAAAATCAGATGTGTGAATTTTAAATAAAAGGAATTAAGCTGTTTTTAAAAGTTACTGAAACATATTTAAAATATAAGGCTGCTCTGAATGTTTTTAAGTATCCATATTGAATCGTCTTGAAGCAAAGTTTTTTATTAAACCGTGAAAAGAAGAAGAGTCGGATGTAAAAAATGCAACAGTTGCATCACTGGGATTGTATGATCACTGCCGTACACATAATAAAAAATCTCTTTGGACACCAGAAATATAAACAAATTCTCAGGTCAGGTCAAATCTTAAGAAGCAGCACAGACTTATTGCAGAGTTCCTTCCTGCTGTCAGGTGTGTTACATTAGAGTTTATTACTTTGAGCTATTAGCATTGCTTTTGGTGTGTGTGTGGGGGGGAGGGGGGAGGGGGGTGATATAAGGATAACAGTACAGATGCTTTGCATGCTTGGATGTGTATGATATGATATGATAGGTTTTGCTGCTGGCACAGCTTCAGCGAATCATCTTCTTTTCATTGCAGCCACAGAGGAAGTGTGTGTGTGTGTGTATGTGTGCGCTTATGTGTGTATGCGTGCATCCATGTTCTGTTGGGAAGTTGGCGTGCATGTAGTTGGTGTATGTGTGCATGCATGCCCACTGTCTAGCAGTGCTGGCGGGTGGAGGCACGCGTATGTCTGCACTCTGAAATTAGCCAGATATCCTATTGTCTGTGTTCTCTTAGCATTCATGCGTTGTGATTCACAACTCCAAGGGCCTCTTACACTAATGATGTTGCATTCAGTGAGGGATTCTTGCTGGAATTAAAACATGCTCCTCTTGTTATGAGGACAATGATGCTTCCAGGTTGGGGAGGCCTCAAAGAAAAGATGCTGCAGCATCAGGCTAACTCTGGTTCACTTTGGTTTGGCATCATTTTTCTCCTGATCAGCGAGCTCTACCTCCAGCAAACAAAAGAAATCATCACAAGTGTGTACTCGCTTCCTTCTCGTCTTCATTAACGCTTTCTTATTAGTGTGTTCCTCTTCTCACAGGAGGCTGCACGACGAGGAGAAGGGCAACGGCTGTGAATACTGTGGAAAACACTTCCAGGACAGCATGCGGCTCAGGATGCACATGCTGTCTCACACAGGTATTTAGAAACTCACACACACTTATCACACAGTGCTGATAAATCTTGATACAGTAGTGCGGCCTTTCAGATGCACCTGTTCACCCCGTTTCCTTCCACATACACACACACGTACACACTGCAGTTTGTGCAGCGTGTGTGTGCACTTGGATCACGCTTTCTTTTCCACGCTTACGCCCTCCCCTTCTCTCTCCTCTACGCTCGTCTTCATCTTTCTCCATTTGATTCCTCTTGTGTTTTTTTTCGGCGTCGCTGGCAGCGCGCCAGCTCTGCCCCTTCTGAGTGATGACATCATCAGCTGCCGGCAGGCCTGGGTGTTCTGCCAGTGTTCCGAAGCGTGTGTGATGGCTCGCTCGCAGATGTGTGTCCAGGAACACACTGTACCCAAATGCAGACTTAATCAGACCTGACTGCTCTCCCAGCTACTTTATCCAAAATAGAGAGAGGGGGGGGGGGATCAGGGACTAAAAATGAAACTAAAACAGAAACCTCACTTTGAATATGTGTGCAGACAAGACAAAGTCCCTGTCCCCTCCGCCTGCTCTCTTAGGATTGTTCAGGAGTGACATACTGCTGACAGATAAGAGGCAAAACTGCTGCTTTAAACTTCACCTGAGACTTCCTTCATCCTCCTCCTATACCATCTACATAACCCTAAACACACTGTTGTACGGGGCTCTCAGACCTCTGTGGCATGCTATGATTCACAGTGACATCCAGAACAGCAGCACCTTTAACCGCATTTACATTTTTTGCATACACACACACACACACACACCACTCATCCCATGTGTCAACCTATAATACAACAAAAAAAAGAGAGATGTGGATCTCATTTCTTTGTCACTGTGTATTTCAGTATAGCAGCCTCAGATCCCGCTGGTTGCTAAGGAGCGAGTGCTCCACCGCTCTAATGGGCTGATTTGGTATTCAGCTCGATGCCGGCGCTTATTTTGGTATGCCAGACAAAGTGTTTTGATGGAGGACGATTGCAGCCGCGTCTGGAGACAGTTTGATGGTTTATGGATGAGAGCACACTCCGTGCCTTTGACTGCACAAGACAATGCACTATGTTCTCTACTTCCCTTATCACACAATCACACACAGCACAACACACCGCACTGGACAGCGTCAAACAACATCAGGATCTACAATGCTGCTTTCTGTGTTTCTACGACTACTCACAACCAAGTTTTGTTTTTATTCTGCGAGACAAAACGCGTCGTTCCCAAACAGGAACGGTTTGTTTTCAGAAAGTGTTGTTTTTAGAAATGGAACAGATTGGGGGCTCTTTTTTATTTTTTCTATGTTATTTGTGTGCAGCAATGGGAACAGTGGCACACTGTCTGTGCACAGAGGCATCGTGAGAGTTGAAAGAGGACCACATTTAGGCTGTAGTGCTCAGAGTTCCCAAAGCTTGTGGGTGTTTTAATGAGTCATTTTAACTTCATTTAAAGCCAGCTGAGCAGAAAATAGATCAGTGAATGAGCCCAGGGCCAGTATGGATCTGCAACCGATTTACATCTCAGTGAGAGCCAGCCCACATCCAAACAGCTGTGTGTGTGAGAGCAAAAATGTGTGTGTGCTTGTCCTGTGTGTCTGTGCAGGTGTGAGGTGAGCGCAGTACACGGGCTGAACGTTTCTCCGAGCTATATGCAAACTTGTTTGTTTTATGTCTTCATCGGAATAGACAAGGGCATTCCAAAGGTTACCTGGGAACTGTAGTTACAGTCCGCGCGATGGGATTCGGGGTGTTGACTCTGAAGAGTCGTTTCTTTTTTTCTTTTTTTGATAAAGGGATGTGCCGTAGGCAGGAAGCGTCTGCTGTTCAGAGAACACCCAGTCCTTCTGTGGCCTCTCAGGCAGACAGTCTGCTCACTGTTCAGAGACTGATAACAGACCATGGTAAATAAAACTCTTCAGCTCTGCTTCTTTTTGTTATAAAGGGCTGTTGCACCCTGTCTGGTGCTTTTGTTTGCCCCCTCCCTCAGTGGTTGTGTTCTACCCGGACCCATTGTTTACTTCCTTGTGTTAACACCTGAAAAGCATAAGTGTGTTACAAGCAAGGCTCTTTGGTGTCTCCTTTGACTCTCCGTAAATGAAATGCCTTGTTCTATGCTCACACTCATGTTTGTGTTCGTGTGTGATCAAGATTTATTCTGATGAGTTTGATGTCGTCTACAGCTCCTGCAGAGGCGCTGGTGTGCGATCAGTGCGGAGCGACGTTCTCATCAGAGGATGCTCTGGAAGCCCACAGGCAAACTCACACAGGTACCTAAACACATGCAGATGCTTCAACATGTCAGACACAAAACACCCGTGTTATGTTGAGCTTGGACAGCATGCACTTTGCTGTTGAGTAAGCCGTGACTAGGAGCCTTGTGATCAGGGGTCTAAACGGCTTGTCATGCTGGCTGGGTTAAACTGTTCCTGTCATGATGCTCCATAATTTATCAACAAGGTGGTAGGAGGCCCTCTCACATATCACCCACTAATATCTACTGGCATCCCAACTCACCGCATGCCACTTTGCCACAGCCAAATCTTCACAGCGCCAGTGTTACAGTTCCACGGACATACCATCCTCGCCTCCCTCCGATGGCGGCTGTGACAGGATTTACATTACATGCTCAACAACATCTCTGTTGTTGTGCTAACATCGATTTGCAGTTAGAGTTTGAAAAGTTTGAAGCAACCTGATTGAGCAAAATAAAGTTATCGGAGTTTAAAAAAAAGTATTTGTAGAGAAAGTAAACAACAAGAGGACAAATACAGCTGATGAAGTGAAAATCAATAAGCAGAATGTTTCTTTCCCCAATAAAATGATTTGTGTGATAAAGGAAAATTTAATCAATGCTTATTAAACCGAACTTATCCTTCACGATGAGGAGTTTAGCATGTTTTGGATTCCTAAGGAGGAAAAAAAACCTGTATTGTTGTCAGACGGTGCATATGCCACACAGTGTCTGAATCCACACCTTTTCTGCTACTGTCAGAGAAAGGTGATAACCCTCTCAGGAGCATTGGCACGTAACTGTAACTCCAGGTGGCACACACAGTATGAATAGTTAATGGATGTGGACATGGAGGGGGTGTTAACGATGCCCAGAAGTTTCTACCCTCATCTGCCTCGAGTTGTAAACACCCAGCGCTCGGTTTCAGCCTGGTGGTGTATCCAGAGCAGGATACGGGTGAGCATTACTCTCTTATTTTGTCATGATCTCAGCTTGGCCTGAGTGACGCGCTCACATGGCCTATGACGTTAACTTTAGGTAATTTAATCACCTCTGCTGAGGTTATGAGTGAAACTACAGCTATTTATTTAAAAAAAATCACCTGTGTTGTTTTTCCTCTAAACCACATGAGATTTTTTTATAGTGTTCATGCAGCATCTGCTTTAATGTACCACGTGACATAACCAGTGAGTCAAATGGGTTTCCTTTTAGCAGATTAACACTTGTCAGACCTCAGCAGCTGCAGCATGGTCGTTCATGTCCTCTGGAGGGGAAATAAAACTACCTTTGGAGACTTATCTCTGAAGAAATCTGGCTTACAGTGAAAGTCTCTTTATTTATTTTGATATGTCAGAGGTGAATGGCCGTGGGTTGCTAAAGTTGGACATCATGAGGAGGGGCGGTGGATTTGGGGGTGGGTTGGGTTGTGGGAAGGAAAGGAGGGGTTGGCAAGGGGGGTATGCGAGGGCTTCCTGAGGGCAGGAGGATTGCTGCTGGTGTTGGATGCCAGGAGTAAGAGGAAAACAACATCATGTGCTGCTGTTTACTCCTCACCACAGCAGTGTCATAGTCTCCTCTGACCTACTTGTCAGTGCCCAAAATAAAAGAATGGATCTGTCTCTGAATTGCTCTAACAACAAAGGGGTTTGTTTAGTCATGGCAATTCGGAGCTACAGGGCACTGAGCTTTTGGTTTTGGAAAACCCAAGACTGTGGCTCATCTGCTGCATGCACTGTATTTGCATTAGAACACGCTGGCTGACCATTTTGCCACCTTGCCTTCAGGAAAAGGCTGTAAGAGTGCTGCCTTTGTGTACTCACAGCAGCTGCAGTGTTTCCACACATTACAGGCTGCTTCATCAAGTGAATAATATTACCTTCTGTCCAAACCCTAATTAAACAGTCCTGTAGTCTATTCAGATACAGCCCAGGCTTTCTAATGCATCCATCTTAATGCAGACCTTTTAGCTCGCCTAATTGTGTGTCCGTCATCATACTACACCCTCCTATTAATTCCCAGTTGCAAGCCTTAAGCTGAACTGAACTGTCATCTGTTTAGCCATTATGCCTCCAATATTTACTTATATATGATGTACAGAGCCTCGGGGTGATTTGTCATATCCTGTAAAAATGACACATGGTACTTGTACAGAAAACAGGGAAGATTCTAAGAATAGCAGCAAATGAAGCTAAATGTGTAGCCTTAGTGAACCGGACCGTGGAATGATGCTTAAACACGAGGAACGCATCTCTTGTTGCATTAATTATTGAGTTGGTTGTTCGTCACTCGGGTAGATTAGCAGTCCAGTGATGAGCGCCTGGGGTTGTTTAAGGTACTGTAGCTTTGTGTGTGTACTGCTGGAGCCACATCTCCAAGGAGCTGGCTGCATGAACACATGCAATAAGCATGAATGCACAGGGTCATGTGAGGGCTTGGTCATGACTGTGTATGTTTAACTGTCTGACACTGTAACATTTAGCCAAACCACACTGCTGAGGGCCTGTGCACATGGTTTGTTGTGCTTTCCCATCACACACGAGTAGATATGATCAGCATTAATGTAACATTAACTGTGATTCTGTGTGAAAATCTGTCACTGCTTTAAAGTTGGCTTATTTATTTTATTTCCTATTTAATTAAACCTTGATTAGTCAAATTCTGAAGGATATATTGTAATATATTCTGAATAATATATATATATAGTACATGTATATATATACATATATATGTGTATGTATGTATAAATATATGTGTATATATGTGTGTGTATATATATATATATATATATATATACAAATATATATATATGTATATATATATATATGTATATACAGTATATATGTATGCATATATGTATATGTGATTATGTGTGTGTGTTCAGAAGAAATGGATGAGTTAAACTGGGAGTCTGTGAACAGTGAAGTTAGGATTAGCTCAGGAGAAAATGATCCAGATTTCCAGTGATCAGTGATACAGTCCTTTGTTCAATTTGCAGTGGGTTTACTCCCAGATTCTCAGGGTGGGAAAACTTTTGTTAGTCCCTTGAAAAGAAACAGGCTGCGCTTATTTGTGAATGAAGGGATTAGCTTGAACACTTCACCCCAACAAGAGCCATGATCCTATCTGGTTGCCTAGACACATGGTTTTGTTTCTTAGGCAGCGTGAGAGCCTGGCTAGCTCCCACCTCAGCTGAACTGAATAAGTGGCAGATGTATGAATGCAGACCATGTTAAATCACATGAGCATAGGCATTGTTTCGACGGCAATATGCTGAAATAGCATTACAATCTCAAACCGGCATCAGTTGCTGACCTAACTGGGACATGTATTTATGTCATATAACACACACAGTAAATGGAAAGTTGCTTATAAGTAAATTATTATTCGCACTGTTTAATCTCCATCCCACTGAACACAATGTTCACTCAACTCTCCAGCCTTTGAGAAAAACCATTGATTACGTGGTATTTACCCCAGTGAGGGCCAAAGGTCAGGAGGTCAGCCTGTGCCTCAAAAAGCCAAATCCGAAGCCCATTGTGTGGTTAGGGTGAGAAAGCAGGGGCAATGACGGCCAACTTTAGGGCTTATTCTCATAAAGAAGCTCCTCTACACTTATTACCCAAAGCAATGGGACCTTACTGGAAAACTCCTTCACCACAAACCCCCTTTTTTTTTTGTTTGAAGAGTTACCAAAGTGCAGCGAGACAAAATGCCATCGCTAATACACACAAACACTTTTCTGGTTTTTGTTTACACTTCAAGATATTATACGATATTTTTATATTCAGCATCGGTTGCGCAGAATAAAACGACTGCTGAGCTGTTGTCAGTGTGTGTCAACCAGAGATCAAGAGTGAGACTCTTGTGAGTCTTGTGAGTATGTGTCAGTTTTATTCTCAGGTTTCAATATTGCGGGTGACAGAAGGATCAGGAGTTACATCTGTGAGTGTCTGCGAGTGTGTCAGGGAGTAACAGTTTACCTCCACAGGGAAACGAAACTTTCATAGCAGACAGAAAAGTATGCAAACCAAGCGGCTTTGAAACACAAATTTACCAGATTTGATGGTTAAAAAAAGAAGAAAAAAAAGGGCAGAGAGGATAATTAAAGTAGCTTTGATGTATCTACAAGGTGGATAATGTGCTTTTCAATGTGAGGGCTCTGCTCTGCCTGCAGCTACAGTAGCATGGTCAGGTTGGAACAGGAAGTACTCCCCCTGCTGGTTATCATGAATATCCCCAGACAGATCACAGCTCTTGCAGGGAATGCATTTTCTGCTGCTTGTATATCTTTAGATGGCTCATTATCCAGCCTTCACTATTGCAGAGTGAATGGGCTTTAGTTAAGCAAGAGTCGGGCAAAAAGTGATGCTGGTTAGAAAGTGAAAGGATTTCCTGTATGGTCAGTGGGTGCCCGGAGTGAGGAGGGTGCAGAGGCGTTACAATGCAGAGTCTTTTGTTTACAAGTAAAATATTGTGATCCACGGGTGAGAAAGGGTTTTGGTCATTAGGCGACAACATAAAGACGGGGATTGTGGAGCTGCATGAGAAGCCTATGACTAATGGGCTTGGTCAAAAAGGGCCTGAACCTCATTGTGTGTCCTTTGTGCAAAAGTCCAGTGGATAAAGCCTCCCAACAGGTGCAGTTCATTCCACTGGATCGCCTTCCTGAAGGTTTGTTTAGATCAGGGGAATGCCTTTCATCTCATCATCTTTTCTGCTGATGATTAGGTATCATAACAGTTGTTTTCCTTTTATTTGGGAGGGAATTTTTGAGCTCAAAAAGAGATACAGTAATTTCAAAGGGTGCTTCTCCAAAAGTCCAGTAATCTGTGAATTATTAAATAAAAAAAACTGATACTTGGTTTAAAATCTGATACTTGGAGAATGTGTTTGATTTACCTCCTGAAAATGTGAGTTTGCTTGATTTGTTTCCTCTTCTTTCCTGTTGGAACAGACTTGTCTGTCTGCTAACTTGATTGAACCTAAAGCAAGTGTCTGACACTCTTCCCTCTTAGTATGAGTGTGCTGTATCCCTTTCCCTGCGTTAATTCCAATTTAATTGCCAGTTGCCTCAAGGCACTTCAATAACAGTAACAAATGATTTGATTTAGTGGACCTCATCAGACTGCATTTTAAATGCGACACAGCAACCCCACTTGAATTCCAATGAAGTGCTGGCACAGTCCTCTGTTTACTAATGATCCTCCGCTGGAGATGTCTGATTGAATCTAAGTCAGGAGCAATGGGACCTGCTCGCATTGTAAATGATCTGCAACCTGAGCAGACAGAGAAATAAGGACCTCATAATCTCACATTAAAGCCTCACTCTCCAGGACATGCACATTATGTCAAGGCGAGTGATTAACCAGCGCCTCGGTTTTACCGCACATATGAATTCGCATCGCTGTGGATGGCAGAATGGTTTCTGAGTGCTGGCGTACACAGCCTGTAGATCAAGTGTCGACTGTATGACAGCCAATAGATCTTCACATAGCCATTTTGACTTAAACTACCCTGCCAGTGACTCCCTATCTGTATTCCTCTCCACACTCTTTGCAACAGGAAAGCAGCCCCAAAGAGATGCCAGGTCACACACAGGATTAAACTGGATTGTGTTTTTTCCTGCAGTCCTGCCTTTAATGGCTTGATATCACTACTTAACATTCTACACAGAGCTCATAGTGTAGGCATCATTTAGGGTGGAGCTACTATCAGCTGCTCTTTGAGCAGAGAGACGGAGGACTTCACAGGCTCGGGCTGACTCCTGATGGGGAATGAAGAGAATAATTACACATCTAACACACCAGGAAGAAGCCATTGATTGTGTGATTGGCATGCTGTGCATTGTGCAGGGAAATTCTTAAAGAAAACAATCCCTTTCGTGGTTTAAAATAGAATAGAAACATATAAGGACTTCAGCTGAAAGTGCCTCGGGGCTTTTAGGGGAGTTAGTTTAGGTAGAGGCACTTGCTCTTTGAAAGAAGATTTTCCCTCAGAGGACTCACACAAAGTTGAAGTGACCCAGTTTCCCCACTTAAGGCCCTGTCTGTGCATGGTACTGAAATAACTACGCGTCTGTGTCTTGTGTGATCTCCAGGGACTGACATGGCGGTGTTCTGTCTGCTGTGTGCGAAGCGCTTCCAGACCCAGAAGGCCCTGCAGCAGCACATGGAAGTCCATGCAGGGATGCACAGCTACATCTGCAGCCACTGTGAACGCCCCTTCCCAAGCCACACAACGCTCAAAAGACACTTGCGCTCACACACGGGTAAGAGATCACTTGCACTTTATCTGTGGTGTCAGCTCCTGTCATAAAACATAAACATGCTGGTGTCAAATGTGTGCATATGTTGAAAAAGAGACAAAGACAGCTAGGTCTATTTCTGTATATGGGTTAATTTCCTCAGGTTATTGGCTGTAAGGTTTTAGTCAATTTGCATGCATCCTCTCCCACTCTTCCTTCTTCCTCTCTATAAGATGACTCACCTCTCTGATGACAGCACTGTACCTTTATGGCCAGTGCATATTTTGGGCAATTTCATCCTGTTTATAATTTGGGTTCTTAGACAGCCTTTGGGCCTCTGCAATTCATGGCTGTCAGTTCCTGTGTGGTTCACCCAAAATGATAGAGGAAGCCCAAATAAATATTGAAGGAAAAGCAAATGGAAATGACTTGTCTCTGTGTTCTACCGAGGGTGAGTCTCAGTGCCGGGGGAGACGGAGAGATATTTACTGCAAAGATGTCCCCTTTTCTTCTTTTACCTTAAATAACACTCCCAGCTGTCAGGACGACTTGATGTCTAGACAGGAGAAATACATAATTGATGTGAAGAGACAGAAGTGAAGGGAGTTTTGGCCATAGCAGCGTATCTTGTTTGTTTGCCATTCTGCTTGGAAGTAACATTTTGTAAATGTCATCTGCTCCACAGTGGGGTGGGGGATTGGGGAGAATCGGCCTGTAATGAGGAGAGCAATGTATCCTCTGACTTGGCTGTTGCTGTGGACACTGAGATAATGAGGCACATAGGTCATTGGAGATGAGTCAAACCCTCAGCCTAGGAGAGAAATGGATTAACTACAGTATAGAAAACAGAGCAGCACATGCCTGGAAGACTTTTATTAGCTATTAACAGACAGCCAAGAGGAGTGTCCTGATGTCGTAACATTAGCAACGTCTGAAAGCGGATCATTTCCCTGCATGATATACATGCTCAGAAAGGCCTGTGTGACTGGCTGACCTATACAGCTACATATGCACCATGCCGTGTTGTGCCAAAGATAAAGTTAGCCTTTAGTGCGTCTCAGGATAATGGTTTGAGTTGGTCCTGGGGCCGCTGTTGTGACACGATTGTGCTTTCAGGCGATCACCCGTTTGAGTGCGAGTTCTGTGGGAGCTGTTTCAGAGATGACGGCACGCTGAGGGGCCATAAACGCATACACACTGGAGAGAAGCCTTACGAATGCAACGGCTGTGGGAAGAGGTTCAGTCTGAAACATCAGCTGGAGACGCATTACCGTGTTCACACAGGTGAGCGTTAAGAAAGGAGAACATACAAAAAAAAACTACATTTTATTTAGGTTATTTAATTACTTAAGTCTGAACAATATTTTTCATACTTATGATGTTGATTTTTTTCCAATCAGTGCTACAAACAGCATTTTTGCAGGAATAACTATTTTAGACAGAATACATTTATGGAAAAACTCGTCACATATTCAGCAGCATTTATTAACACAGTTAATAAAAGTTATCAAAATCCTGTCCTCATACATAACCTCCCCCTCACCAACAGCTTTTAATAAAAAATCCCTTTTTATTTATCAATATCACATTAATCGTATAATCTCATAATTAATATGATTTTTAGTTCCTTCCTATATATAGCAGCATTTACTGTAGCAAATTATCAAACATTCAAGGACTTCTATTATTATTATTATTATCATCATCATTATGGCTAAATTAGAAAAATACACGTTTTTGTCATCTGATCATTTTAAAGAGCTAATCTTAAACAAAATGTTAAGAAATAATTAAAAAATCTGGAGGTGTATAGATGTCAAAATAATTTTAGAGCGGTATTGTATAATTACTATTATTGTTTCCATCAGAAGCTGAACTAATATCCTATTAACATGGGTTTGAGCAACATATTTACCATAAAATATTTTTAAAAGTTCTTGTAACTGTTTGTATCAAACATACAGCTTTATGGGGTTAAAGGCAAAATAAAACCGGTTTTATTTTATACGTTTTTATTCACATTCAAATTTAATTTGTCACATCTCTTGAGGCCTAAAGTTTACCAAAAAAGGTTTTCTTTAGATCTCTGCTGCCTCTGTACACAGTGCTAAGACGTCAGTCATGCGATCATATAGGAGAACTGATAAAACTATGTTGTCATTATGTTTGAACCACTTGGTAATATATTTTTGTTTATTTGACAGACGCTGTTAATATTTGCTCATAATCTAAGTACACATGCATTAAATGAGTGTGTCACAGAGATAACTTCACCATGAGGAGTCAGTGGTGCCTGCATGGTTGTTATTATTGACTTAAGAGTAATATTACATAAAAAAAGGTGTATTTACACAAGAGTGAATATTTAAAAGCAACCATGTCTCACAGCTTTCCTCCATTAGATTGTGTTTTGTCATATTTTTAAACAGATATAAAATTTAAATGGCACTTTTTTTTCTGCGGTTTCTTTTATGCAAGTGAAAATATTTCCTATAATACTGAATCTTAAAGTGAAGTCCATTATATACACAAAATAAACATAGACATGAAGACATTTTTATGTTTTCCCGTCCCAACTGCTGCCTCTCCAACACATCGGCGCTCCCGTCGTCCTGCAGTGTTTTTCATCAATCAAATAGCTAAAAACTCTCATAAATATGTCACTTTTTTTATTTGCCTATTTAAAGATGGTTTTTGTGTATGAAAAGAAACGATGCTGGAAACATTTAACGGCCTGGTGACAGTAAGCATCCTCTTTCTTCTCATGCCATCATCCTGGTTAAGCTGCATGTGCAGGTTCGTGCATGTAAGTCTTTGGCAGAGCGACCAAAGTTCTCAGTTTCCCTCCAATGAATAAACAAAGTATTCAAGTTAAGGATTCTTACAAAAAGATGGATGAAATCTGAGCCCGTACAATGAAAGCTGTGATAGAAGCTTGTATTAGGTCCTGTTTGGGTCTGGGTCTGAAGTTGCTGCTGAAGTGTCCCATCATGTAGTTACAACAGAGCCTCCATCTTATTTCTCTAACTTCAATAGAAGTTCTGGTAGCAAATGTCCTAATTTAAAATTAATGGCAACCTGAAGCAAATCTAATCCTTAAACTCACACACACACACACACACACAGCTCTATGTTTCACTGTAACAGAGGTGAGTCCTGCGTCACCACGGCTTGATGCTGCATTGCTGAATCTTTTAGGTGAGAAGCCATTTGAGTGTAAGCTGTGCCACCAACGATCCAGAGACTACTCAGCGATGATCAAACACCTGCGCACGCACAACGGGGCATCTCCGTACCAGTGCACCATCTGCCAGGACTTCTGCCCGAGCCTGGCCGCCATGCAGAAGCACATGAAAGGCCACAAACCCGAGGAGGTGCCGGCCGACTGGAGGATAGAAAAGACTTACCTGTATGTCTGTTACGTCTGAGCAGGACTTGGACTTTAGGCACAGTCTGACACACATACGCACAAACACACACACATAAACACTGTCGCTATCAGGTGGAAACGCGGTAACTCCAGCGTGAATGCTGAAGGATTACATGTACCTCTGGGGTTAATAAAAAAAGAAAATTTAAACTCATTTTGGATAAAGTTATCACTGTAGGAAATGCCAAGGTTCTTACCTGACATTGATTTATGAAGCAAGAATACAAATGCGTGTCCACATTAGGGCTGAAGCCAGCAATGAGTTTTAACTGGTCAGATTACTTTTACTGTGAAGAATGTCCAAACATAGACGCATCTTAGTGGTAAGATGGACTCTTTTGTTTGACTAACTGCACTCCAAAGAGATTTAGTAGTTTTCAATCTTTAAAATTCAAATTCTCCCATTTTGAGAGACGAAGAGGAGCAAACACGAAGGTTTTTTCCCTGGAAAAGCATAAAAGATTGACTCTTAAAGCTGTTGACAGTTTCCTGATGACTGTTTAAGCCCTCATCCACACAAGTACACATGCTTCCTATTCCTCTCATGCAGTTTTGATAACTGTGTCTCTAAATGATCCACTGTTGTTTAAATCAATGCCACAAAGGCCGTGACCGCTGGCCTGCGTGTTGAGCAGGAGCAGTTTGACTGATTGCTGAACTATCAGGCAAACCGAGCCTTCTTCTATGATTGTACAGCAGATGTTGAAATTAATTCCACAAAGGCTCGATTGGCTGAACTTGCAACACTTCTCTCCTAATGTTTTCTGACTTTTTTGGGTTGTTTTTCTGACTTTTTTTAATCAGATTTTTTTCTTTTGGAGTTTTTTTTCCTGCACGTTTTACTTGAACGGCTGACCTCATGAGCTTGATCTCTTTAATTGCTTTGTCTTCGTTGCAGTGGTTGTTATTGTTTCGAGGTAGCTCGCTCACAATCTCAGCCTCTCTTTTTTTTGCTATTTATATGTTGTTTATTTGTTACCAAATATGTGCTGGTTTTCATCACACAGTGTGTGTCTCTTGGGATGTTTTCGAGTAGAGCAAGCTCTACCTCTTCCCTCATGTTTGTTAGAAATTCGCTGCAAAGTGTTCATCCATCATTAGGTTTAATTTTGTCGCAAACATCACAAATTACATGGTCAAACGATGTGATTTTAAAAAAAAAAGCGACGAGCCTCAGCAAGGCTTTTGGGTGTAGATTTTTTTAACAAGTGCTTATATATAGATGTCTTATAAAAACGAAAGAATTGGAATTTTCTAGGAGAAAATGAGTAAAAATATTAAAAGAAGTTGTTTTTTAAGAAAACATGATGAGAAAATTCTGTTATTGAATTACTCTGAGCAGTTTATTGTCAGTTGTAGTGTAGCTGTAACGTACAAACTGTCATGGTATGTGATTCCCTTATGTGAGCCTGACACAGGCCTTATAGATTTAAACATGTTGTATTTTTGTATTACAGTAATTTGCTATCTGTTTACATTTGGTATGATTTGAGAAACATCTTAGTGTGTGTTTTATAAGTCTCCGATTTGATTCAGATCCCTCCCTTGTGCCTCTTTTATAAGTAGAGCATTGATGTGCTTGAGTACATGGGTCTGTGCTATTGGTAGGTGTTTCTGGGTGTTTGTTTATTGTTGATTAAAGATAGACTGCCATGTAGATCCATTTTGTCTGAACATTGCAACTGGAAGCAACATACTGTGATAGTGGCTGATAATCTGATGCAAGTTCCAAGCAATTTTGATGTAAAAAAAGTACACGCTTGTCTCAAATTGTTCCCTTCAGAGTGACCGTGAACTGACATCTTGAGATGGAAATGGTGTGTATATCAAATCTTGGCATCTTGTGGGCATAACTAATGCCTCCTGAAGGAGCCAACAACACTCAGTGCCATGAAAACACGCATCCACTGTATCTATTCTACATGAACATGCACTATAAATGGATTTCCTCAGTGGACCAAAAGAAATAGAGCACTTTTGTTTGAAAAGGGTTTTTTCTTTGATCTTTGTATGTCGTGATAATGCAGCCGTCTTTTATTTGATGTGTCCTAGAAGGATGTGATTAGCATTGTTTAGATTATGTCACTGTCTGTCTACCTCAGGGCCAGATCAAAGCTCGACCTGGTATCCAATCAGGGTTGTTCTTCTTGCCATGTGTGCAGTAAAATCCCTCTTCATTACAGCTTTGTAACACAGTGTGTGAAAGTGTTTTCTCAGTGTGGATTCAGGCACAACTCTGTATGCGTCAGTGTTCAGTGGCATGGTTAAAAAAAGAATAAAACAATTTATTATTTTATGCATCCTGTGTCATTTGCCTGCTGTTTGGTTGAGCATCACTTCTTCTATTTGATCTGATGTTTCCCCCACGGGGGGCTTTATTTACACCAACTGACATGCAACAAGGGTCTGGTATCAATATATTTCAAACAGGCTGTCATCAAACACGGCCAAAGTCTACACCCGTCTGGTTGAGTTTCTGTTTCACCACTAAGAGCCAGCAGTAGCCAGAAATTATATTTCTTCTTTTTATTCTTCTAATTGTATGTTTTTGTTTGGCTTTTTTTATTATTATTATTATTATTATTGGCAGTGGTTAAAACTCTCAGGCTCAAATCAGTACAAAATACTAATAAAGGCCAGTAAAAGCATTTAGTTAGAACTAAATCAATCAAATCTAATTTAATTAATAATTCATTAATATGGTTTAGGTGGATATTAGCCATCTACAGATGCTTTGTTAGACTGAGATGTGGTGTCGTTGGAAACTGGTGCATCATCCTGCTGGAAGCGGCCATTAAGGGATGGTCAGAAATAATACTCAGGTCATCTGGTGTTTAAATTATACTCTGATAAAACTAACAGAGCCCCAAATGTACCAAGATAATATCTGTTACAGCACCGCTAGCAGCCTGAACTGTCCAGAAATCCAGACTTCGCCTGCAGTTTTCTGTTGTTAGCTGATCGGAGTAGCACCCGGTGTGCTTCTCTGCTGCTGAACCCAATTTGCTTCAAGTTTTGATGCTCAGGGATGATATGTTACAAACCTTATTAGAACCAATGGTTACATGAGTTTCTATCTGCAAACAGTCTGCTTGTTTTCCTCTGACAGCAAGCTATTTTCATCCATGTAACTGCTTCTCACTGTATTTTTAATCATCACAAGTCTCCATTCAAATGTTCTCAGTTTATATTTGGTGTATGCTTTTATTCTGGGAACTCTGCCCTCTGTCGAGCGAACGTGGACTGCCTGAGGCAGACAGAGCAGCAGCAAAGACCCCACAGTGCACAGCAGAGCGGCATTAATGACAAACATGTCACTGATTTGGATAACAGTTTAAAGAGGACGAGCTGGGATGGAGGTGGGTTTTGAAGCAACTTGAAGAGGAAGCAGCAACCGCAGTCAGACTATAACGGTTTAAATAGAGCACAGTAGATTCACTGATTGTGTGCGTAGAAGGGAAACAGTGGATCAATCAGTTGATGTGAGCTGAGTTTCACTGCTTGTGCACCCTGATGCCAGTTTAAATTTAGTTTGTACAGCTTTGCTAAATAATAAAGCTCTTTTCCAAAGACTTTATTTTAGTTTCATTCTTGATGTGTGGCCCTCTGAACTAAATTTAGTCGTTTCTGAGATTTTTTTTTCTTTCCCCCCGAAGTCTCAACAAGCCGTGCTTGGGGAGAAACTGACACTGATGTACAAAATCTGAAATCCTTTCCAGCTAAATAGCTGTTTCTGATGTTTATTGATATTTATTACTATGATTTTTCATTTATATTCTGCATGGAGTTTATAGAGTTATGTGATAAAAGTTCCATAATGTGATATTCAGAGGGAATTTCTTTTCCAATGCTGCAACTTCTTCCCTACAGACTGACATCCCAGCCTAACGTTTACAGACTGAACACAACTGCAATGTCCAGAATTCAGATAGACGCATTGCTGCTCTTCTCTCTGAGGTTTATTAGCTCTTGCAGCCGTAGTTTATAAGGTTTATGTTTCTGAGTTGCAAACCTCGGGAGTCACTCCCAGTTCTTTCAGGGTTATTGTGCAAGAATGTGTTCACTTAGTTTCACACTCGGTGCCTTCACTGGTCACGCAAAGTCTCCTCTGAGTAAACTCTGATTTATTTTGACTGTTTTTTTTCTTTTCTTGCTATACAATATGACTTTTAGCCTCCAGCGTTAACACTATCTCTATAATGATAACATGCTGTTACTTTCTTAGCGTTTGTATTTTGCCTCTTTCTCCATGGGAATAATCTTAATTTAATTTAAGCTCCAGTGTGACTTTATTCAGTAATTTCCAGCAGTTTCAGAGTCAGCTATTAGAATGAACACTGACGAGCCACAACATTTAAACCCCCTGTCTGATATGGTGCAGCTCTTTCTTTTGCTGTTTCTCATCAGCATCGGTTTCTTTTGCCATGAAGGTTGACATCATTCTGCGACAATGTTTTTTTATTTCATGTGGTGTAAAGGTTGTGTGATCTGTGCAAAGAGACTAAATATTTTAAGTAGAATTCAGTGTAACTTAATGGGAACAGTATAACCAGTGTGACATGAAACAATAAGAGCACAGTGTGACACTGTGTCACACTAGCTGTTTGTGTCATCCCAGTGTTTCTGGATCTAATTAATATAAAAGGAGATGATTAACTATCCAGAGCTGGATATTTCTTAAAAGAACATTAATGCCTAACAACCAAATAGAAGTTGTACCAAATATCTTAAACTGTAACAGCTATTTTAATTGCTTGTCAATTGAAGCTAAAAGAAGAAGAAAAATGAAAAAGAATGACCGAACTAGCAGGATAATAGGTTTCAGTATCAGTGCTCCATCGTTGAAGCATTTGTTACTGTGATTGTAATTATAGCAGTATATCTTGTTTTATTATTATCGTATTCTTGAGATTTTTTAAGACAGGCTGGCTGTTTTAAATGTTCTAATAGAAGATAAAAAGAAATTCTAATTGATTCCAGCTCCAAGAGACAGAAAACAATGTCCTGCTGCTCTGATATCTTATCATGAATGTAGGACGTTTCAGCTGAATCATTCTGTGGTAAACTTGCTTTGTAAATAATGTTTTAAAACAAAAGAAGGTCATCAGCAATGGTGGGTATACCACAGTGGTCTCAATAACTTGTTTTGATGTCAGATGATGTTAAATGTGAACAGTGGGATGAAGAAAACATTTGACCACAATGTATTGATCCAGTCCTGGTTCAGACACTTCCTTTGGGTTTTTAGTGGTTGTGAATCATCTCATTTGAGAACAACACATTATGCAATAAGTATTATATTAATATATATACATTTGATATATTCTACACATGTATAGAAAGTACACTGAAGTTTAGAAGAAGTTGCATGAGTTTAAATTAAGGCAAGGCAAGTTTATTTATATAGCACCTTTCATGTACAGGACAGCTCAAAGTGCTTTACATTGAAACAG
>JBAMHV010000009.1:11366194-11398357 GCA_037177535.1 Pseudomugil gertrudae | reverse complement strand
GTCAGCTGTGTTGGAGCATGGAGACAACAAAAACCTGCTGGATACCGGCCCTCGAAGACCTGAGTTTGACACCCCTGCTTAGGCTGAGTGACCACACTTCAGTTTAGCCTGTCTTATACATAATTTGCATTTTAAGTCATGGGAGATCAAATAAAAAGATTTTTTTTAAAAAGTTTCAGTCTACAAGGGTTTAAAAGTGACATGGTGAAGGAAGAGGATAAGATGAGACCCCCTAAGAGTCCCAGAGAAAGGATAGGAGGTGGCAAAAGCCTCTGAGCCTTTTGAGAGCGACGATGTGGGAAAATGGAAATGATAAAGCATAGCAGGACAAAAATGCTGAAGGACAAATGTGAGAAAATATCCTATTTATTTAACTTTTGCATAAGCTGAATTTCCAGGTTTAGTGGTGAACTGTATTCCTTCACAGTGGTTTTCACAGGATTGCCACTATGAAATCACAGCTACTGATTCAGTCTTTTAGCCTCACCCTTTAGATGTGGAGAATGTTCTGGTCTGGCTCAGCCTCTCTGGGATGCTGTGTGGATGTTTCTAACCTGCTCCAATAAATATATATATAAATATATAAATAACAGAATAAAGATAAAATGGTTGAAATAGTTTGATACATCAGTCATTAAGGATTATTCAGTACTAAATAAAATGAATTGTTCTGGGAAAAGGGGATTGTATATATTGCAAAAAGCCTTTTAACTGACTCTTTGAGAGATGTTGTGTGTGATTGTGTTTATTTTCTGCTGCTTTAGGATGGTGGTTTGTAAGCTCAGAGGATGCTCAGGGCTGGGTTCCTGCCACCTGCCTCGAGGCCCAGGATGACCCCGATGACTTCACTATTCCAGGGGAAGAAGGTGCAGAAAGCTTAACATGTTTATGCTTTTATTTATCTTCACCTTTAACGCAAAGAGACAACTTAAAGTTTCGAATCAAACCCAACTGCAAGTTATTTCAGTGAATGTGTGACCGGAATAGACCCCGTGTAATCTGCACAGAAATCCACCGGTCAATGAGCCGATCCACCAAGGAGATGAAAACAGAGATACTTTTTTTCTGGAGACTTGGTGTGCATTGATGCCAATATTCTGGCAGGACTGTGAGCTCTCTAAATATCAGTTTAATACCAGAATAGCATAATAATGGTGCAAATAAACACTCTACAAAAAAAGCAGCGTATCTAAATCTGTATACTGTGCTAATAGTGCAATAATGGCTAATAGTGGCTCATGATAGTAGCCCTGCTAAGTCAAGATATAAAGATGTATCCAGTAAACTTATTAGACCACATTTCAAGTCTCTGCAAGCACGGGACCTTGTGCGCTCTAAAAGTGGACCAGTCTCAGCTGGTCAGGTCAACAGAATCGCACATCCACAAACATTAACGTCATTAAGACCATACGTAAGGTTTTAGGTGTCCCAATGGGTCAAATATAACCCGATCATCTCAGGAAAACCATTGCTTAATAATTCTTATTGTTTTTCTCTGAAATGATTAAATTATAAGCTGTGAGTTGCACTAATTATTATCATTAAATGGGTGAAAGGTAAAAAATGATCACTGTTTATATTCTTTGTTAACCCTGGCTTTCCTCCTATTAGGGCTCTTAGGACATTCTCATAATAAAAAGCATTTTAATATGTATTTAGATGATGCTTTGAGTCAATGCACTGATTGCCTGTTTTAAAAACAAGTTTGGTTAATGTGAAGAATATAAAACTTATAGAGAATAAACCAAAGAGGTTTCTGCTGTGGTTTTATTAAAAACTTGAAAAGAAAGAAAAAAAACATCAGATATGACCTAGAATTAGATAAATGTGAGCTATGATAAGAAAAAAACAAAAATTGGCTCAGAGTTGAAGATGTATCTGTCAGTACGAGGCTGAAAAAGCCCCAGCTGCACTGACAATGCTTTCATTTAAGAGAAAACCATCATCATATAACACTCACTTCCTATTTTGCCCCGCTTATTGTGCTGGGATGTCAGTGCCTCGGAGATTCTGGTCACTGCCAAGGCACGTGGGTCGTCGCAGAACTTTAGGGGATCTATTCAGCACAGGCTTTGGGCAAGGTGGAGCGCACGCCTTTCTTTTCTCCCCCTTTATCTCGCTGTGTGTAGGTGTGTTATCACACGTGCAGAGCATATTCGTGTGCATGTCTGTTCATGTACATGCATGACAGTACGGTATGTTGCATGAGTGACCCTGGTGCGGCATGCAAAATGGATTGTGCCTTAGTGTCTGTTGTCAAAGTATTTTTAAGTGTAATATAATTTAAATAAACCAGCATTAACACTAACAGAAATAGTGACATGTCTCACAGAAACAGGTTTTAGTGTCCAGTCAGCATCTCTGGAGGGTCTGTGTGCACTTTGTGTGTTCTGCATTTATATCTGTCTTTATATTATATACCGGTATGTATATCTTTACATTTCACTGCTCTTGCCTCGGTCATTAAATACGGCTTACATCTGTGGCACCGTCTGTGCTCTCATACTTTAGACTTTTCAGCCCATTCATTAGACAGGTGTTGTTATTTTAAGCGAATACCACCAATAGCAAAACAGCCCATCATCTTTTTTTGTGTCTAAATGTGAGGAAGTTCAGCTTCAAGTTAGTGTAAGTGTGTGCTTTGCTTCCCCAGCTTCCATCCTAAATAAGCATTTATTTGTGCTCCTCCTCTTGTGAGGCTGCATGCATTCTCTGACACTGAATAAAATCTTTTTGTTCCCACTTCAGAGGAAAAGTACTCGGTGATTTATCCATACTCTGCAAGGGATCAGGATGAGATCAACCTGGAAAGAGGCATGGTTGTCGAGGTTATACAGAAGAATTTGGAAGGCTGGTGGAAGATCAGGTAATCTAATGCAGTGTTGTGCTGCAAGTTCACGTCAAACAGTGCCGAATATCTGTTTACAAAAGGAGAATGAAAAAGCAGATATGATCCCCTTTGGTACAAGCAGTAGGACGCACACTGTAAGAGGTGAGAAATGAAAGCCTCCTCAGGGCCTTTGTGGTGGTTTTGTCACAGCCCCTTTACACCAAGGACTCATCCATCATTTAAAGCAGAAATGGGCAGCTGGAGGCTCACAGGCTGGATACAGCCCCTGCTGTAACACAGTACAGTTTGTAAGTCATGGGAAGGATACATCTATAGTAGGATGTAAGCAAGGCAGCTGCCTTAATCCACCTGTAGTTTCATTACCCACCACCAGAGGGCAGTAAACCACAGTGGTTTTCTCTGAACACCACTGAGTTGCAGCTCATGCAGATTGGATGCACAAATAGTGTCATTCAAGTTATCGTATACCAGCAGGATAGATCACAAGCTCCTCATTAAGACATTACAGTGATCAACCTGCCATTTTAAATAAATGCATGCTTTTTTGTGTGCTGCTATAGAATGGTAAAAATGCACTACAAATAAGATTATTAGTTGTTTTTTTTTGTGTTGCTGGTATTTTATTACTTTTTTGCAACCCCATTGCACTGAAATGCCACTCAGCAATGCGGATTTTAAATTTTTGTTTAAGCTTATTAAATTAGTTGAAGCATACTTAGATGAAAAGTAGCGATAACTGAGTTGCTAAGTGAGTATCCTACTGGTCAAAGTGCATGTCACAATCTGGCCCTTGGGGTGTTAGGGTTATCAAAGTAGCCCTTTGCTGGTTTAAAGCTTAAAAGCTTTAAAGTTTTACTGTAAACGAATCTTTTATTTTGCATTAAATTGCTTTCAAACATTGTAGAGCAGAAATATAATAGAAAAACCACACAAACTACTGGAATACATGTTGTCTGTGTTTTTTTTTTCTTTCTTTTATCACAACTAAAAGCATAAATTGTAAATATTTTCTGTTTAGGTACCAGGGTCGTGAGGGCTGGGCCCCAGCCTCCTACCTGAAGAAGTGTGATATTCAGAGACAGTCAGCAGGCGCTGCTGCTCATGCCAGCACAAATGACCTGGAAGGGATTTCCAAACAGAACCAGCATAACAGTGCAACAAGAGAAAACCGAGACAACAGCCAGAAGGAGAACAGACTGTCTATTTTCTCTGATAACAACAAAAGTAGTGAGTGACTGGACCAACAGCTTCCCAAAAATAAATAGAAATAATGAGCTAATTGGTGCTATCTGTTCTACACACTTTTAAGATGGCATTTGTTTGGACGCTCAGACAACGCATCTCTTTTTTTTCTGCAGAAGTGGGATCAAGACACAGACCTCCTCCTCGCAGAGATCTGACCATTGTAAGATTTGACACAGAAAATACATGATAGAATTTCTCAAAGATTATTATAGGCTTATCCTTTATGTTCTTTCTACCATCCCACAGCCGCGTGGAACAAATCTGCCCAAGCCGCCCATCCCTCCTCAAGTAGAGGAAGAGTTCTACACCATAGCAGACTTTCAAACCACCATCCCTGATGGTATTAGCTTTCAAGCTGGGGTCAAAGTCGAGGTGGGTCTCACAGGACAAACTCTGCTGCAATGAGGTATAAAAGAAAGATGTAGATCAGAGCCAGCCCAAGGCATAATAAAAATTAAGGAGCCGCCTCGAGCCCAAATGTAACCACAGGGCCCTTAAGTGCACAAGTGTCAAGATAGTGCAAACTAAACAACTAAAAATAATAATGATTTAAACATATCACAGAAAAATCTAAATAAAAGCACAAATAATTCAGGTTTAATCAGTTTCTTTGGGCTTTAGCTTCTGAGTTGTGCTGAGTGTGCTCAAATATTTGAGTTCCACTAATTTATATCAGTGACATTTGTGGTGGCGACTTGCTTAATATGGATATTTTAAAAAAGTCATTAAACAAGTTTGTACAGACAATGTAGAATCTTGTCTGCTGATTATTTCTGTTAGTATAACATAGAATGTCAATCTATCACGCTCATACATCACTGGTTAATCAAGAGTAAGCTGGTCCGACAGTAAAGATACAAAATACAGTTAAGACGCTTTTCCATCAGTACCTGCGCAATGCGACTCCAGTCCAGCCCGGGCAGGACGATATATTCCATTACAAGTCGCAAACCTCTAATGCGAGTTTCTAGACGCTTTGCGCGGACTCCACAGAAAACCACAGAAGACCGACACGAAGATAGAAGACTTTCCGGTAACTTCTTACCTGGGGCTCGGATTAGAGTAGGTACTAGTGGAAAAGCGCCATTAGAGTGACACCAGTATGATGTAACACATTGCATTTGCACTATTCTTTTTGGTGTCTCCCTTCCTTTATTGGAACACAGATGATAGGTGGATGGATTGGTGCTGAGGGGCCCTCTTCTTTGAGCCCCTTGAAGGTTCAAGACTGCCCTGGTGTCAAAAAACTTACCTGAAATACTTTGTTTTTCCGTCCCCTCCTAGGTGATTGAGAAGAATGCGAGTGGTTGGTGGTATATTCAGATAGATGACAAAGAGGGATGGGCGCCTGCCACCTTTATTGACAAGTACAAAAAGACCAGTAATGCCGTTCGACCAAATTTTCTTGCTCCATTGCCCAACGAGATGGAGAAGCTGAGGCTGGAGAATGGTTCTTCGTCAAATGCTTCAGGCACAGATGACACCTGGTCAAAGCCTTTGCCAGATGAGCCGACCACAGCCCCCGAGTCCTGTGGCCGGCCTAAGCTCAGAGACTGGAAGTCCAGTGCCAGCAAGGGGAACGGTGCCTTCTCTGGGCCTTTACCACCAGCTCCAGCAGCCCCTCCAGCTGAGGAGAAGCCAGCTCTGCCACCTCGAAGGGAGTCCATTAATAAGAGCTTTGAACTGGAGGTAGCAGAGAAACCAAGATCAGATCCCTCCAAACCTTTGCCTCCAAAACCCCCAGCACCTAGTGTCCTTGCGCCCCTTGTTACACCTAAGACAGCCCCCTTCAAGCCAGAAAAGCCAGCAGAGAATAAGAAGGATGATAAAAGCAAAGCACTTCATCTTAGGAATGAAATGGGTCTTGAATGTGGCCACAAGATTTCTGCAAAAGAGGTGAAGAAGTTTAATCTGAAGCCGGTACCCAAACAACCACCGAAACCCAAGTCAGATGTGCAGGAAGAGAAACAAGAGGCAGCTGGTCCTGCTTTGTTCATGAAGGCCAAACCGGTGATCAGACCGAAACCCGCCCCAGCTGCCAAGCCAGATCCCCCAGCAGAGAAGGTAGTGGACATTACTAACCTGAGAAGCAAGTTAAGGCCATCAAAACCATCAGATCTGGGTTCTGTATCAGTAGAGGGGAACCAACATAACAGTGCCTCTGCAGCAGGAAATGGTCCGCACCCAAGTTCACCACCTAGCTGTTCCCCAGTCCACATCCCCACTCCCAACAATGGTAAGAACTCAGATGAGCCCAAACTCGCCTCAAAACACGTGAATGGTCTCAGCCAGGAGAGCTCTTCACCCCCTGTAAAACCATCTGTGCCCCCCCATAAAGAAGTCCCTCAGAGACCTCCTGCCATGCCTCCAAAGAGACCACCTCCTCCAAAGAAAACCGACCCATCGAGCCCAACCGACTCCAAACCTCCTGCAACAAAAGAACCCCAGGAGAGCCCCAAACCTGGACCATCACAACTCAGCAGACCCCCTCCCCCAAAACCAAAGGTGTTTCCACCTCCAAGCAAGGAGAAAGAAGAGACCAAGGTGAATAAAGTCCCGATCCCTCCCAAACCACAGCTGAAGAGCGAGAAGCCGGGACCACCCAAAGACAAGCTCCCACCTTTACTGAAGGAGCCCAGTAAGGATGAGATGTACATGGCTGTGGCAGACTTTGAAGGGGATGAACAAACATCCAGCTTCAAGGTGGGTACAGTGTTTGAGGTTCTGGAGAAGAACAGCAGCGGGTGGTGGTTCTGTAAAAATGTAGGGGAAGATGCCGAGAGCTGGATCCCCTCAAATTACCTGAGCAAGAAACCTTAAGCTGTGCTCTGGCATAGAACCATGTAGAACAAAAAAACAGGAAAAAAAAAAAAAACCTACACACACACATTGGGGATTTAAATAAGTAAAACATCACTAGTTTAATGCTACTTATTTTTATTTATAGGTACCTTTTTTAATAGAAGCTTTGTTTTTTAATAAAAAAATATTCTACCATCCAACTGAAAAAGCAATAACACGTGACCTGATTGAGGTTTTGTGGTTTTTTTTTTTTAAACATGTTGCTTTTTTTTGGCAATAAGCCAGTCGCAGCCTGTGTGTTTTGGGCTAATCACTTGAACAGCAGTGGATGAATCTACACCCATGCCTTTTAAGATATGGTGCCTCAATATTGTATGCAAAATGCTTATGCGCTTACTAAAAGATGTCCAGCTGTAGACTTAGTCCTGTAATCATTTCACTGAAGATCAAAGTAGTACCGTACATGTTCAGATTGTCAGTTTCTCGCAAGTACACAAAACAGGACCATATCGAGGAACTTAATAACCTCATATGGAATTTAAAGTGCCATTAGCTTTTAGATATATGCTTCTAAATATCTTTGCCAAGTGGACGTGAAGTCTGTTACATAGAGACCTGCATATTAGTATTTTGCTATTGCAATGCTTTTATTTGTTCATCATCAGTGTTGCAGTGGTTTAACAGCTGTGCACTTTGTCAGTTCAGGTGACGCAAGTTAAAGTTTTTTGCACACCCTAGTGGAGGGTAAAGGATGCCACAGTGCAGTTTGGTTTCTTACTAGAGTTTTTCTTTTTAATTGCCATGCTTTTATCTTAACGTCATGGCAGCAAAATGTCCTCCTCATTCCTGACTATGTAAAGATGAGGCTGGAATATCCAAACGAGCGAGAGGAAACACAGGAGCGCTTCACATTTGGAATAAGATCTGCAGAATGTGAGTTGCAGAGCACATCTGCATGTCCGATTAGTAAACGGCAAAGATTTACATTGGTTTGTGCAATTATTTACAGTATTGTAAATGTACAGGATGTTCCTAACTGATGTTTGGTGCTCAAAGAACACAAAAGTGATGACCATTGTATAAAAAGGATGTTCTACATTAATGCTTGACTGGTTTCAAGCATCCTCGATATAACAAATTTATTTTTATTGTACAGTAGTGTGTCATATCTTAACTATGTCCTTTTTTCTTCTTTTTTATTCGTCCTGTGTGCTGATTGAGCAGTTACATGTTAAAATAAGGGATTTGGAGGTAAAATGAAAAGTTGGCCACTTGACACAAAGTCTATAGACAAGGCTAAAAGCAACACTGCTCGAGTTCTGCTTCTAGCCGCAATATTTTCCACCAACAAGCCATATTTTATACAGAAACGATAGTAGGCTATCAGCGAGGAAAGAAATGTTAAGACATAGTTTATGCAAAATCTGCCCAGAAGAGTACATTACACTGCAGGACAAATCTGTGTTTATGGTGTCATTGTTTCAGTATTGTATTTGATTTACTTTAATGCTTTGTATTTTTCATTACATTGAGTCTGCTTTTGCATTAAGTCAATAAAAGTTGGATTTTTCACTTTAATGTGTGAATGCAGCATTCCCTTTTTTTCAGTACCATTTTACTACAGGTTGGTTTTTCATTATTTCAAATACAACTAAAATCCTCACAGGTCTGTTATAAGGTTTCATTTCTAGACATAAAGCTTAAAATATTATTGTAGTACTTAATTCTGTTAGTTCTTCATGTCAGGATTCAGTTTTGTCTTTTTTTTTTTTAAACAATTTCTTCACACATTCAAATTTGGGACTTTCAAACATGTTCATTCTGATAAAATCACAACCACAATCCAATAATTAGAAAATCTTCATTTTTATTATGAGTTATTTACATCAGTGGTTCCTTCCAATACAGTTTCATTCATAATCACAACCCCCTCCAAGCTAATGTTACGTAAACTGAGGCACAGAGGAAGACGGATACAGCCGCAGGACTCTTCACAATTTAAATACTTTCACATGTAAGCGAGGGAAAGAGGTACCTGATTTCTGCTCCACAGAAAAATAAAGCTAACAGGTTTGAAGATTCAACTTTTAGAAGCATCTTACAGAAGATGATAGGTCACATCTCCTTAGAGATGAAGACTTATATCCATAAATCAAATCCTTTGGCAATGACTTCGTGTGATAACTGGCCTCAACCCAATCAGAAACTGATGCATTGCCCTTTTTTTTTGTTTTTAATCCATATTATTCCCTCTCTCAGTGCAAAGGAAGGCAAAGTATAAGCAGAGACATACATGTAATATTGCACATTTGTTAGCAGGCAGTTTATTTACTGCGCTCTATAACTGTACACTTAAAAAGTTTAAACCCCCTATACATCCTTAAAAAAGAAAAAACGCATTTTACTTTGGCTTTGTCAGTACCCATCCAGTGTGACTGATTTTTACAGTAAAACACGACATAACATCAACACTACATGAAAAAATAGACTTCCCTTATTTGATAAAATCATATTCCTAAATAAGAAAAAACATTAAATAATTTTGGATTTAGGCTCATCCCCCATACAAAAAATGAATTTAAAGGCCATTCAGCAAACCAGGGGTGTCACAAATAAAAATAAATATACTTAATAATTTGCAGTGTTATACCTGGAAAATGATCTTTTATCAGTAAGAATAAATAAGCTTTGGCAGCTATGTGACATGCTGGATAAAACCAAAGAAAAACAAAGGTGGGGGTGTGGGGCAGAAAATAAGTCTCTTTGAAGACATCACTGATCATATAATGGTAACAAAAATTAAATATGAACTGGTTCACCAGTACACATCGCTTTCCTTACAGTTATGCAAAACTAATTATGACTTTGGGCAACAATGCTTCAATCAAAAGTATTTATTTCCTTCTAAGTAAAATGTCATTTGATATCATCACCTCCTATTAAAAAAAACCCATCAATTTACTCTTATTGCTCTGGTAGGAAACCAATCTGAACAGAAAATTCATTTAAAAAAAAAAAAGGCACTATGGGAGAAGATATTGGGACAATTTATGCGACACATATCACATAACTAAACTTTTTCAAAGAAAAATCATTGGACACGAGTTAAAACATGAGTTAAAACATAATTATTTACTAAAACAATGAAGAAACCAAAATGAGGAATGGGCATACGGTTACTAATAAAGCAAATAAAAATGGGGCAGCAGGCAATTGTGTATGTGTTGTGGCAAGAGACATGTTGCATCGTCGCAGCATTTAAATATTAGAAGAGTCTTGGTAAGGCACAAACTTTGAGAGTTTATGGGGAGAGCTGGGGTGTGCACACTCGGAAATCTCGCTCATCTTGAAGAATACCTCCTGCTCTTTTTTCTTCATGTTCAGCTCATCTTCAAGGGCCTAGGAGTACAGAACAAAATGGTTTCACCAGGAAAGACGCTTTAGAAATACGGTGCAAATGCAATGAAGCCATGTGTACAAAAGGCCTGTTTTATGATCGTTAATGCTTACAGTATAAACAATGAATCTAAGTTTAATATCTTAACAAAAAGGACATTGTGCATTTTAGAAAATCAAGCTAATTTATTACATTCTGCACTGGATCTTCAAAAAGGCCTTCAAGCCACTAAGAAGAGATAATGCTGGGTGTTATCACTGCTCTCATTGTGATTGTATCTCTTCTTTCATGTCTCAACATTCCTCAGAAAGGTGTGTTAGTTGGTATGTTTGGAATTAGCTCCTAGCGACATTAGCTCATATGCTAAATACTAAAGCTTGGTGCAAGGCCTGATGTTTAGCTGGCCATGCTAATGTGCAATTCTAAATTGATAGTTGCTAACAAAGTAAATGGCGGCTATCGCTTTAAAATCAAAACACCTGATTTTCATGCACACTAAAACATTTGTTTTCTGGGAAACTCAGAATATTTTCCCCAAATACTTTCTTGATGAGACAGTCACTACTTTTGTCAGCTAGATAATTCCTTCAGATTGGGCTACTTCTTAATGTGTATTAAAACTTTTTTGTTTTCCAGATAGTGAGGCTGGTGTGCTTTTCATTCAACACGTCACTTTGTTTAGATTTAAGCACTAATGGATACAGAAATATCATGGAATAACATTTACTGAAAAGTAACTAACTGATAAATGTTTCTTTATTCATTACCAGCCAAACTGTCCAGTAAGATTTCATTTATACCAAATAAAATATTTAACCCACTTTCGGTGCGTTTGTGGTGTTCATTTAGAGCCCTGCATGTATATTAAGTTGTAAAAGTTTGATAAAAAAAAGCTATGGTAGCAGCTGTGAGTCAGTAGTTTCATCTGGATCGAGTAGTTTCAGTGACAATTTTAGACAAGACATTAACAATTTATGTAATAATGCAACTTAAAATACAAACTAGCTCAGAGAGAGGGCACAATGCAGAAAGTGAAGGAGATAAAATGTGGTAAAAATGTCTTTTAAAAAGTGTTTGCAGTCTACAGTACCATTGTAAAACTTTAAATAGTGTTTAAGGTGTTTCAGTCTAAGCCTGTTGTAAATAGAGCTGCACACATCATTCTGAATTTTATTTTAATTTTCATGCTGAATAATTAACCCGTTGTCATTGTGTCACAAAGACTTTAGCAGGGTATCTACAACAGACTGTTATAGAAAGTGTGTACTGGTACCTTCTTTCTGGGCTTCAGCTGATCTCTCCACTCCTTCAACAACTGGTTGTGTTGCTCATCCAGTTGTTTGAGCCTCTGCGTTTCATTCTCAATCAGTAGGTGGCACTTTTCATTCTGGAGCACAAACAGGTTTTTGTTAGCAACTGCAAGGTAGTTATTTTCCCCATTACATAGAATAGCCCCTCCTCATAGTCAAAAGGTCTACAGTAACATGCCAAACACGAAACACATCCTTCACCTGTAGCTGCTGCAGCTCTCTGATGTTGCCTTCACACTGACCGATCATCTCCTTCATCTGGTTTTCATGTTTATGCTGCTGATGCAACCTCTCCGCCTTCTGCCGCTTCTCTTCCTGCAGAGCAAACTAAAGAGAAAAACAGGGAGTTATTTACTGAATAATAGAGCTCAACGCTCCACTCACGGCAGAGAGCCCCGTGCTGTTGGCGTTTTGGAGCATTTTGGCTTTTACGACCTCGGCATATTGTAGATGTGGAGGGCTCGTTTTGCTGGGTGCGGACCATAGACTGTATGGTGTGGATGTAGGGGCATCTTCGGGGTGCATACTCTGAATGCATTCATGTGATTGGTGCACTCTTGGTGCGCATGTTTTGGGGACGTTTTGACAAGCGTATTCTTCCAAATCGGCTTTCCATATACAGGAAGCACAAAAGATGTCTTCCCCTGGGTGCCATACCTGTTTGATCTTCTCTCTGTCCTCTGAGGCAGAGCTTGTCGAGTTGATTCGAAGGCTCTTTTTGAACATGTTCATGCGAGTCTTGGCTTCGCTGAGCTGATTCCTGGGCATCCGCTTCTTCTCCGACTGCTGCCGAGTTTTCAGAATCTCAATCATTCGCTGATTGTAGCACTGCATCTGCTCTAGCTCCTGCAGAGACCGACGACAGACAGAAAATTCAGCTTTAAAGTAAATGCTTTTATTGTTTCACAGTGGATTCTCATCACCATTCCACACCATCGGAATCTAAAGGGGTGCAGTACACCGATTTACCTTCTCGTGTTTCTTGAGAAGTTGATGCCTCTGGAGGAAGTACTGGTCTTTCAACTGCTGCTTAAACAGCTGATGTTTCTCAAAGAGGTTCTTCTCTTCCATGTCCCATATCGTAGCCTCACGCTCTAAATCAAATTTATGGAAGTGCAATGTCTCAACACGGTCCAACAACAAACACTTTAGGGTGAGGAAAGAGATTTACGGATACCGTACCTCTTATGAGTTGCTGCTTCATGTTAAGACATTCCCTCTCGGTCTCCGCCATCTCTCGCTTGTTGTTGGAGATTATCGTCTTCAGCGTTGTGTCCAGGTAGTCTCTCTGTCTTGTCAAAAATGTTTCCTCCTAAACCCCAACACAGGACGGACAGTCAAACAAAAAGAAGTTTCAGTAAAGGTTTGAAAGGAAAACAGTTTAGCTTCTTTGTTTTAGGTTTGGCACATGAGAACTCAGAAGCCTGTTCACTAATCAACATACCTCTCTTGTCTTCATTTCTTCAAAAGAATTCATGCTCTGCCGCAAGGACTCTTTTCGCTGTTTACGGGGCATCTTATCAACAGACTGTTTAACCTAAAGAAGCCACATTACAGGTCAGAATTTAAGCGAGGCACCATCATTCATCCTGGGCAGCTTCATATTCACAACTGGCTCCAACAGACTCAAGAAAATGACACCGATATTTCACACAATTTCAAACGTACCTCCTTTTTCTTATGTTTTAATTGCTCCAGGAACTTGCGGTATTCCCGTTCCTGCTCCGCTTTGATACGTTTGGTCTCCTCTTTTAGCTTAATGTTGTGCTCGGACTCCATTTTCTCAATAGTTTGCTTCTGATGCTTCTCCAGGTTTTCCAGCTCGGTGTCGTAGTACTTCTTTTTGGCCTGGAACACACAGAGACAAAAGAAGGACCTTAGATCTTAACTTTTATTATTAAAAGTCTGGCAAAAGCAGGTAATATTATGTTGCAAGGTGAACTTATCAAAGCAGTGACTCACATTCATGTCCTGGTCGAAGCGCCTTTGCATTTGTTCCTTTTGCGATTCCAGTTTGGTGTTCAGACCGGCCTGAGCACGCTGCTCATCTTTCTGCAACAAACGGAGCTCACGCAGCTCCTGTCGTCTACAAACATACACAGTAAGGTTTAATGTCTTTAAATATTGAATTGTCTTCATTATTTGCTTAAGTACTAGTGAAAATAAAGTAAACATGCTGGTCTTACATGTTTTTCCCCCCTCAAACCAACTACTACGGTAATTGTATCATTCTTAACACTAGATGGCAGCCGCAGAGCAGTGTATTAATTCTAATGTAACCATAGAAAGGGATCATTTTCATAGTACGGTAGCCATAAAGCTAAAAATGAGACACAACTGAGACTTCTGATTTTTCTCTCAGCCCACAAACAAAATAGCCTGTTTCCCTGTAACAGTTTGGGTATTTATGTACTTTAATCCCAAGAGCCTCAATGCTCAAGGGACATTCCTACAAATAGGAATAATTAAAAACAACATCGTCACAAATGCATGCATTACTGTCAGAAAGTTTATAGCACACAAAAAAATAAGATTTCTAATGAAAGACAATGAGTACATGGATGAAACCAAGTTAATTAAGTCTATGCGTATCTAGTCTATGCTCATAAACATACCTCAGAAATCTCATCTCTTCATCTTTCTTCTCGTCATCCCTGATGATCTTAGAGGTGGTTACGCTCACCTCCACGCCCTCCACAACAAACTTCCTGGTCCGCTTTAGAGTTTTATTGGAAAAATTCTGTCCGCAAGACAGATAACATAAAAATGACAAAATTGAAAATAACTTCACTTTTTTGCACTTTGTGTTGTCCTTAGATTAAAATAGAAATTCTATATTATGTATTCATTTATTTGAGAAAGTAGTATATCAAAAGAACAACAAAATATTAGTCCCAATATACTGGTAATGTTCAATAACTTACCCAAACTTCAGTATCTGATCTGAAAGTTATCCATAGGCCATATATAGTTTCTCTATTTTCCCTTTTTATTGAAGAGTCTTGTCATTTATAAGCTGCTGGAATTCTAATTTCCCTGAGGAAGTCATCCCAAAGGGATCAATAAAGTTAAGTCTAAAACTATATCAGAGCACGGAGGAGGTTGTGGGGTTGATGTGGAGCAGTGATTTCAGCCCTAAAACTGGAAACAGTTATTAAAGGTAGGGTTTTTGTAGGATCGTCCTGTATTTTCTGTGACTTTTGTCACACACGTTAAGACTTCATAAAGTTAACTTGTAGAAAAAAAAGGTTTAGATGTTTACACAGAGTTTCTAAACCAACCTCTTCTTCAAAATGTTAAAGTTTGTCTCTTCATCTGCCAGAAGAGGCAGCTGTGTTGATAAAGGAATGCATATTCCTGTCAGGCAGGTTTTTCTTAAACAAACAAGGATGATCTATGTATCATCACCATGCAGGAAGAGACTAAAATCATAGCCTCATTCGGTCAATAGAGCACATCTACATTTAAGTTCTACATGTGTGGAGGACGGGGGGGGGGGGAGGGGGGGTGGAGAGGTTCATTAATTCAGGTTAAACATTTTAAGTTCATTCTGAAATCATAAAAAAAGAGAAACATCTTTTACCTCTTTGTGAGTAATGTTTATCTGGCATACTGTACATACTTATTATTTTTAATTTAAAAGGTTAATTTGGTTTTTAAGCTCTGGAGAGATTACCGGTATTGGAATTAATTGAAAATATAAGATCAGCCTATTTTGAAAACACATTTAGGACTGTATAATAATAATAATAACAACAATAATAATATGATATTTATAATATTATTAATGTAATAATAATGAAATCCTTTGATCACGTTTATTCTTGAACGCAGTCTGAATCTTCTCAGACAAACTGAAACTCCTGCATGTTTTCTACATGAACAGATCTCTGGGCTTCTTGAAGAACTTTAGAAAATTCCTTGGATGTTGGCTGCTTTTGTACGGCTCTCTGTTAACATCCTGCTCCCATCGTATTGAGGTCTGGGAATAATTCATCTCTCACTACGACTCACTGCCACTCATTTTCAATCTTTTCTTTGCTTTATTTCCCTTCATTGAGGATTATTTGTTGACAGCCATCATTTCATGAAGGACATTCCTGATACAGCTTCAGTGAACAGTATTGGAATCAGGTAAGGGTTCATGCACATCATCAGGTCATTGCTCATTTAAATCATTATTAAGAACAAATAAAGTGTCTTTACCAAAACTGCTGGTGACAAAGTTTCATATCATTGTAAATGGGCTCCTTACCAAGTTGTCTTTACTGGTTTTATTGATTGATTTTAGTATTTTACTTGAGTGATATATGAATTAGTGTAACATTTGCATTCTGGTACAGATCAGGCTGAAAGTAAGAGAGGAATGTCTAAAGAAAGTGTAAAGAAAAAAAAAATCTGAAAGATCTCCAGAAAGTCTGGAGATAAATAAAAAATCTAAACATTAAATTGGTGCATATGATATACATGAGTGATGTTCGAAGACCTTTTGCACAGTGATAGGATTCACTCTTAAAATGGTTTGTTTGTTTGTTTGCTTCTTAATAAATAAAAAAACACCAATTTTAATTATTAGTTTTCTCCTAATTGATCCCATGGACTGAATTATTTTTGGTGTGAATCTTTTCCATTCACACACTTAAAACACACACTGACATTTTGCTTGTTTTTCCTGTAATACAATCTCATAATTTCCCACATTTCATTTCCTCTTCACAATGTTTTATTCTTTATTAATCTTTTTTCTCCAGTCTGTCTTATCGCCTCTGACAGATCCAGCTGCAGCACATTTTAACCTGAACTCTGACACGGAGCAGAACTCAAATTAAAAGCAAATGTGAAAGTCTGGTTCTGAAAAATAACAATCACCTTTGCAACCACTCCACCTCCACCTCATCAAATCCAAGACCGTGCTCGGTGGAGAAGCAGACAGAGTGAGAACCTGTGTTAATGTAATCTTCTCTGTTTAATTAGAGTGAACATGGTGGGCAGCTAAAGTAAGCCACATTACTCACCATCTGGTGAGGAGCATCTCTTCTCTTAACCACATTCACTATGATTAGCCCCTACAAGACAGGATACAAACACATACATGACAGCTATTTATTCATCCTGCCACTTTCAATGTAGACACAACTGCATACCATTTAGAGAAGCACTCATAGACCTGTCACAAAGGCACTGTCCTGTAATTACAATATGCCACACAACAAAGCATCCAAATTAGGGGAGTTGTCAAGAAATAGCATAATAGAAAATCACAAACTAACACATTTGCTGTTGCCCGTCTGGATCATTACAACTTTTTATCAAGTGTGATGCATCATAAGTCACTGTAAAACACTCACCTACATACTGAGCATATGACTTAAGACAAATTCTTAATAAAAAAATGTGATTTTTTTTAGAAAAATCTAAATAAATGAAATAAGTCTTTGTCTTTAACTAAATTCAAAGGTTACAGAAAATGCTAAATGTAGTTCTACGCGTTTGCCACAAGAGAGCAGCATGTTGCCATGGCTGCCATGCCAGGGAGCTGCAAGTGTGTGTGTGTGTGTGTGTGTGTGTGTAAACTTTATTTTATAAAATGATAGAGACCAAAGCCTGACGGAACACCAGCTGACAGGGATTTTCTGTAAATATGGGCACCACAATTTCATATTTTTCCAAATGTATTTATTTATTGGTAAAATACATTTTTAAGGATTAAACCTTTTAAAGTCAGAATCTTAGAGAAGATGTTCTTACGCAGACAGTTTACCCGGTAAAGCATAAAATACGCCTCGTCTTACAGACAGCAGCATTTGGGAGACAGCTAGAAGTACTGAATGTTTGCTCATATGGAGAAAGACTCTATAATCTGAAATCCTGGCTGAACAATGATGCATCGAATATGTCCAAACAAAGCACACTTCTGGGAAATGATCAGAAAACTAGAATTAATTCTGAATATGTGGTAAATCTTTATTCTCCCAACCTAAAACTGCTATAATCCTTATGTGTATACTGAGGAAAAAGTCTAACACCAACATATTTTATTTATGTTTTGCTCAAACTTTGAGTAAAAGAAAAGAGACTTCAGATGCATTCTATCACAGTCTGTGTTGTCATAACGTCTATAAAGGCTTAATTAGCTTGTTAGGCGAGAGTTTTGTTTGCAGTAATTGGTTTAAAAGGTCGGTAGATGTAAATGTAAAAATTCTGACTACTGAAACCTTGTCTAAACAATCGGCAGCCATGGCGTCCTCTAAGCAGCTGCCAAGAACTCTGGAAATTAAAATAATTGATGCCCACAAAGAGGAGAGAGGCTGTAACAGGCAATGTGTTTTAGGAGTAGCTCATTCTCTCAGTTTGTCATTTAATTTGGGAAATTGAAGTAAAAAGGAATGTTAGAAGTCGATTTGAGTTCTGGACAACTAGGAAATCACAGATAAACTAAATGTATATAGAGCTGCTAATTAAAACCCCACATTGCTGCAAATGTCCATCAGCAAAATGTTAGCAGGATGAGGTGGTTGTTGTGCAGAAGCATCTTCACAAAGGAGTCACAGGAGAAAAGAAACAATTCCCTTACCATGAAATTGAATCTGAAGTTGCAGAATAACATTTAAACAACACTGATGAGCTGGAAACAAATAAGCATAACTTTAACTGTTCAGCTCAGAGGTGGGTTGATGCTTTAGGTTTAAGCTGGAGGTTGTGGTTTAAAGAAAACTTGTGCAGAGACAGAAAAATGGATTCAGTAACCACCAGTAAACTCTGGAAGAATTTATGAATAAAAACATCTGAAGGGGAAAAGGGGGATGGTTTCTGCCACTGGATGATGATTCTAAATGCATCTAATTCCACAAGGGACTCTCTCTAACTGAATGTTTGGCCATGATATATAAACATCCATGGAGAGACCTCAAATAGTCCACACAACCCAGCCCAAAATACTTGTGGGAGGAATTGGCTAAATTCTTTTAAACAAGAACCTTAAAACTCTCCAGCAAACATTTCACAACACTTTGCAAACTATTGATCATCTGGACATGCTGGATAACATTCGTTATTTCTAACTTTTAACATATTGTCTTTTCTAAACCTTTCCAAACCTGGACGCAGTGTAGTAGATTACAAAATCTATAAGTGTTTACAGATTGCTCATTAGTTCGGGCATTACAGATATGAAGAGTCAATTAGTTGACTTAGAGGCAACCTTTTGGCATTTATCAGCCTGTGATCTTTAGTCAGCGTCTCTGCTCCAACAAAACTGACTGAAACGGATGGAATTCCTCAACAGGTTATCATACTAATAACATGTTATTAATTTCAGCCATGTATTAAATCAGGGAAACATCCAAATCACATATGAGAGTGGGTCTGACACTGCATTTAGTTAACAAACCTTAGTATTTAATCGATTTCTTTAAATAGGCCTTTAGATGTCTACTGTTTAATGTGCAAGATTATATTAATCAGATGTTTTTAGTGTTTCTCTGATGGGTGTTTGGAGGAATCCAGCATGAGATAAAAAGTGGTGCTACTGTTGTTAGCCGCTGCTAAAGCTGCTTAACGATCACAGCAAAAAGCACTAAGATACACAACACACGTGATTTGCTTTCAGATGCATTTGTGGGCTAAAATTTGTCCAACAGCTATTCAGGGTATTGTCATCCAATGTTTTTATTTTTATTTTAAAAAGAAGTGTTTATCTAGTTTGTGTCCATAAAACCCATTAAAGGTTCTGTGGGTGGGCACCATGGGAACACATCTGAGGTTTAAGATTTGGACAGCGGATAGAGGGTAAAAGAAGAAAGCTGATCAAATCTCAGATACAAATAGCGAGGAAGCAATCCCTGTTCATGGCAGAAAAAGATAGATGCTGTTCCAACCTGGCCTGCAGCCAGACTCTCCAGAGGAGCCTCAGACTGTGATACATGAATAAACAAAATGTAGTTCACAATGGGACCGCTGTTATTGTTGTGGTCACTTTGCAGCCGTTGTAATTTACATGTTTGATCTGAACATGAATGTGAGCCAAACTAGTGAAGACATGGCACAGCTTAGCTCTTTGCTTGCTTCTAATTATAATAACTGATGTAGAAATTAAAGGAGACCCCTGAAGACCTCACCCCTACTGAAAACAGATCATTTTACTAATTCACTAGCGAAAATCTACAAATTGTTACTTTTGTTCAATCAGACGCGCATACAATTTTAATCCAAATCATCTTAATTGAATAGAAGAAGGTGTTTAGCTTGTGTGCTTAAAGGTTTGCAGAATTACAAAAATAACTGGTATTTAATCCTGAGTTTGGTAACTGATTTACTGACAGTCTCAGCAGTGGGACTGCACCACAAACTGCACCATCTAAATAAGTCAACTGAATGATGGCGAATGTTGCTTCCAAACCTACATGCATCATTTACTATGCAAATATGCAAGGTACTGTGATAAGTACTGGAGTGCAACCCCATACAAGCTGGATTTTAGGATGCAAACTGGTGAGCTGAGTCGTCCCTCTTTTGTTTACTGTAACAATATGTACCATTCATCATTTCCAAAACTATCTTTATTCCACTCCTAGGACAGATTTCCACCTCAGGGCTCTTCATCTTCCAATAAACAACTTTATTGTTACAGAAAATATCATTTCACTACTTCTTACAATAATGGAGAGAAATGAACGTGACATTTAAGGACACCTACAACACCAAAAACAACTGGTTGGTAAAAAAATAAAAGAATAAAGATGATGCAGGTTTTTACCTGTGAATGGAAATGAAATAAACTCATTTCTAAGAATGTGAATTCAGTCAATGCTCCGTAAATACCATGACTTTTATAGGAAAAAACATTTCACCAGAAGGAGAAAATTACCAGGCAACAGCTTGCATGCCTCAGCAGGTGAACAATTTAGAGCAATGCTAATATCATCAAATATTATTAACCCCCACAACCCAGGTGATAAGAAACTCAGCTGTTGCTCCATCACATCCAATTTACTCTGCTGCCATAATCCTTAATACTCT
The DNA here is from genome assembly GCA_037177535.1 of Pseudomugil gertrudae. Lineage (NCBI taxonomy): Eukaryota > Metazoa > Chordata > Actinopteri > Atheriniformes > Pseudomugilidae > Pseudomugil > Pseudomugil gertrudae. The sequence continues at coordinate 11,377,734 of JBAMHV010000009.1, read as the reverse complement.
GTATTTGAGTTCCAAATAATTCCATGCGACACCTGTTAGATGAGCTGTATAGATCTAGGTTTCTTCTTGAGTTTGGCTTTGACAGTCAGACAAGGAGGAATTTTCTTCCTGGCACTTTTTCCCTTCATGTGGACTCTATCTCCCACCTTGCAGATGGGACACATAAATAACTCTGTTATCAAATGTTCTTTTAGCTACAAGGATCCAATTAAGTGTCATGTCAGTAGAAATTCAGTGTGTCTTCCAGGATATGAAGCAATGGCAGGCTTTGATCTTCTGTCTGATTGAGCTCAAGATATTGTCCAAGCATGTTCAAAAACCCACACACCCTTCTCCTCTCAGTTGTTAGATGAGTTATTTGAGTTAATCTTTGCTAATGACCACTCAAATCCCCTTTTATTAAGTAGCCAGAATGGAAAAAAAATAAAATTTTTAAAAACAAGAAAGAAGCAAAATCAATAAGCAATTAAAAAGGGAGAAAGCCTCATCTGTCAGCAGGCGGACAGCAGACTTCATTTCGCTCATGAGTGCGAAGAGATGATAGCTTTGGATTTCAAATGATGGGGATTGACGTGACATGAGACTTTTCAACAATCCGCAATAATGACCTTTTCCCCGAACCTACAAACTGTCAGGTAATAACGGATCGCAGGTGAAAACAGACAATCTTTTGGCACAGGTAAAAAGTGTTACTTAGCAAATACCCCGGTGACCTATCAATATTCAGCTTGGAGGTATCTCTGGTTCAGCTCTGCTTCCACAGGCCCCATGACCTCCCTGGACAAACAACAGCCTCATTCTCTACCCTGCTGCTGACCTCATTGTCTGTTTGTGAAGGGAAAATCCAGAGTTGCATTCTGTTAAATGGCAATTGGTGCATCAACTCCGAGGGGGACAGACCTCCATACCTCCATACCTCCAGTACAGGCCTACGAATGAGCACGGATACAGCAGCCTTTCCCTCAGGACTTCACGCGAGGAAAACATGGTAAGAACAGGAAGACCAGATATTAACTACACCTTGCTCTGCCTCTATCACGTTGCTATTTTCACTTTCACACTCACAGAAACTCTTCACATCCCAGTTTCACTTCAAACTCAAATCTCACTTGTTTCTGTCACATTTCATCCTCACAAACGATGCTGAGCTGAATCTTTAACCGTTGCCGAGCTACAGAGATGCAGCGCAACTATTCCAAAGGTTAGACTGTTTTTGCCACACATAGTGTTCATAACAGTAGATTCATATAGGTTTATTTAGCATATTATGGTCCTATTTATCACAAACTTTACTATAATCACAGCAATACTGATATAAATGTCACAGAAACAACTGGTTCTCTGAATCAGCTCAATAAACACACACATACTAAATTAAGTCTATTTAAAAATCTAATTAAAGACTAACAATGCCAAGACACAATCAAAAAACAAGTCAAAGCTTCAGCTCATTGTAATGTATTCACTGAGAAGAAATACTATACAACTGGTTACGTGCATCTGGACTGGTCCGTGGTGAGTAATGTTTGGAGTTACAGAACCTGTCAGGTGCTGTTTGGGAGCAGATGGTCAGCGCAGTGGCCAGATGAAGAGTTGTAGGTGAGATCTGACAAGCCTGCTATATTTCTTACAGAGTCTTGATGGAGACATATTATCAGTGATTGAAAACCCAGCAGCTGTCAGTCATCCTTTTCAATCAGAGACAACAGAGGGAGTTTCGGGGACCAAAGGAGTTCAAGGCTGGTTAAAAGGCATTCATTCCACCTCTCATGGTAAGCTGAAGAGGCGCACCTCCTGGTGAGCATCTGACATCAAACTACTGCGGCAATATTTCCTTTTTTTTGTACTTTGTCTGTGTCTGTAGATTTGCTCTCTAGTTTCTTTGTGTCACACATGCATAGCACTAACCTTGTTAATTTCTGACTGTCTTGGTACTTTCTGCAATTTATTTAACAGCTGACATGTGATAATTTCTTTCAGCTTACATCAGGGTTTAAGTGACATTAATTCAAGTATTAACTGTTGCTTTAGCTCACAGACTGGTGAGGCTGCTGGCAGCGGTGTGTGCAGTCGGACTCCTGGGAGGCTTAGCTGTAGGTGTCTGGTTTCTAGGTGAGTCAATGGGTCTGAAAAAGAATTGCTAAATGAGACTGGAAGTGGAAACGAACGTGCAAAATATCTAGTTAGAACTTCTCACGTAGCCGTGTAGTCTCAGGTCAAAGCTAATTTACAGAGAGCCTGATGCAATTTTGTACCAGCATCTCAAACCGTCAGTATCTGATGTAGTGCTACAGCGTGTTCTGATTAACTGAGGTGGTGCTCTCATATTGTTAGTAAAACCTGAATGCCTGCAGCAGATTCTTTTATTTGAGAAATGTGAGTATAGTTGATAGATTTTTTTGGCCTTACTGATTAAAAAGCCATCATAAGACAGAATTCCTCCTGAAATAATATTCTCTAAGAAAGTAGAAGGTAAAAGGACACTTGTTAGTGCTCTCTGCAGGTCAGACTAGCATATTTTCCACTAAACGCTGTGTGTTGTGCTTTAATTATTTATTTTGAGACATATTTTAATGCAGATATGGCTGCAAGTATAATGAAGCTGTTCCAGTTCTCTGGCCAATTAGGCCCCCTGGCACAAAAAGAGAAAGCTAAAATGGGTATAAATCTTCATATGATTCATCATTCACATCCTAAAAAAGAAATCTTTAACAGAATTCAACATAAATCGGAGCTTGGCAGCCCATGAAAGTAAAACTGATAGAGCAACATATGGGTTTTAAAAGTGATCTCATATTTAGATTTCATGGATAACAAACTGGGGATGTTTTCATTTAATATGTTATATTATATCGCCCTAAACTCTCTTATTCTGATATTTTTTAACCTCATGTCTCACATGTCCTCCAGCTTCATGGAAGCAGACCAGTAAATGAAGGTTTTGGAACATTAAAAAAAAAGTTATTTTATTTGGCTTTTTCTCTCGTTAGCTGCCATCTGGATATGAAGTAATTCAATTAGATTATTTTCTGTAGAGTAAAACTTCCACTGTCTGGGTCTTTAATTCAGATTATCTATTTACATTTAGAAAACTTTTTTTAGCCTGTTTTTCTGTGTGAATAATAAACAACATCATTATCTGCTTTTAGTCAAGCTTCTGCTGAGGCCGTCCTCTTCCCAAACTTCAGTAGGGCTTGGAGATACAAAGGAGACGTCATTCTGCAATGTGACAGAGGACGTTTCCATCGCTGACCCACGGAAAGGTCTGTTTTGTTTCTCTCCAGGTTTTATGAATTAATCAGGGCAGTGAGTGTGTGGCTGTTCAGCTTACTTTTATGTGATTCATTAAACAGGATCATGGGTCACTTCTGAAATGTTTTTTTTAGCTGAACAGTGTTTAAATGAATATTCAGCAGCTTCCTCTTGTTGTATTTTACTCACTCCAGAGAGATTCCCACTGAGTGTCATAAAAAAATCATACATAATGACCTGCTTGTATTGACTGCATTTGCATAGATGCGTGTGCTTTCCCCAAATCGTTGCCCACTCGAATCAGAGGTTTGCTCATTAGTGCTGACTGAGAGCTTATCTCTGGAGGGATTTTCAATCAATCAGGTTCAGTGTTTTACAGAATCAGCCCAGAAAACTCCCTCCTGGAGATCCAGCTGGGGAAGCTACCTACGTGGTTGCCAGTGTGCTATGAAAGGTGGAATTCATCACTAGGAACACTGGTTTGCAGACAACTGGGTTATCTAAGGTGTGTCTGCACTCATGGGAACTCACACATGCTTTCTCAGCATATTATGCTCAACCCTGAGATTGAGGTCAGGGTGCCAACTCTGGTGTAAATTTTGCCAGCTTTGCAAAGGCTTTGCTTATTTATCATGTTTTAATTTAATTTTATAATATTCTGCAGTATATGAGTGTGAATTATACACGTTCCCTCTGTAATTAATTGTTCTAACTGTCTCTTGCCAGACTGACCGAGCACAAAGGAGTGAATCTAACAGATATTGGACCAAACTACACAAACGGCTTTATACAAATTACCTCAGAGCACAAGAACAGTCTGGAAAATATTTGGCAGTTCAGGTAAAGCAGATTGTCTGATGACTTCATACGCATAATTATACATGGAAAATCAAGGCTACCAACAGCCTAATTGTGCTTCATTAATGAACCAATTTATTCTCATTTAGGGGGAGCTGTATTACAGACAAGGTTATTGCATTGCAATGTTTTGGTGAGTAATTAAACTCAACTTCTGGTTTGATATTACACCTAATACAAAGCTCAGAACACAGTGCATGATTGTGTTTTCTACAGCACTTTTTGACCTGTCCAGTTAAACTCCTTACTGATGAATGGTTCCCTGTGTAGAGTGTGGAACCCGTGCAAAGCTGCCCAGGATAATAGGGGGAGTCGAGGCCACGCTGGGCAGGTGGCCTTGGCAGGTCAGCCTCTACTACAGCAACCGTCACACCTGCGGAGGCTCCATCATCACCACTCAATGGATAGTAACAGCTGCCCACTGTGTGCACAAGTAAGACCGCTGACCTTACAACATTATAGGTCAAAGGTTAGAGCAGCTTTGAAGGACAACAATGAGTCATTAACAGCTGGATACCATCCCTGTTATCGATGTCTGCCTTGTGTTTTCTTCTTTCAAATATCAGCTACAGGCTACCTCAGGTATCCAGCTGGGTGGTATATGCTGGCATTGTTACCCGCAGCTCTGCTAAAATGGCTCAGCATACGGGATATGCTGTGGAGAAAATCATCTACAACAAAAATTACAACCACAGGAGCCATGACAGCGATATAGCTCTGATGAAGTTGCGAATGCCACTCAACTTCTCAGGTGTGTCCTCTGACAAGCATGAGATGACACGTGCAACACAAGATGTTCATAAATGGGAAACATGAAGATGAAACGATTTGATGTAGTTAGTGATGTAGCATGTCAGAAAATGTATTTTTCCTTTTTAACTAGATGCAATCAGGCCCATCTGTCTGCCCCAGTATGGCTATGATATCCCAGGTGGTACACAGTGCTGGATTTCTGGATGGGGCTACACACAGCCTGATGGTGGTGAGATGATGAATCATTGCTTCATATTTTCTCCCTGCTATAAGTATATTTCAAACACAGTGTCAGATTGTGATGAAAATATTGATGTAACAGCTTCAAAATGCATCTTTCCTCTTTAAGTTCACTCACCTGACACCCTGAAAGAAGCACCGGTTCCAATAATAAGCACAAAGAAATGCAACAGCTCGTGCATGTACAACGGAGAGATCACGCCGCGGATGCTTTGCGCCGGCTACAACGAGGGGAAAGTGGATGCATGTCAGGTCAAATGGATGTTTGAAAAACTACTTTGTGGAAGCCTTTTAAATATCCATCCCATATTGTGAGGTTTGTTCACCACTTAATTAAGAGTTTCTGTCTCTACCTCTCCAGGGGGACAGTGGGGGTCCTCTGGTTTGCCAAGATGAAAATGTGTGGAGACTGGTTGGGGTCATCAGCTGGGGAACAGGCTGTGCTGAGCCAAACCACCCAGGAGTTTACACCAAAGTGGCTGAATTCTTGAGCTGGATCTATGATATAATTGAGGTAAACTTTTTCACCACATATTTTGAAAGTTCCTAAATCTTAATTTATTGCTAATGTGTGCTTTGACTGTGCTTTTATGACAGCTGTTCTGTACTAATACCAAAGTAATGGCCAGTTTATGTTCTTGAAATCAATAGATGAAGTTATAAAATAGTTTGTGAAATAGCTCAAATTCCCCTAATGTGATCAGTGTCATATTGTTTATTATGGCTCAATGGGTCTAAGCAGGAGCTTTTGATGATATTTTTTTATTCACCTTCATTTCTAATTTGATTGAAATGCTTTTGAAAACCATTTTTATGTCCATATTATTTACTTACAAAACGGAAAAAACATATCAGTCTCTCATTCTATGTATTATCAATGTTTCATAACGTACGCTGCACAATGAATAAGAATAAAATCTTACTATTTACTAATTACCACTTTTTCTTTGCAGAACTATTAATAGCTCAAGGAAAACATGAAGAGGATGCTGCTGATGTAACGAAGATTTTTGATAACTATAATTATATATTTATATTTTACATGTCTGTTATATGATGTACACACAGTGGAAATATAGAAATACATTTTTACGTTATGTTTTTCACGTATTAAATATAAATTATGCCTCTGGGAAACGTGTCAAGCGTGTTTATTGAACCACATGCTATTTGTTTCCGCTGTGTGACGTTTCATGCTGTTTCCATAGCAACCGACAACATTAGCCAAGCTTGTATTATAATGTTAGCGTGATATATTTAGACATTTGTTTGGTTCGTGTGAATCATTATATTGTATATTTATTGTTAGATTCCCCTTCAAGTGAAATATTTTTAAAGACACGACAGCCAAGCTGGTTTATAGCTTAAAAAACAAACAAATTTTAAAGTTTTCTACTTCTTGTATTAGCTAAAAGCTAACTAGCTTGAGGTGAGGGACCGATACGGCGTTCATCTTAAAATGTCCTTCACTGGAAATACAAAGGATGTTTTGCAACAGGTCTGCCAGTTTTGGTCCATGTTGGATGATCTATCTGAAAATGACCCCGCTGCCTACCGCAAGTTCACAGAGAAACAGATTATAGAAGGAGCTAAATTCAGTTCACCACCTGAGCTCCACTCTTGTGTGCTCACTCAAATACTGGTAAGTTCCAGCCATTACTGCAAATTTCCCACTGCAAACAAGTCAACTTGCCCCATCACAGGAGGAAACTTACTAGCTACAGTGTGTGTGTGTGTGTGTTAGAGAGAAAGAGATAGAGCATGAACACCCTTCTTCCCCTAAAATATATGGTTTAAGTAAGTGCTTTTTTGCCAATAATATATTGTTTATCTAATTTTTTTCCCTTCACACTGGTGTTAATATTTATTAGCCTTTTAGAGCAAATAAATTCCCAGTTAATTATGGGTGTGCTTCCTAAACAGGATGAAATGAAATACATACAAGCTATCCCACAGTTTCAGCTCTGTCTGGCTCCCCATTCGAAACATGCGACTTCTAGCATGTTCTGTAAAGCTGTCAAGCACGGGTCCATTTATAGCCAAGAAATGTGACATGTTTTGATTTTCCCCTTACATCTGTGTTCTTATCAGGAACCGAAAACAGGCTTGCTGTACATTAATATATGCAGCTGGAAATGTGTATCTGCGCCCCAGGATTCAAGCACCCTTTTATCAGTGTGTGCAGGAAAATTGGAAACAGGCACAGACGAAAACCAAGGTACATTGCAAGCAACAAAGCCATCCTTTGTGTTACATGACATAAACAATGTACTCAAAGGCTTTTGTCTACAGGCCGGTTTGCTGTGTGGGATGTAGCATTAAATCCTGCAGTGCTACAAGAAAGCAATGAAGATAAAACAGATAAAAACAATGTCTATAGGCTGGTCCTCAGTTTTGCCCAGCAGCAGCATGGGATGCGGTTATCTCAGGAGTACAAAATTGTCAACTGCAGCCCAAAAAGTAGTCCAGGTGACTTACACCGCCGGCTTGGGTTTCAAATGCTGCCCAACACCTCAAAACAAATGGAAACAGGTAGAGGAAACATTTACTCTGATAAGCCACTGCATGCTTAAGTTGAATCTATTTTCCTGTCCTCTACAGGTATCATAAACCACCTACCAGTCTCTCATAATCTATAGTTTCCTTTTCACAGTCAGTCAGACTCCAGATGCCCTCCTGAGGCTGATCTCTTCTACACGATCAGAGAAACAAGACGAGGTTGCCACATCCCAAATTAGCAGTAAACCCACGAAGCACACAAAGAAGGATTTGATCCAGGTCATCTCCACCGCTTTTGTTGAGCCTCAGAAGCCGGAGTACCAACTTGAGGTGAAGACTGATGCCGCGGGAGTTCCTTGCAGCGTGGAGCTGACAGTAGAATTGCCAAAGATACGCTCTGTGTCAGAGTGCCAGCTGAGCCTGTCCAAGGTAAATGGTTATAAACTCACCTGAACAGTTATAATGAACTACTCAGACCCCAGTCTGCATCACTGCATAGCTGGGTGCCATAAAAAATACATAACTGGTCTATAATGAGCATCGCGATGCAATCTGTTTTGCCTTACAGGATGATGTCTTACTGGAAGTGGAGGATGTTTACTATTTACTTCTGGAGTGGCCAAAAGGCGTGAACGAGAACACTGCCTCTGCCATATTCAACAAGAAAACACAAAGACTTAGACTGAAAGTTGATATTCTGTGAACATTTTCTATGCACACAGAATTCAGTAAGCAAATAAAATACAGCAGCAAACAAACGATGCAGTGTCAAAAGCAGAGTAGCCTGCAGTGTGACCCATGGTCTGCCTCAAACTACCAATTATTTTCCTTCTAAAATGATCTTGTTTTAATGGAAAATCTTTTTTTAGACATGTGTAACACCGTCCCTTTTGTCTTGTGGGTTGATCTGCAGCAGCAAAGTTACCGCCCCACTTCCTCCCCTTTTCTCCTCTCTTTTCCGAAACAATAACTGGCTTTAATGACACGCTGCAGAATCTGTTTACTAATATGTGGGTGTCTGAGTGGGTGTATAATGGCTAAAAGCCGGTGAAGTGTCATTAGCATATGTAAAGGGGAATAACTGTCAGCAAAATGATCCATGCAATAATTTAAGTTTATTAAAACATCAAAATCGATGCACAACAACATCACTGTTTGGCAATTCAGAACAAGTGAAAAATGTATGTAAACACTTTCATTTTGAGGTGCATGTGTTATGCACTGACAAGCTAACATTGTTTTGTATGTAAAAGCTTCCAGGTATGGCATTACTGACATTAAATTGTAACTCCACTTGTTAATTTTGAGCTATAAACATTGTGTAATGTGCATGTAATTAAACAATTCCCCAAATGTAAAGTCAAATTCTTGGTATATGAAACATCCATCCATCCAGCCAATCCCAGTTCACAACGGGCGGGAGGCGGGGTACACCCTGGACAGGTCGCCAGTCCATCACAGGGCCGGTATATGAAACATTCATTTTTAAAACATGGCTGTGTATTTAGAGCCGTTATATCTGTTGGTCCCAGAAAATGATGTAATAACAGCTATAATTTCTTTTGGCATCACATGTTTTTATAGTGGCTTCTGGGTCCAGTGGGAACAACTGAGGTTTGCAGCGCTGATCTCTGGTGTTTGGGGCTTTACCTCCGCTCTCCATGGTCCTCCTCCACCCACGCCACAATCTTCCCCTCCCAGCCAGGCACAACTGCCCCATCTTGAAACACCTGAACAGCCGAGAGAGCAGAATTTACATACAGGACAGACACGCATCTCAAATGTACAACACAAAGCTTTTTGATGGGAAGTGAAAATAACTACTCAGTGTTTTCACATTCTCTGGGATGGAAATGAGTCACCTCACAGTGTTTTAAATAAAGAGCAGGTGTAGTTGATATTTGCATATCTTCCTCCACAACTACTGTTTTACATTGTACCTGCTGAAGTTGACGTGAAAAGATGTAGGGGCTGCAATTTAACTCCCACGCCTACCTCCTCTTTCACTGTGCCAAACTCCGGGTCAAGGGCCTTGAAGTGGTATCTGAAATTGCCTTGTCTGTCAACAGCAGCCTTGAAGTCTCGAAGTGTCACTTCACCCAGCCTGTAAGCACACACTGTCAGTCATGATCTATACATTCCTACACCCACATAAGCCTTCCTGGGATCAATATAAAGCCTGTTTTAAACCTCTGGTCATGTCTTAATCCAGCTCCAACCTAAACAACAATTTGTCTGAAAATCATACTCTGCAACGAAGAAATAAACAAAGCCACAGCTACATAAACCCGGCATTAAGTGCTTTTATGTTTACCTTTTCGGGATGTTAATCAGAAATGGAGTGAGCGAGCGGTCTGTGAAGTAGAGCACTTTAGTGGAGACGGCAGCGTCCAATCCCGGGCTGCTGTGCGAGTGTGCCATTTCTGCAATATATGACACGAACAAGAAACATTTTGGCAAAATCAGCCTCACAGTCAGAAATACTGTCTCTTTCAATATCAACACAACTCAATGGGACAATTTGATTTAGCAACCCATGCAGAGGTGTTGCAGAGGATGACAACTATGAAGCAAAACAAGCATTTTGTTTGTCTCACTTGAGCTCGGCGGCCATGAGTCACGGTCTGTTGAGTTGGCTCTGCGTCCTGGTGATTTAAATTCCTCCTAGAATAAGGACCAATTACTCATGGTAAACAGTCAGATTTGTCATAGTTGCTTGAGTTATGATTTGTCAGGTGTCAAACATGTTCCAGCATTTTGAAATAGTCTGAGTGTTTACTCCTCTCTCCTGTCTGCGCTGGGTGTCTAAGGAGTGCAGTCGGTCCATCAGACTGGCCACCCCTTGCTCCAAGGTGTCCAGGGTGTGATGTTGAGGATCATGGCCCGAGAAACTGTCTCTTAAACTTCTGAGTGCTTCTCTGACAAGCTGCAGCTCCTCACCCTGTGACAAAACAGCCCCGTTATTGCATAATCTGTGTTTACTCCAGTTTAAATAGAAAGGTTGAGATGCTGTAATAAAGAATTTGAGAAAGGTTGCTAGAAGGAAAGTTAAAGGCTAAATATTATTCTCCAAGTTAAATGTGTTATTTGTATCATGCAGAATATTGCTTTAGATGAACGTACAGTATGTGGTCGCCACATCAGTTCAGGTGAACAAAGAGCATGAGTTAAAACTTTGCATGATGTATGATTTCAGAAGCTCTACTTAGGAAGATTGTGGCATTCATGACAATCTTTGTATTGTGGATTAGTTTTTAGTAAAGAAAGCAAATCCTTCCGACAAACACTCTGGAGAACAGTTGAGAATAATTTAGAGCTGAAATATAGTCTTTGTGATGTTTTCTGCTGTTTAAGATGCAACAATGAAAAAGGGAATTACAATAATCGAGATATTGCAGATCGGGCCCTAATGTTATAATTTACCTCAAGAGAAATAAATGTATTTTTCAGTCATTCATTTAGGATGACTTGCAGTGAAGATGGATGTAATCATCGTACTTGTCTTCAAAACGTTCAAAACAAGGTGCATTTTGGCACTTAGATAGATCTAAATCAGATAGAAGAGTTAATGCCAGATACGTTCTTCCCCTGTAAGAATATCTTTTCATTAAGGTCCAGGTCATCTGTAACTCCCAGAGCCACCTGCTAAATGTGTTTTTAATAATTAAAAATGATCACAATTGTTTCTTTTCATTATAATATTTAGTTTTGTTAGGAAATCTGATCACCTGATTACTAACACCACCGATCGACTGAGTTTCATGAGATGTGTTCATCCCTCCAATGACACATCTTAAAAGGATGCCACAGCAGAAGGCAATCCACTTTAAATACTGCAGGCAATATTTTTAATAAAAATGTATTCTTTTATGTGGTGGGGGGGGGGGGGGGGGGGGGGGGGGGGGGGGGGGGGGGGGGGGGGGGGGGGGGGGGGGGGG
>JBAMHV010000009.1:11334791-11349685 GCA_037177535.1 Pseudomugil gertrudae | reverse complement strand
TATATATATATATATATAAGTACTCAGCCGCTACCATGATGACTGACAGGTCTCTGGTCCAATCAACATTCAGCATCAGTAATGTTTAGTGACGTAGATTGTGCGACAACTCGAAGCGGAAATACCGGTAGTAGCCTGCGTGCAGTTTCGTATTCCTCATAAGCTCGTAAGTAGGCAACTACCCGTTTCCGAAAGGTACAGTTTGTACATATTTACCATACGTTTGCAAACAGGTAGTTTTAACTTTATCTGGACATAGTACGTAGACTAGATTTAAACCGGTTGTGTACAGTTATAACGACGTCTTCAGCATTAGCTAATGAGTTGAGCTAACAGCGGATTGTTACATGTAACAGTCTTTATAGTGTATAATTTATTATTTTCATTCTCTCCAACCTTAAATTTAATTATGTATAATTAACAGAAAACGTCAGTTTGTGTATTTTTACACAAGCGTTTCTTTACAGGAGGAGTCATCATGTCCAAGCAGCCGATGGGAAAGACGTTGTTGAGGAATGTAATCCGCCACACAGATGCTCACAACAAGGTGCGCTCGAGTTCATGCGGTTGTGTAAAGAAATTACTATCATTTAACTTCTATAAGATACAACTCTGCAACTATAAGAAATAACAGCTTGTGCGCTTAAAGGTATTTTCTGCTACATTCTCTACATCTGATTAGTATGGTAATGTTTATCTGACATGTCTTGTTAAAGACGTCAAAGTTAGAAACACACAATGACGAGGGAGAAGGAAGACATTTCAAGCTTATATTATCTGCTTGTCCGGCAACAAAACTAACAAGACAGTTAAAGAACAGAAACTGTTCAATTATCCAGAAAAGATCTGATCAGATGAAACGAGAGAAAACACTTGTTGTATTACTGTGTTCTGGTGAAGCAGAAAATGTGATATATTTATATGATGTACTTTTCTTTTCTTTCTGATGAAAAATCTATTTTCTAAAGTCAATTGACACACAATTGCTTAACATTTGACAGTTATTGTTGATATAGCCTCTTGTACTTAAGTAGATCAATTCTACCCTCTGCTAATGTGTATAAACTTTCTAGACAGCCACATAAACACCAGATATCATTCTACAGCAGCCACAATGTCGGTAATGCCTGCCCTAGAAATATCTGAATTTGCTTTGATTTTAAGCCTCGTGAAAAAATGTCAGCAAATGACAATTATCTCAAAATGGCAAATAATTTGTCCATCATTATGAAACATTAATAGTGGCTGTTCTGTAAAAGCCTGGATGGTTGGAAAATAATATTGTGGATTAGCTTTACTCGTAAATGTAGTTCTTTATTGTAGTTGTTTAACAGGAGAAACAGTTAAAACAGCTTCCGTCAAGTTTTGTCTTTATTACTGATTGATCATGACCTGATGGGGGTAATTATTAATCTATTTTAAGTGAGTCGCTGTGTGGAGAACCTGTGTGCAGTGTCTTACCTGCATTACAGTGTACTGGATCCAGAGAGAAATCCTGCAGGGGAGCTAAACTGAGCTCAGCATTGAGGAGAAAAAATGTTCACAGTTTAAATAAAAATTCAACAAGTTGCTGGCATCAAATCCAAAGTGAGATTATTTCCAAAAATAATAGAACTTTAGTTTTACGTGTAGATTTTGTACCTTTTTCAACACACCATTACCCATGGGTTCTACCCAGCCAACAGTCATTATAAACAATGATCTCCAGGGTTTGCTTGGCACAGTTAACTGCACACAACAAACTAAAAACACTCTCAGTAATAATGACACCCAGCTGGCAGACTGACATCCCTCCTGATTGGCTCTTCAGGTCTGTTGGTTGGAGAAGACAGCTGAAGTTTTGTGCCAGTCAGCTCCACATTGCACCTTTTTTTTTCTTAGTAATTTTTTACTCCTTTATCACCATACTATATGTGTATACTTATTTTAATCCAGTGATCATTTCTGATCTTGGTTACAAAAGCTGTTTTAAACTAGAAAATTGTTGACACTCTTCAAAATGTTTTTCTTTTTTCCTCCTGCTAACCATCAAAGCCGACCCAGGCTTTGTTATATATTAGAGTTTGTCTTAGGCCTCCATCTCTGTAAATTCAGACAACACAGATCATGATGCTGACATGTCTGTGCTCAGCAGCTGCTGGGCTGTTCTTTGGGATTACCTGATCATCATTCATTCAGTCATACTTTTACTACATGTGCACAGAAAGGTTGTGCATTTTAAGAATATTTAATATTTTTCTGTGCTCATATGGCCATCTACAAACTTTAGTCATATCATTCTTATATTTTCCAATCTTGAACGTGTCAGTTTATTTAGTTGTTTCTGACAAATGTTAGCGTACTTACTTACACATGGTTATTTATACCAGTACTTCAATTTGTATTTGTTTAAAAATGGCTTGAAGAGACATTGTTTGCTTGTGTGCTTCATGAGACATGTTTTAATCACATCTACAACAGGCTCTCAGACTTTTCTGCTGTGTCTCTCCAACCCATGAAAGCTTTTTTAATACACATGTAAAAAATGTGCTATTGCCATGCATACTATTTTTTACCTGTAAGGTTTTCCAAATTGATAACACTACAAACTGTGTTGTTGGCATTTTGGCACATGGATGTGTGTGAACTTCTGATCCTTTATGTACATGAGTGTGTAGTCTTTCATGCTCATGTTGTTGTTGACCTCCTGCAGATCCAGGAAGAGATGGAGATGTGGAAAATGCGAGACTGGGAGATCCAAACATCCCACCACAAACACATTCCTACAGACGGTATGAGGTAGGAGCAGTGAATGTCCCAGTTTGATTTGAGTCATCCAAACACCAGTGACACCCCCTCTCCTTTGAGACACACAGTGTTTGTCTCTCAGTTCTGAGGGCTGGTAGTGTACGTTGTTTTGAGGATTTATGTATAATGGTTTTGTTGCAGAGGGCATATGCACTGTGATCGAGTGTCTGATCGACTTGGAGTCAGGAGTCGCAGCAGAGAACGAGTAACGGAGCATGACGACAGAGAAGCTCGATATTGGACCCGCAAACTTTATGAATTTGAGGCCGGTGATCCTGACAGGTACGCAACATGGCTAAATGTTGTACTGTTATTTCACTACTTACTGAAATGTAAATTGCTTTCCTTACAGTACATGTGTTCCTGTACTGTTGTGTAATCAGCAGATTTATACAAGAGTGCAAAATGTGCATGTCCATTGTGTTCTCATCACAGATGGGGACATAGTGGCTTCAAGGAGCTTTACCCTGAGGAGTTTGAGAGTGATGGGTAAGCAAAAATACACAACCACACCAAGTAATACAAGAAATTATACAAACTCATCCTTTACCGGTTTAGGCTGAGGTTCCTACAATGATACCAGGAGAGGTTGTTTTTTGGCTGAAGCTATATATAGAGGAATAATTAATGTTCACAAGCCTAATCTCTGTGGTTAGAATAGTTGGAATAACCCAATATGGTAATATTTAGCAGCAAAAATTCAACCAGTTAACTTTTGTTGTTTTGAAAAAAGAAACAAAAACATGTTGTCCATTTTTCCTGCAGAGAGAAAAGAGGCACTTTGAAAAATACCGGGCGCCGCAAAATGAAGAAATCCAAGTCTGACGCAGAAGCATGCCTCTCAAAACATTCAAAAAAGTCCTCGAAGAAGAAAAAGAAAAAGAAGAAAGCAGAGGACGGTAAGAGGAAGAAAGATGAGTCCTCAACCAGCGAGAGCAGCAGTGATGACAGCAGTGCCATGAAAGACAAGCAGAGGAAGAGGAAAAGGACTAAAAGCAGACAAAAAACCAAGAAAACTGTGAAGTGCAAAGGGAGAGACGAGGACAGCAGCGCAGGAGGCAGTAATGAGCAGGACAACAGAGAGAAAAAGACTCGCAGTCGTAAAAAGAGAAAGCAGGACTCAGACTCAGGGTCACTTTCCAAAAAGAGAAGGAAAAACTGGAAGGCAGCAGGAGAGGAGAGCTTGGATGATAGTTCTGCAGACTGAGACAGATGCACACCTAATGACCAAGAAAACTGCTGCAAATGCCTTTTATTCACCTGAGCTGACAGAAGGCTCTCCACTGCGCACCTGTTCTGTCTTGTATTTTGTTCAGTATTGACAGGCCTGTGCTTTTGGTCCTTTCTGTAGGCGGGGGACAGTCTCATCAGCTCTGCACTGGTCAGCAGCAGCCGCATGAAAAGGAGAAAAGAGGCAGTGTCGTATTCAATGTTGTTTTTTTTATCTTATTTCAGACTTTTGTCCTGAAATTTTAAGGGAAAAAAGTGAAAATATGCAGCATTTCATATGTTTTTTAGTAAATGCATTTGTTTTTAAATTTTTTAGTATTTTTCAAACGTAAAAAAAAATCTCTTTTTGTTTAATAAATTATTTTTTATAATTCTATTAAAAAGGTACAATATAAAAAGTTTGTTTCAGCAATATTCTGCGTTCAAGCTCGTTTTTTATAGGAAGAGGATTTAATAGAAAAAACAATGTCAAAGTCATTTTAAAAGTCACCCATTAATCTGCATTACAGGACATTTTATTCAGATTTGATGGCGGTAACCTAAACGTAACGCATTTGAAGCTCCATCCTGCGAGTTACATGTTTCACATTTTAATTACATCCTTGTAAACGGTACAACACGCTTCCGCGGAGCTTTTAAACATGAACTTGTTTGAAGCCAAAGGACTGTATCAATCATGCTGAATACATGTTAAGTGATTACTAATTCATAGTTGAGAACTTTGAAATCCCCTCTGAGTGAGAACAGAGCATTTTCTGATAGGATGTCTTGTTATTATTTTGATTTGTCGAGTTGTTTGTCAAGAAAAAAACACACACAAGGCGGTCTCGTCTCCACGGACAACCGATGATCAAACACCTCATCGCAATCCTGCCTGCATGGAAAGGCTCTTCGTTATCAGGCAGAAGATAGACGTTAATAAGCTGCTGTTCGTGATCAAAGTGAATGCACTTAGTGACTTGTCAGAGACCTCTTTTGCTGTTGACGCTAGTCAGGAACTCGGGAGTATCTCTGCTCAGTAGTGATAAGCAGCAAATCGTGCTCCTCTGTAATGCGTTTGTTTCTGTGATGTAGGAGGAAAGAACCATTACTGCCATTAGCAACCCTAAAAATGTGCTGTTTTTTCCCCAAGACCCATTAGTAAGTTTATTTTAACCTTATTAATATTATGTTTGTGTAAACCTGGTAATAAATCATGAGTCTGTACCATCTGGGTATTCAGATAATCTGATGCCAAGGGAAGTGTTGGTAAGCCTCTTTGAAATTGTGTGCTCTGCAAAAGCCTGAAGCACTTTCCTAAGTCTGTGTCAATAGGCTAAGTGTTCTCTCCAAGAAACACAGAGTGAGCCGAGTTCAGTTTGGCTGCAGCTGCACGAGCCTTGGATGCGGAAAAAAGGAAATGAAAGTCAAGTCAAATCTGTGCTGATGGAGGTTTTAAATAAAACAGTAAATAACCAGTCTGACAAAAAGGTCGAGGCCATAGCGGAGAGTTTATGAACAGCTGTTCTCACTGTTGAAATGATAATAAATGTAAACCTTTCCAGAAAGCCTCCGTTGGACTAAGGCTGCATCATTTTGTATTGTCCACCACTGCAAATGGCCACAGATGGAGCCACAGTGTTGATTCCACTTTTATCAAATTCTTTTCCACAGCGATGAGATTCGCTAGAGGCAAGACACGAGGAATGGATACACTCGTTTGTTTCAGGATCAGAGAGGATTACCTCAACACGGACCAGATCAGAGGTTGTGAGCGGACATCCCGGGTCTTTATATAGATGGATAATAACATTTAATGTAATACATTTCACATGCTGAGCTAGTTAATAACTGCTGGAGAACAGCAGTGGTGTTAAATATAAACACCACCAGCTCAGACAAGCACACAAGCATTGTCATTAGATCAAACACACAAGCTTGGTGTCATCATTTTACATAGCTAAAACAGTAGCATGTAATATGGTTGTTATGTGACAATTTCTAAAACTTTTTCTTTTAAAATGCTTTTTTAATTATTTTTTAAATCTACCACTTCTTGGTTGCTTCATATGTCAGCAGATTTTGAAACTTGGCTGGTGGCACAATCGTCTAAATCCTAATTAAGGGTCCAAGCAGCACCGGTACCTCATGCTTTTCTCTCATAATGTGATGGCACAGCAGAAACCATCTGGCCTGGAAACACGAAACATCACAACTGTGTCCCACATATATGGGGGAAAAAACGACCCTGAGGTTTTGCAGAGCTGGTGCTGTAAAACTTTAGTTCATGTTTTCAAAATGAACTTAAAAGGTTTGAGCAGGAATCAAGCTTTCAATGACGTTTGGTATTTGAAAGCTAAGACTGAAGAAACAAAGTCTTCAGGTGATCCTGTTTGTTTTCTTTTTGCTTTAGGGGCAAAACAACAAATGCAAAATTAGGATAAATCCAAATTAGCATAAAACTGGTTTAGAGTGTTTTGTAATGGCAGCTGTCAAAGTCTGCTTGCACCGTAGAATTTTGTATTCAAAGCAGATGCATTTTGTGTGTGTGAGTGTGCTTTTTAAAAATATATTGTTAACCATAAAAACGAATCTGTAGATCAACTCTGTGCACACTTTACTATCTTGTTAAATAAAATGAGGTCATTACTGCATCACTGGACATTAAAGGTTTCAGCACAACAGCAGTAATTAATTGACAAGCCTTATGATCATGTCAAATAAACGGTTACATGGATAATGTGAAACTGTATTGTGTCTTAGATTATGTTTTAGGCTCAACACGCACACATAGTTATGCAATATAAGATTGTATTTTTAGTGAAGAAGGTTAATTGCCTTCACTAAGTCGAGGCTCAGAATCGCTGATGCTCTACACTATGTGTTCACTGTTGGCTGTCTTCTGGGTGAAATCTCAGCCTTCTCCTACATAAGCAGATTTGGTGTTGAATAATGGTCACAGACAGGAGCTGACATAAATACATTCCCTGCTGGGAGAAATGGTCTGCAGCACATTTCCAGGCTGTGTCAGTAGGTAATGGAGAGATGGTTTGGGTCTGAAAAGTTTTTCTGATAGTCCACAAATCACACCATAAAGTTCAGTCTTCCTTAAGATAACTTAAGGCTGTGTGTAATGGCAATCTTAGAGACAAAAAAAAAAAAAAGAAATAGTTGAAGTATGATGATGAGAGACAAAAGGATGACCCTGTTTTTGGATTTAATCTTCTGTCACAGCGGTTGCAAATAGGAGACACGAGAGATTGAAAACCTCCAGTATCACTTCTCTTTTGGCATCGTGTTTTTTTTTTCCTCCACATCTTTGCTGTCCATATGGCTCTCTGTTTATCTGAGTCTGCAAACCAGGTTGTAATCACAGGAAGGAGACGTTTTCTGTCACAGCAGACAAATATCACTAATACGCCCAGATTGTATCACCTGGTGTCCTGTTTTGTTTTGTTTGGCTAATTTCATTTGACAACATATAAAGCAATTAAATACATCATAAAAACAATTAAAAAATATATATATTTACATGATTTTTTTAATAGAACGCCACAATTTCATTTCTGTTTCTAACAGTAAAACATTTTGATTTAAATATGCCCTAATTTATTGTGTTATCTAATTATGACGTTCATCAGTAATTTGTGCCTGTATGTATCACCATGACAACAAGTAAAAAAAACCCACTGAGGGCCATGAGACATTTTTATCAGCTGTTTTACACTGAGTGTTTTCCATTTATATAGAGAAAGGCACTCTAAGGATTTTGTTAAATTATTAACTGCGATCTTGCAATGATTGATAATCTATCAGGTGTTTATGTGCAGTGTTGATTTTAAATGCTTAAGAGGTAAAAAAAAATGTAAAGTTAGACCGCCTTTCCAAAAGCTAACATTCACAAAATTCCTGAGTGCGTGATCATTGCACGCTTTCTGCTAATAGCTGAAATAAATACATTCTCGCCTCAGTCTGCTGTTAATTGGGAACCATGAGCAGCTTTGTCTCCACCTTGTGATGAGCTTCAGATCTTACAGCCTTGCATAATAACAGCTGGATGCATTCAGCCTCACGTCCAGCTGGCATGTCCCTCGTAGTTCCGCGTCCCACTCCACCTCGTCCCCGCCGAGATGCTTTCACAGAAGCCTTATAAATAGCACTGAAGAATCAAATATTTATCATTTCATGAGTCCCTCGCTGCAGTGGACACTGCAGCACAAGAAGAAACTGCCACTGATACAGTTAACCCACACAAAAAAATTTAATACCCTTCATGAGGGGATAAATGGTCCAAACTTTGACATACTAAATAGGAAGGGGTGTGATGACACAGGTTTTTAATGTAAAAACTTGCAGCCAACACCCAAATGCTCTGTAAAAAGTCATGTGACATATGACTTACTTACTTACATAGTTAGTACACATACACCAATGTTTTAATATACTTATATATGCCTTTTTTGTTTGTTGCCTTTTATCTAGACCAGCCAGATACGGTACTGATTAATATACAGTCACATCTGGAACAATACCTATTTAACATCATACAGTCCAACCGGTTCTCACATCCACCCTCCCTACGCTGACATTAGAAATTGGCCTTTGAAAACGTTCTTTTACAGTTTTTCTTATTGTATAGACTGGTGGTGATACTTGTCCTTGTATCTCGTGTCTTCTGTGCAAAAGTTCTTGTTTTTCCAGTTTTTTCTTTTTTCTTCTTTTTCTTTTTTTTTGTTTGTTTTTTTGGAAAGAACCCAAAAACATGATTGACATAACAGGATACCTGGCTTTTCACTTTACAGTTACTGCTTGATGAAGTTTTTTTTTCTTTTATCTTCTTTTTTTTAAAAACAATTAAACAGTCACATCCACCCCCCCCCCACCCCCCCCACAACCCCTCCATTGGCGTGTCACAGAAAACAGTGAAAATGAACAATCTAAAAGTAATGCTTCCCACCATCAGAGCGGGAGGAGATGCCAGAGGGGTACGGTTATGACTACAGTGAGCAGCATCCTCCATTCATACATTTTTAAGAATAAGGCACTGCTGCATAAAGAAAGGACATGGTCAACAAACCTCTCCGGGGATATGATGGGGAAGCAGGATGAAGGGAAACAGTTTTTCTCCAGCAACTCACAGAAAGTTAACATAAGTAAGTTAATGTGCTTGTTTTTATTGTTTGCTGTTACATGGTATGTAAATGTGTTTTATACATGTGTGTGTTTGTGAGTGGCTGAGCCGATTGTTTTGTTTTTCTTTTGGCTACACTGCTTTCCTCACACCGTGCTCTCAAGCATCCACTCAGTGCTGCTGAACGTAACTCTCCTGTTAGCGAGTGGTGAAGATTCCACATTGAGCTGGTTCGTGGACTTGTGCCACCTCGTCCTCGCTCTGCGTGGATAACTATGACTCTGAAATATGGAGTAATCCCCTCCATCAAAAGAGAATCTGTGCCTAGTTCGTGCCAGCTCGTTGGGAAGCAACCCCACGGTGGCTAGAGCACTTTTCTTGTCCTTAAGCCTGGGAGCCTCCTTGGTACCAGCGTTGGGGCCTATGAGACACAGGGACATGGTGGATCCCGTCAGGCTACTGTCTGTCTGAGCGTCCTCAGAGGGTGGGCCAGAGGGCTGAGCATCCATGCTGCTTGTTCTCTTCATCTTGTCTATACTTGGAGGCAGCTCCACCTCTAGAATGGCAGTGGTGGCTGCTGGATCTTCCTTCTTCTTATCGTCCACTCTCAGGACCAGTGCCATGCACTCTTTCGGTGCTTGAGCCTCATGTTGGCCATCGTCAGATGGCTGCTTAGAAGTGGAACGCTGGAGCCGCTGCTGACTGCCATTGGTCTGTGAATGCATGCTGGACCCAGCCTTGGCCTTGCTGTCGACTGGGCCGCTGTAGGCTTTGTAACGTATCATCAGGATTATTATGAACACTAGCACGGAAGCAACAATAATGCCACCGATAATGATGATCATAGTGCCTCCCAGGAACTGGCTGTGCATGAACCTGCACTGGCTGACCTCATTGGCTGTGTGAAACTGCACACAGCCAACCACACGCGTGGCTGTTAATGATGTGATGCCGTCATCATATACTGCAAGAACACAAAGGTCGTACTCCCGTCCTGCAGCCAGGTCATTGATTAGGAAGTTCTTATTGGCAGATGGGATCATTCTGCAGAGAAAAGAAAAACAGGACAGTGTTGAAGATGTAAATGTTTAATATTTAGAATAACAGCACACATATATACTGATTTAAATCACGCTAATTGATCATCTGCACAAAGAAGAGCATCGAGTCAACATCAGCATTAAATGTCGGCCATTCTCGTAACATAAAAAAGCAACACTTATAAGAGAAGATGTGATATCACAAAATACCTGTGAGATATGCCGTTATGGGAGTCGTGTATGAAATGACAGCAGAGGTGATAAACAAGGTAAAAAAAAGGCTCCATCTGAAGAATACACCGTAACAGCTGCAGGCTGCAGGACAAGTGATGCATGTTGTGAAGACAGTTTTGATGTGTGATTACCTAAGGTCACAGTTTGACTGCAAGCGTGAGATTACTCTAAATATGCAGGAGAAAGGTACTGACTCCAGGTCAACATCGGTGTTAATATAATTAAAAGCTTGTTCCTTTTCCCTAAAGCGAGACTTTGATGGTTATCATTTGTAGGTAATAATGTATCACCTAAAGACAAAACAACATTCATGCTTCATGCCGAACCAGAATGAGAAAATTATACAGGAGAGCTACTCATTAAATCTGATGAAAGCTTAGAAAAAAGAAAAAGAATGAAATAATGTCAACCACTATTATTAGTACCCTCCATGAATGCAAAAATACTGTTAATTTGTGTCATAAATTTAATAAGAATCACGTGAAGCTTATTGCTAAATATGAAAAGACTTTTTAATGGTAGCTTTTATCTCCCATTTTAAAGAGTCCACTCATTTCACATTAACATCAACCTTTTAAAAGTGGTCATAGCTGCTTATTGTTTTATTGTCTCTTCTGTAGTAAATAAAACAAAATGAGAACTCTAGGTTTTAGATGTTCTTTGCTTTAACCCACCTCATGCAAATTAATCGTCTGTTGTTCAGAACTTTATAAGCTGTTGGATCCATTTAGTTTGAATCAGGTGTGCTGGAGCAGGACCGTATTTAAAATCTGACCCCATGAGGACCAAGTTGAGATCCCTGCTGTAAATAATGCAGCTACTCTGATGTACTTGCATCCCTCTGATTTTTGATAATTGATGATAATAATACCACAGGGAGCCTTTCTTCTACATCTGGGCTTTCTTTTTTAAATGTTGTAAATACTAAGTTACATACTACATTTTTCTTAATTCAATTAGCAAATGTTGGAAATGATTAACTCCTAATGATCTCTCAATAAATAAACAAAAGAAAAAGCTAAACAAAAAGAAATTGGTTCATCTGAAGCACGCTAATCCTCTCAGATCCTCTCATGTGCCCTGACTTGTGCATCTAAAGGCTGCTTTTTTAATAATGCAGTGTTGCTTCTTTTAACTTACAGTAAGCAAAAAGATCTGAACATTTCCCGCTCTGTGCCGCAACAAATTAATGCCAACCCTTGCTAATGAAACAAACAGTAACATGCAGTGAAATGGTTGGACCATGTGTTATTGTTCTCATCATATTATGTACTAAAGATACGGACAAGACCATTTTGGGTACTGGACTCTTGTTAGTTCAGCTGCTGCAACAATTGCTGCGGTGTAAAAATAAATCTCTAAAATGTGACAGCGTGAGGGAAACCTCACGATCTGTGATGCTACAATGAATTTCAGCGCAGCTTCAGTGTTTTAGTCTGGCTACTCCATAGGAGTTCAACTTATTTTTGAGCCTACTTAATCATTTTGGGTCTCTGGGATTTGTCAATCTGCAGTAATGGAAAGTTGCATCATCCAACAGATGCAACTCCAGATGTCACACCTATTCCCATGCTGCACCACCCTTCTCTCCCACCATTCACCCCTCCTCCTCCATGGCTTACCTGTACACCAAAGTGTCATCTGCTGTGCTGTTGTACTGAATCTGGTACATCCTGATGCCAGGGATATGGCGCTCAGACGGCCAGCGGATCACGGCAGAGGAAGAGGTGAGCTCTGTGACCATGACCCTCCTGTCCTGCTTGTCATAGCCTTTGGTATCATTGCCAGATTTGGAGGAAGTGGTGATGTCCGAGAGCCCGGGGTCCTCACGCATGTGGCCTGTGTTGTTAACAAACAAGGGTAGGGGGATCATGTTTATCTCAACAGCAGCTGTGGCGATGCCTGCAGCATTGGATGCCACACAGTTAAAAGCCCCACTGTCTTTCAGTGTGGTGATGAGAATATCAAGGGTCCCATTAGCATACAGGACGGTGCGGGAGTTGTTATGCACCAGCTTGCCATCTGGTGACCGCCAGTGAATATCTGGGTCTGGATCACCCACAGCTTTGCATTTAAGAGTCACGCCTTGCCCTTCCATCACATAGGGCTTAGTGGCAACATGTTTGGTGATCAATGGGGGGTCACATGTAAACTCCTCTTCTTGGATTGACCAGAAGTATTTGTCCATGAGGTGATCTGGTGAAGCACAGGTCTCCAAATCGTCCTCTCTCGTCAGTCTGCGCAGCCACAGCAACTCACAGTTGCAGTGAAGAGGATTTCCACCAAAACTGACTGCCAAGGTGGACGAGCTGGAGCCTTTGGCATCAGACAGGACCTGAGCGTGCTGGAACAGGCTGTCTGGAGGAAGCTTCTGCAGCCTGTTAGAGGTCATGTCCAGGCGGACCAGCTTGGTGAGCGTGGTAAAAGTTCCTGCTTCAATGTGGTCAATCAGGTTGTGATCTAAGGTGAGCGTGTTAATGTTGGTCATTCTGGCTATAGCTTCCCAGGGAAGGCTACGTAGGTTGTTATTAGAAAGATCCAAGTCCTCGATGGTGGAAACAAATTCATCAAAGGAGGTGGGAGCCACCTGGTGGATTTGGTTGTTTCCAAGGATGAGGTGTCGGAGGTTGATGAGGCCTTTAAAGTGTTCAGTTTTTATAACACTGAGGCGGTTTCCATCCATGTGGAGCGCCCGCAGGGAACGCAGGCCCAGAAAGGCGTGGGGGACAATCTGACTGATGGTGTTACGGGACAAGGTGAGGTGGACCAAACTAGTCATGTTGAAAAAGTCTTTCCTGCGGATGATGGTGATGAAATTGTCAGTGAGTCGCAGCTCGACAGTCTTGCGGTCGATGGTGGGGGGTACGAACAACAAGCCAGTCTTAGCACAGAGCAGAGTCAGAGTAGGGGAGAGATGCTGGCAGATGCATCGGCCGGGGCAGCTGTATCCCTTTACCAGAGCTGCACACAGCAGCACGCACAGAACCAATCGGTCCATTGTTGATTAGTTTCCAGGTCCTGTGTGAGACAGAAACACAGAAATGAGAGAGACGGTTAGAAAAAAATGACAGAAAAGGAGATCTCTGAATTAATAAATAGCATCATAGCCTATATGAGAGCCTGCTGCAAACATCCAGGCTCTGAGCAAGATTGCTGAGACAGCCAGCCAGGCATCAATCACAAAATGAAATGGAGCTTTGCTGAAATAATGGCACCTGGAATGATGAAAGGCTGTGCCAATGCTCAAAGAAGCCCATGTCTCTGAAGCCTTTTAATGGAAATAACACAATGTTTTTTTGCCACCAGGATGCATCACCGCTGGATCATTTAATAGCTTAAATAGTCACAGTACAGTTTTCCTATATAAGGCAATCCTGCAGTGCACATACCCATCATGTGAGAAAGCTTGTGTGTTTTTCTTGCAGTGAATTTCTCATCACAGGGCGGAGAATTAAAATCCGAAAAGGGCACTTGTCAAACAGAGCTTGAGAGAATTTTTATAACCTTTTCGTTTGCCCGTGCTTCTGTGATGAGCTGCAAAATTAGATAGAAACTTGTCATATAAATCAAAGCAACAAAAAGTAAAGGTGAAAACAATGGAAACAAGGCTTGTTTGAGTCCATCTAAACGAGCTGTTATTGGATGATTCTCGGATTTTCAGATTCTCCGATTACCATTTAGAGGTATTGATTTCAGCCTCTGAAAGAACACGCCTGTGGTGACAGGGGGAAAAAAGGATCCTTGGCAGTAATAACCATAAAAGACCCCAGCGGAACATAAACAGCAATATGCCGATTTCACATTGCAGGTTGTTCGAGCTTCCTGGCATAAGTCTGAACTTCTAATGCCTTAAGCTTTACTGCTGATGTTAGAGCCTGTTAATGCTTATTAAGTAGAGAGATGTCAACTCACTTTTCTCCTCTAGGTTTAAAGATTGACAGAAAGGTTGCTGAGGCCCAAGTCTTCATTCGATCCTACGAGGTGATTCTTCATTCTGTGTCAGTCAGCAATGTCTCCTTATAAAGGGTCCAGCACAGATATTCAAACAGACTCAGGAAAAGCTGGCTGTGGATTTTAACCACAAATATCATCTATTTTTCATTATTTGTGATGCCTTATCCAATTTGTCATGACTAATTTTAGAGCTTCTTTATCTGCGTTCCACCATGTTGAGGTGGTGCTGACGTCCTTAACATTGCTCATTTTGTTACCCATTGTGCCAAAAGCAAAAGCATCTAATATGCACAGCATTAACGGCTACAAATCTAATTTTATTTTAAAAATACTAGTAGAAACATTCACACAGTGTCTTAAGTTCTATATATCAAATTTTATCTTAAATAATGTTATATAAACCAGCTCTGTTCCTAAATTAATGAAGATCTACTTTATTAATAGACTTTTTATTATCACTACTTTAGGGCTGGGCGATCTGGGGAAAAAAAGAATCACGATTTTTTTTCTCATATCATTCGATCTCGATTTTCGATTCG
>JBAMHV010000009.1:11306461-11322702 GCA_037177535.1 Pseudomugil gertrudae | reverse complement strand
ATAAATCACCCAGAGGGAAAGATTTTTCATGTATTAAAAATGTAGTCAAATATTCGTATATAAGTGTATATAAGTTGTACATATTGCATAATAAGTCAAATAAAACCAATAAGTATGTCATTAAAGTATCAATGCAGAGCATTTGTAGGATCAGTAGTACTCTTTTAGAGCAAAATATCCTCCCTGTGTTAGATTTTACATATATCTGCATAAAATTGGGGTTTATTTTTTGTTATTATTTATTTATTTGATTTATTTATAACTGGGACATTTTATTTGTACATAGTCCCACAAGTTTTTAGCTGAAGCCATGCAAAAAGAGTTTTTTTCTAAAGCTAATGCTTAACTCTTGTCCCTGGTTGAGTCTTTCTACACTTCACTGAAATGCAAAAATACATAACAAAACTGATATACATGTAATATAAAATCTGTAGTTCATTACAAAACTATCAAACAAAGCACAAACTAACCCATTAAAAACTACCTACGCTGCCAAATATAACTTTAATTTTACAGTTTATATTTTTATAGAAGTACCAGTGGTACTATATTAAAAAGTCTAACATGCAGAGAAAAGGCAAAAAGAGATGCTCTCTCAGGTCTAAATTGTAAATCCACTTTCACTGGTTTTGTAATTTTGTAGATATGAAAATGTGAACGTGATGATAGTCTCATCTTATACCAGAGCAGCACCACAGATTTATAACCTTGCAAACAGCTTCAGCTGCCAAACAAATTAAATATAAAAAAGTGTTTTTTTCCAAGTGTGCAGGATGGGATGTAGATAAAGTGGATTATTAAATCCCTTAAAGTACTAGAAACTCAAAATTGTATCTAAGCACAAAGGCACCAATCTATATTTCACCACAACAAGATTAATCTGATAATATTTAGGTAATTATACTTTTCTTCGTGGACTTCAAAAGACAGAATCTGTATCTACGACATATGAAGGATGGTTTTGTGGTGGATTTTGTTTCTTTGCTAAATCAACAAACAGCTCAAAAGTAAACAGTGTGGCACTAAATTATTTGTTTCGTGTAGCAGTTTCACCGACACCTTCTAAGAGATTTCTTAAATACAGCTGACATATTTGTCCAAGAAGAAAACATCACAGACAAACAAGTCATTATAAAAACATAAAGCATTGCTAGCAAACAACAAGGGGAGAGGCGCTGCTTCTGAATGACATCCATCTTCTGGGATTTCTATTTGTAGCTACTAGTTATTTCTATTTCTAGCTTCTAGTTATTTTAAAACTTGATGAAGGTCAGAAACAAGTGGACAGAAATTAGGTGACTTGCAAAAGCTACAACTGTATAAATGCTGTTTCCACATGTAGCTTTTGCAGGCTGTGATGAGTTCTTGTTTACTCACTAATAAAGGTTTGCCTGTCTCTTACACTCATCATTTCATCCACTCAGTGTGCTGTTTGTTATTCGCATCTGATCATTAGCAGAGCACTGTTTAGATAGGCTGAATAAAACCTTCTGAGCTGGTGCTCTGTGGTCCCACTCTGCTACAGCGATTCTAAAGCAACCAAACTTGGTTTCAAATCCTACTCCCATGACGCCTATACAGCATTGATCCTGACAGTATGCACCCTGCTCTATATGCTTCTTATGTGCTCCACTGCCAAAGCAGACTAGCGAGGAGCCAGTCTATACTCTAGAGAGAAAATCTATTAAGTGGATGAACTAAAAAAAAAGTTTTAATGGTAAAAAAAGCAAGAAAAAAAAGCAAGACAACCATTAGCAGATTCATCATCAATACAAACTATTATATGTATTTAAGCTGCGTTTCTTGGAAAATCTTTCAATAGGAAAGAAACAAAAATCAGTGATGTAGAACATACAATTCTGCTGCTACTGAAGCACATCAGTATATGTAGGAGCTTTTAAAGTGTGTAGCTTTTTCTGAACATGTCAGTCATGTAAGAGAAATGTAGAGATAATCATGAAATTTGGACATTTACATTTGCTTCTCCTTAAAAACTTTTTCTTGAGGTGGCATCACCAGGGATACAAATGGGATTATCGTCAGCCTCAGCTGTCCTTTATGTTTAGCGCTAATTAGCACATTAGCATGCTAACACATTAAAATAACTTAATGAACCTGCTAAACAATACACCACATCAATCCGAGCACATTACAGTGCTAAAATTTGGATTTAGCTCGAGTTAGCTCTGTACTCTACCAAACTAGACCCTTAAAATTGAATAACCACATTCAATATTTTGTAAGTCAAATGATATTTAAATATCCAACATGTGCCTTCTAGTTTTTGACCACAGTATCATTTCATTAGAAAATACAATTGAGATTTATTACCAACTGGCTCCACATGAATAAATCTTCTGAAATAACTGGATGCAATAATGGAAATTTCACACAGCTCTAATTGATATAGAGGACAGTGTCCCAAAATCACTGAGGGCTGTAATGCCTGTGAGTGTGTTGCAACCTTAGAGCGAGGCAGTAGTAGCTGCATATGATTCACTATGTGCATGCAAATAATGGATGGCACAGCTTTAATTTGACACACTTCATAGCAAAGCTGGTGCAAAGCAGGTTTAAGCAGAACGTCTGTCAAACATATATTGAAGGCTTTACTAATCCTATTTCTGCATCACATAAAGCACACTAAAATGTCAATACACACAGAGTGACAGCAGGCCATCAAATTCACATCAAGGGTGCATTTATCCACTGCTGGATTTTCTATAGGGAATGAAGTAAAGGGAACCCATGCTGCACTTCAGTCATTCACCAGTTATCATGTTCCTATCACTTTATATGTTCGGAAAATAAATTCTATGTTTGTACAACTGCGATTACTTAAATTTGCATATGTATATTAGTTTACTTGAACAGTTATGCTGATCTAGTTTTGCTTTCTTTTAGGGTGCAGCATAGAAAAGGGCTGACACTTTGGTGTTTTTACACATCTCTTAAATGTAATCCTCAAAATGCAGATCTGGATTAACCCAATATGTGGTCCAAGAGTAACAATAAGCTGATGCATCCCACTGAGCTCTTCCCCAAAGGCTTGGAAACTGACCAGTTTCAAGGTTTGCTATGTGACAGCTTGTTTGTGATTGTACAATGATGCACTAGAAACATGTGTGCATACCATCATCTGTAATATCTGAAGGAATGAGATTAAGCCTTTTCAGAGCAGAACAGTTTTGAAAGACTTCCTGAGGGAAACTAGTTGCTGAGGAGCCTACGTGAGCGCAATGATTCTCCAGTGGGTTTTTTTCTTCTGTTTACATTGTATAAATTGAAAGGTTGATCAGTGTTACTGCAGGAATTTTACTACAGCAAATGTCAGCCACAGAGAGTTCCTCATGTCTGTGGAGACCACTGCAAAAAGACTTATACATTGTGTTATTTCCTGCAGTCCAGGCAACAAAAAATATTCTTATAGGAGTTAGAAATTGTGCTCCAAAGAAATCTTTGGCTTTTTATTAGGTTGATGCTATAAAAGCCTTTAACATTACATTTGTATCGTGCTTTTGATGTGATTGCCCTTTTTCCCTGTTGGGAAAACACTTTTAAGCAAAGTGCCTTTGAATTCTATCAGGTCTGAATTTCATAGCAAGGAATGTTTGCAAATATGTTTGTATGCTTGGGAGAGATGGGAAACCAGGTATCAGTGTCAGTATCAGTTCAAGGCAACTAAGTGCAATGAAAATGTTCCAAAGTCTCAATTTCCATTATCCACAGTCTCTGCACCCTTTCCACCCTGTTACTTATTCACAATTTGTTTATTTCACTTGACATTTGGCAGAGTTTTAACAACATTTTGTAGTACCCTCTTTATTCATGGTTCTTGCTAAAGACTCAACAGCAACTGCTGCTCACCTCAATTAGTCAATCCTCAGTGATCAATAGGGTCATTAGTGCTGGCAAAACTCAGGAAAACAGGCAATGCCAATTAACACGCGTTTTTGTATGATTTTCTAAAAAGTTAAACATTAAAAGTAAATATATTTCTATTCATAATATGTAGTTCTTGTTACATCATAGATACGATTAATATGCAGGATTTGTGGCTGCATGGTGGCACAGCTGGTAAACACTGTGGCAAGATGGTTGCTGGTTTGAGCCTCAGCTGGGGGGAAGGTCTGAACTGTGATCTTTCTGTTTGGAGTTTGCAGGAGTGGTTGTCTGTTTCTCTGTGTTGGCCCTGCAATGACCTCCTCAACTGTTCAAGTTGTATCCCGCTTCTCACCTGAATGGGATAGGCTCCAGCTACCTGCAACCCTGAATTGGATAAAAAAAATGGATTGGTTGAAAAAATGGATGGATTTGTGAATAAGCCAGTTCGTTTTGAGTAGATAGCATTTTGATTTGTAACTTTGGAGACTGTAAAGCTGGCCAACTTCCTTATTTAGGCCAATAAAACAGTTTAACATTGTGGTATTACTGGCATGCTTGTCAGTCACATGACAACAGCTGTATTTACAAAATATTCCGGCTGTCTTCACACCAGCCTTCTTTAATTGAATCCTGAAATGCTTTGGAAGTCTGTATTTTTTGAGGATGTATGAGCATACAAAGGAACTTTGAAAATGTATGTTTGAGCTTGTTGTTTCCACCCACTCCAGCCTCCTCCCACAGTCCAAAGACATGCACCTTGAAGATAGGCTGATTGGAGACTCTAAATCATCCATAGGAGTGAGTGTGTGTGTGCGTGGTTGTTTGTCTATGTGTGTTGGACCTGTAATAGACTGGCAACCTATCCAGGGTGTACCCCGCCTCTCGCCCGATGCCAGTTGGGATTGGCTCCAGTTCCCCCGCAACCCCGTTCATGGAATAAGTGGTGGAAGATAGATGGATAAACAGAAAACACAGATTTTCACTCAGTTTGCATGTATCACAACACTAATTGATCTATTTAAGTAAACTTTTATTTAAATGAAAGGTGTCCCTTCCTATATTCAATGATATTTTGAAGAATAATCTCTTCTGAGAAGATCTTCATTCAACACTTGTTTGAATAAATTCAAACTAATTTGGAAATTAATGTATAGACCAGCATTTCTTACTGCTGCATTAATGTTTATTCACGTGTCAACTGTTGTCAATAAAAGCTCCAGTACAAGTTTATATGATGTAATGAAATCTTACATGTATAACACAAAGTTCAAATTATGATCTGGTTAGATCCTAATTTTAAGAACTTTAAGTGAAAAATGTATTCATTTTTAATGAATAACTAAATTTATTTAATCCATTATAACTTGTAATTATAAAGATGAAATGATTAAGATGACTGAAAACAAGGTATACTATGAGTCTATAATCACAAACATATAAGACATCATTGAGCCTTTTCCAACTATATAAAATTATTACAGTTATTACTTTTTTATCTACACACTTTTTGCTTGGCTGTGCACACATTTAATGTGGCTGAATACTTGCACAACAGTCAAATTGACTCTATAATGGAAAGCCAGTGATACACAAAACAGATTAGCTGCAGTATAGAAACTGCTGATGTCTTACCAACATCCCAAAGTAAATGAGTCTGGCCTGGAATTTAAACCCCAGTTTACTTTTGCAATACTTTAAACACAAATTTAGATTCAATTTAACTTAGTAACTGAAGTAACAAGCAGTTTATTGATACAGAGTAATTGTTAAGGATATAAGACATTAAAAACTGCACAGGAATTTACTCTGAGCTAAGGAAGTTCCTTACAAGTTGCAGGGGTGTAAACGTAATTAGCTTACAACCTATTTGATGGAGGTGGCTTTATCAGGAACTCTATAGTTGCTGCCTCTGTTTAATTAGTAGATTTGATACATTACCTGACCAAGCAAATTGCAGTTCAAAAGCTATCAAGTTAAAACCAAATTAGACTTGGAAAAAGAGGATATTGAAAAGGACTTAGTTGAACTCAGCTGAAATGCGTAATTTTATTCTTTCTCTAGGTAAATGGGACTTTTTTAAATCTTACATAACAGAAATTTTCAAAGATACATTCAGAGCGGCTGCCAGGTTTAACAGGAAACATCTATTCAGTGCAGAAAATAGTGTAAAAAAAAAGCTGCTGCTGTGGATTTTAATTAATGTCTAAGGAGACTTAAAGGGGCCTTATTTGCTATTTTGACTTTTCTCAATCAATTAATCAATCAAACTTTACATATAGAGCACTTTGTCATGCAGACAATGAAATAACTATTAAAACATAGTTATGAAAAAACATGTAGACATAAACATACCCATACAAATGCAACACACATACATACACACACACATACGCTCATGTACATAAAACAATGTCTGAGTGTTCTACAGTGTTTGTGTTGAATACTTCTTGTGAGCAGTGTTACTCTTTATCACATTAACACATGCTTGAGTTTTCCAGCAAGTCTCTTCAATAGGTTCTAGAGATTTTTCTACTACAATACTTTAGTAACATCCCAGGAGGGGGACTCAGTGATTGGTCATCTTCTCCAGGTTGTGGATAAGAAGAAAACCACACCTACCTTCATTTCTCAGTGTAAGATGGAAGATGCTGATGACACCGAGATGTTTTCGGTGCTAACATGTCACAGAATACAATGCTCCTTTAGCTGTGAGGGAAACTTACATTTGTTCAAATTCCCAAAGGAAACCCTGGCTAGAAAAATGTAGCTAACTAACTAGAAAGCAAGAGTAAGAAACAGATATATCTGCAATGCAGATACTGCTGCATTCGTTGAGTTTCCCACTCTCCTTCTATGTGTATGACCGGGGTTAGAACATTACTAACTGAGTAACTTTGTTTGTTTACAAGTTCTGCCACTGTATCTATGATGAAAACAGCTCATGAGCACGCTCCTGACAATTACTCCCGGGACTCGACCAATCAGAGGCGCCCGCTTCTCTTTGTGCTCATTTCTGGCAGAGGCTTATCTGAGGGCCTACAGTGAGGTTTAAAATGTGACATAAATAAAGGGGTTCATTCCTGCCCTTGTGGAGACACACATTAAAATAATTTAGCCTGAAATAACACAGCATAAACATAACATATCATAGCATAACAGAGCAACGTTAATGACCACTTCTCAGTGAGAAGGGCAATCTGAAACGGAGAGGGCAGCAGCTTGCATTTCTAAGTCTGATCCTCTGTGTTTGTTGAGTCTTCTGTAGATTTAGCTTATGATTTCATTTTATGTGGATTTTCTCCTGGTATGTGATCTGTCACATGAATAAATAACAAGAAAATTAGATGTTAATTAGTTAAATAAATAAAATAACAAAGAGGTGCAGTGAATTAGATGTGTTTAATTTGGATCAGTATAGTGATTGATTGTCTCTGAGTGCTGAAAGAAGAAGAAATGTAAACAATGCAGTTGTAAAGCAAACAACCCCAACTCTGAATGTGACTTAGATAGTTTCCAACAGTATCTTTCAATAATTTACTTTATACACAAACACAAACCATAATCTTGGACAGCAGGGCAACCTGCTCAATCCCATTATTTCACTTTAATATTGCTCTGCCCATGCCACTTGTCTATAATACTACACCCTGGCAAGCTCATTGTGCTGCCAGGACCACTTATAACATCCCTGCCTCATGTGCAGCTCCACCTCCTCCTCACTCTCTTCTGCCTATGAGCCAATGCAAATTACAGTAACAGCTTGGACGTGAGTATAATCTCAAGTGGTGCGAGCTGGGCTCCATTGCAAGGCATGCAGGCAGATGGAAGCAGAGACTCTGCCAGGGCTCTTTAGGGGCTCCCACTCTCTCTGCAGCATGGTAGACAATGGAAGAGTTGTGGCTCAAAACCAGCTTTTCGTCTGCCACTATCATGCGGCCTACTCCCATGCTGTATGTGTAAAGGATACAAAAGGAAGTGGGACCCCGTCAAGGCCTTTTTTGGACAAATGCACAGATGGACCCCAAAACTGGTGCCATGACATCACAAGTCACTTACTGTGCACAGCAGAAGATAGAAACCTGAGGAAGGATGTCCAGATGTTCACATTTATGGCAGGAGATAATGTTGTATAAGATCTCATGTGATAGCTGAATCTAACAAGTAAGATGTTGAAGTTTATTTTATACATAATAAAAAATATCAACCGTGGAAACCAAATTATTTAGTTCAAGTTACATTTTTAACTTTTGTATAAACAGAAATAACAAGATGTTGAAGCCAGTACACTTCCATTTTAACAGAGTATTAAATAAAGTAACCATTTTTAATCACTCAGGTCTTTCTCCTCTTTCTCAGAAGTCAGTAAAGAGAACAATTATAACATGTGTAATCTCATGTGATACCGCATAATCTTGTGATTTCCCAAGATCTTCTGTCTTTAAGGCATTTATCACGGGCTGCCTAAAATGAATCATGTTATCTTAATAAAACTGAGTATGACACATTAAAGATTTTTTATAGTTCATTCAAATTCATGACATTGTTTTGTTCAAATTACATCGGACACTTGTAAATATAACACTGAGTGGACACTATGTTGTATATATTGTTCTGAACAGGAGGTCATTGTAGTCATATTTAACATTAACAGCTTCTTATTTTAGCTTTTCACATCATGTCCAGTTTCAATTGATAGTTTTTCTTCTCATTATAGAAAAGCTTTAATTCTATTTAAATAAAATCACCAAAGATTATTCATTATGCAGCTCAAAAGAGGAAAACACTACTTAGAAAATATCCTTAATCATAAAACTGTGAGCGTTTCTCACTAAAACACACTTGAGCATGTTTCTGTCTGTATTGATGGACTTCCACCACCGACACTAATCTGAGCAGCTACTGCCAGGACTTCGAGAGAAGACTTTCTCCTCCTCTGCAATTTGCGATGCCAAATGAATTCTGCAGCAGTGAATAAAGGGAGAAATGTACAAAAAAGAGCTGCCAGTAGACATTTTCTGTTGTTGCTTTGTTAGGTGGAGAGCTTGTCGTTTTAGACTCAAGAACTGCAACGCAAGTTGGATCAAACACAATCCACCTTTTAGTTTGAATGAGTAAGCTCCAGGGTTTACACTTACATGACAACAGAGATCACAGATCTCGTTGTTTTGCCACTTGCCTTGTTTATGCTTACAACTGCTAACTATGCTATTCCTGGGCATTAATCTAAATGGATTTTAAACTCAATGTTGGTCCTTGTAACTAATGAGGAGGCTTATGGGATAAAGTTGCACCTCCACGTGTCATTAAACAGGCCTCTGCATCTTTAGTTTGCAAACCAGAGAGCTCCGAGACAGGCATATGTGCACAGAAGCTTGACAATGCCTTTCTACCCCGTGTGCATACATAACAAACGGTGCAAAAGAATATGATGTATGAAAAAATCAATAGACAGTGAATCATCTGCGTGTCAAGATGTGGATGTTTAAGTGACTTAGTCTCCGATGTGTTTGCCAACCTTGAGTGCATCTGCACCAACAAAAAGATATTTGACTGAGAAAGAAAATAAGAGAGAGCTCCTAGACGCTGAGCACAACACCCCTGGAGCTATGCGTCTTTTGTATCTGACTTGTGTGTGCACACATACAAGTGCATTTGATTTTCACCACATTTTTCTCCATGAATATTTGAAAGAGCTTCAGCTACACCATTTCAAATTGACAAAGTCTTTGTTATTCTAAGAAGCGTCAGGCACACAAGGGTATAGCTTAATATCTGTGGATGATTAGAGCTGTAGTAATGAGAATCAGGTGCAGAGATGACATCTTAACATGGCGTCATGTGCTGAAAGCCTCAAGAATACCCAGGAGCTGCTGCTCGACACAGCCTGTCACTGCTCTCAACACTTGGCATTCCTGGAAACAGCACTAAAGAGGTTATTTTTACTTTTATGAAAGAAAAGGACAATGGAACACAAAAGGGGGCAGGTGCTCTGAACTAGTTAACTTAACCCTTCTCCTAAAGCAGGGGTTGTCCAGTCCTTGAGGGCCATAATTCTGCAGGTATTCCATGTATCCCTAGTCCAACACACTTGACTCAAATTAATCATTGTGTAGAACTTCATTGACTCTTGAATCCATTTAATGAATGTGTTAGAACAAGAATACACTGAACACATGCAGGATAGTGGCCGTCGAGTATCGACTTTGGACACCACTGTCCTTAAGCGTTAGTCATGTCTGTAACTGGTTGTTTTAACTGTTCTCCACATCATTACACCTTTGTCACCTGCTTTCTGGTTCGCTGACCTCTGGACCAATCGCTGCCGCTGCTTTATTCCAGGGATAAAAGGTGTGGCATCAACTCATTTATGGGCAGCTGTGTTTATTTGTTAAGCAGCTTGTCCATTTTGTAGAAACTGCTCGTGATTCATTGGAAATGTATTGGATAGTGTCTGACCTCTGAGCCTAGCTGAGGTTGAGGCTTGTTCCACCATGACTGCTTTGTGTTGCTGTAAATTATTAAGTGTTGTTGTGTGGAGAGTGGGCCAGCTAGTTTTGCTTTCTCTACATTAGTTTTTCTTTTAATTAGATTTGTTTGGTGTGCTTTGCTTTGTATGCAGTGCAGTCAATCAGGTTGTGTGTGTTGAAAATTAGTTCAAAAGATTTTGTGCTTTGTTTTCCATATAGTTAGTTCTTTTTATTTAGTGACTTTCTTGGAATTAAGCAACAGCATCTCACCAGTCCCTTCTGTTGCAGATTAGGACAATAAGCTCCCTGTTATTCCTCTTTACATCTGGGTCTCTCTGTTTTATGTTACTTCCTCTTTCCTGAGCCAGGTTGTAAATAGGTGGGGGCTTGTCCGGGATTCTGTCGATAATCTCCATGTCCAGACTAATATTTTTGCTTGATAGTTGCCATAATTGTGATCTGCTGCCAGTTGTGGAACACTTTAAACTGCAATCTCAGACACAGACTAATAAGTGTGACATAAAGGCTTTAGTAGTCACTTGTTTACTGGGCTCCGGTGGGCTTTGTGGCCCTGGTGTTTCTGCAGTGCCAAGTGAGGGTGATCTGACAGCCTGCGGCCACTCACTTGTAGTGCTGCTCCTGCGGTGGATATTGGGAAAGGTGAAGGGGGCAGGACAATAATTACTCTTCTTAGAATTCAACCTAATGGAAGTGCTGGAGTCTATGAAGAGACATGGTAAAATGTTGATTTAACATCTTGAGATTGAGGCTCAGTTAAAGGCACAGGCCGTACAGGTTCTTGGTCAGAGCTAGAGGACAGAAAGCTGGAGATTGAGGCCGAAAAGGTTGTGAAGCTCGGTTGACTTGAGCTGGGTGCTCAGACTTAGGCACCAGTCACCTCTGCTGGTGGCCCAGGAGTATCTACCACAGCCTTTAATGTGAGCAAGTGCATTACCTTGGTGCTGGGTTTCCATGAGTCTGAAGTGGTTCATATTTTGCAACATCTGAATGTCTGAAAGTATGCTTTGCAGTGTCTTCAAGATATTTTACCTCTTTGTTACAGCACAAGTTGTTGGATAAAGCTGAGGACGTAGTAGCTGCACTCCCTTTGAAAAAGTGAAAAACATAGAGCTTCAAGCTTATGAGTAGATTCTTGAAGCTTACAGACAAAAGTTTCATCATCAGAGAATATTTGCTAGACAGACATGAAATTTACAAGAGAAAAAAAAGGATCTCATGTAATAAGAGGTGTGTAGTCTCAAAGGCTAATAATCATGATTCCCTACTGCAGGGGTACTCAATTCAGTCCTGCAAAGGCTGCAATTCAGCAGATTTACATGTATCCTTGCTTAAACACATCTGACTCAAATTAGATGTGCAGAACCTGATAGGCTGTTAGATCCATTTGATGTGAGTCAGGTGTGTTATAGCAGAAATACATGGAAAACATACCCTCCTAGGACCAAATCGAGTACGCCCACCTTACGGGACCTTGTGTTGGGAGGAATTTAAGAAGTGTATACCTGAATGTGTTGTGTTTTACTTAACAAAAGGTGGTTCCCTCACATCTGCTGCTGTTCTTGTAGATTAATACATGTGCTAATGCTCAAATTGTCCTTTTCCAGCTGTTTCCACACTAAACCAGTGTCACAGCCGCAACCTGTCGAAGCTTCAGAGAGCTGAGAATGTCTATATTGTCACAAAGCCGGACCATTATGCACTGTTATGCCTTTAAAAACAAAAGTCACTCAAAGTCAGTCCACATCTGCCTAAGGGTGTTGGTTTGATGCAGGCAAAGTCCTACTTCTGGAAAGACTTTGGTTACTGGCAATCAAAGTGCATGATTCATGCTGTAACACACTGATTTAAAGAAATGTATTCAGTGATAGCTTGCATCAGTTTGTTGTGCCATAATTTATACAAGAAGCAATAAGCTGGTGGGGGATCTTGTCATTGTCCCTCTTATCACCCTTAAACTTGCAATGTAGGATTAAAAGATGCTCAAAAGAGCAGCTGAGAGAAAATTTAAAACAAAATGACCAAAATTACAATAATTTCCTTTCAAATAGCAAAAGTGAGTTTAAATATCTCTCCCCAGTAACTAAACTAATAACAAAAACCTGGTAGTTAAATTATGGGAAATATTTTCTTAATTTGGAAACAGACATAATAAAAAAAACCAGTACAAAAATATGCAGAGTTATGCAGGATGTATGACTGTTACGCTGCTTGTTAAATGTGCAACGAGGAGAAGGAGGGGGAACATTGAAGGGAACTAGAGTTATGTTCAATTCCAAACCACAAGCTGGCTAATTAGTAATGCCCTGCCATTTCCTTTGAACCAGAGGAGGACACATGGGAATAATCATATTTCTCTGTTCTTGTCATTGTGTGATTCACCCACTGACCACTGAGATCAGTGGAGTTGACCACAGAGGGTCAAAGGGATAGACAAAATTACCTCATCTCAAATCCCTACTCTTTACTAAGCTCCTCCTGAGGGAATCACCCAGACCTTTAGCTAAAACTATGCCCTCAACAAAGTATAGATAAATGCAGCAAGGTGGTTCAGATAAAGCTCCTGGGTGAAGTGCAATGACATTTTTAGGATTCAAACCTACTTTGAGTGCAGCAGACAGATGCTGGGGGGATATGGGTAGTTTCTGCACTTCAGATACCCACATTTTTTTTTTGGCTGAGTACTCTCTGAAGCGCTTGCACAGATTGTTTACTTTATTCTATTGTGTGCTGATTTTTAATTGATAGTTGATGTATATTGTATCATATTTTGCTGAAACAGCATTTATGTTGTCCTGCTCAAGTTTTATGGCCCATTTCAGATGCATTTGGCTACAGTACAAGCTGAATAAAAGTTTTTTATGCTTTATAATACTTGAAATATTTTACTCCGGGTTAGTTAAATCCACATGGGATGTTAGGTGGGTGGGGTTTGCCTTTCAGTCATTTAGATAGGAGGTAAACGACTAAAAGAAGAGTTTGTTTGAGTGCAATGAACAAAGCCAGTCTTAAATCCTCCTTTTCTCCCTTTGAGAGTTTCCATTTTCGTTCTATTCCCTGAGTTAAAGTTTAAAATCAAAAGAACAGGATAGATGAGACAATGAAAAGTCCATAAGAGTATTTTCCCTTTTAAGGTATTAACAGTATAAATCCCTATCATAGTGATCTCCTTAAAATCCTGATCCTTTATCAAGATTTTTTATATATCAAAGAGTGAGCATGATTTTTTGTTGTGCTAGAGCGTTAAGAATCCAAAGATTTAAGCACATACGCCGTCCTTTCATCTGAGCTCTCACATTTACTTTCATTATTTATGAAAGTGTTGGAGACACTAAAAAGAGACATGAGAAAGGACTGAGGATAAAATATTCTCACTGGAAACACTGGTTTTGTGAACTGCCAAGTTTAGAATCCAAAAAGTGCAACTTTTCAAGAATCCACTTAAATAAACTATTTATAACACCTTTATGTTTTTAATGCAGGAATGATACATTAATTATTTAGCTATTAAGAGATTTATAATTAAATGTTTTTTTCTCAGTTTCAAAGGAATAACTTCCAAAATAACTTCTAAATCCAGTTTTTAATACATTTCTTTCTTTTTCTTTAACAAATGAAGTTAAACTGAAAAAAGTATCAGGTTTTCCCCTCCATGTATATGTTGTTTCTGATTCTTTAACTGTATGTTTTCCATACAATGTGACCCAACAATGTGGCAGCTCCATCCATCCATTTTCCAAACCGTTTCATCCAATTCATGTTCGCAGGCAGCCGGAGCCCAGCAATCAACAGGCGAGAAGCGGGGTACACCTTGGACAGGTTGCCAGGGCAAAACTCACACACACTTCCCAAATGGCAGCTCTCCCTTTAACAAACACAAACAAACTTGCCTGGTTTTCTGATAAAAGCTGGGCTTGTGAGGCAGCACTTAAAATAAATGACGTTTCATTCTGTGCCATACTTTTACTGCGTAAACTACACGGGATGAGGAGTTATTCTTTTTCTAATTGAAGCTGCCATCTGATTCCAAATCTTATCATCAGAAATGATGGACCATCATCTAAGAACAGGGTGTCACTTCACCCCCCAATTACACATGCACACATGCATGCAACGATTTTTACTTCCTTCTTATCAATGATAAGGTTTCATAAAAAAAAAAACAATAAAGAAAACAAACAGAAAAAAACCCAAAGAAAAACAGAATACTAAGATAATATTTGCACTGATCCAAAAATGGTTTCAAAGAGCAGCTAAAAGGTTGCAGCCCAATATACCTAAATACTCACCACATTAATATCATACCATAACATCTTTTGTAAGTGCAAATGATTTAAATGACAGCTTATTGCACTGATTGTGAAACAAGCTGCACAGTATAATGTATCAATTATAATCAAATCTGCACTTACACATGCAAAAACTACTATTAAGCAACTTTAATCTGACACTATATCTTTTGCCTATTTAAACTATACATGGAGACTTAATCATTTCTGAGTTTATTCTTCATTTGTTGTTTATGTACAAATTGGACATTAACACAGTTTCATTACATTGTTTTTAATATGTTTAAACAAACATGAGTTCCCGGCACTGTGTGTGTCCTCATATTTTTTCTCACCCTAACCGATCCATATAAATCTAATCTCCACATCCCTCCACCCACCCACATACATCCCTTCCCTCCACTCACCCAAG
Organism: Pseudomugil gertrudae; assembly: GCA_037177535.1. Lineage (NCBI taxonomy): Eukaryota > Metazoa > Chordata > Actinopteri > Atheriniformes > Pseudomugilidae > Pseudomugil > Pseudomugil gertrudae. Next base: position 11,307,631 of record JBAMHV010000009.1, on the reverse strand, counting down.
CCTCCGAAACGAAGAACGAAAAAATAAAGAGAAAGATATCTCTTTTAAAGATATAAGGCCTTTAAGAAAGTTTTGAAACAGCCAGCGGCTTATAACTCTAAAGTGAGTTTTTAAGTCATTTGTCACTTCCTCTACTTCAAGATGAATGATGTAATCATCCCCCACTTGCCTGTTAAGTGCTGGCAAAGATAGATATCTTCTTTCTGTTTTGTGATATATCTGGCTTTCTGAGTTTTAATGAGTTGAATTTTCAGGTTTTAACAATAAGATTAAAATAAACATGTACAGAAACTTCTCATATTACAGTATCAAAATATTATAAATCTTAAATTAGATGAATTTGTTCTATATAGAGTGTAAGGCTGGGTTTGGATTATGGAACTAAAGTGTTTGTCCCTGATTTGAGCAAAAATTTTTATAATAATGTCTTGGCATAGATGGAGTTAACCGTAACAGACCTTTTAAAAAATGTTTAAGTCGGTAACATTTACACAATATTAGTATCACAGGAGATTTAGACTATTGTAATTAGAAGGCGAAAATTTTTAGTTAATATTAAAGACTGCGGGGATGATTTCTCTCATTGGTTACAAAAAGCGATTTTTTCGCATTATGCTTTGTGGAATTAATTAAATTAATTGTCATTGTTACAAAATTATCATTCTAATTTTTTCAAAAATTTAGAACTTATCTTAAATGTTCAAATAACTTATGAGCGAAAAATTGTTAGTATTGAATAAAATAAGATGTTAATTTCAATTAATTTGATGTAATGGAAGGTTGGGTTGAAAATATTTGATTTCGATATCATATATTTTACAAAGGCGCCTATTTTTAATAATTTCTTTTTATTTTATTTTAAATTTTATGTTAAACATTTTAACAATTATTAACAGTTAAGTATATTATTTGATTTAATTTTGAAACACCAATAAAAAATTTTTTAAATGATACAAATAGTTGCTGAAATAATGTACGGGTTTCATGGTTTGATGTTCTTAATAGAGTTATTCAATCATAGGTGACTACTAGGAATGTATCTCTTACTTTTGGTTGAAAACGGAAAATACTTAATAAATTAATTCATGGAAGGAGAATATGAAAGTGAGTATCAGATCGAAAAATCGTCATTGTTACTTTTAAATAAAAAATTATAAGAATTTACCATAT
>JBAMHV010000009.1:11291408-11306361 GCA_037177535.1 Pseudomugil gertrudae | reverse complement strand
ATTGTGTTTATATCTTATTTGATTTTACATGCAAAATTATAAACCTTAAAAAAAAGTATTAACAACTTACCACACAATCCAACATACCCATTCTTCCATGCATAGCAGTCTCCTTCTCCCCCTCACCCCTCTCCCCCTCAACCACCGCCACCCACATGCAGGGAGCCTGGCACCTCCAGGGCCCGAAACACACCCCCACCAGCAAGGCCAGCCAGAACCCCAGGTACCCGGGACCGCGCACCCTCCCAGCCTAAGACTCGCCCCCGGCAGTACCCAGGGAATAGGGGTGTAAATGACCCCATCGACCTCCCCCCACAAACACACACACTCATATATGATTGTGTAATGTGTGTTTTTTGCAATTTAACTGTTTTTTAATGGCCATTCATGTTTGAAAGTTTTTGCTTTTTTAGTATTTTTTTACTGCTTTTGTTTTGATGCAAAACACTTTGGTCAACTGGGTTGTTTTCTAAAATGGATTTGGAGTTTTTTTTTTTAACTGTGGGGTACTTTAACAAAAAATTTAATTAACCCAGTTTTGATCTGCACATATATCTAAAAAATCCTATTGTTTCTCCAACCATTGCTGCATCATAAATCTGCTGATACATTACTGCTAATGCAATATTTTTAGCATATTAGAGCTGAGATAACAGCGCACCTGAAACTGCTCACGGTTAATGTGCAGCAGCTTGGAAAAAAATGGGACAAACTCACCAGCTACAAAAGCCCCGGTCTCCATTACAGGTTCCACATCAGCATCCTGATCAGGTGGTGCTCAAAGTGACAGGGTGGAGGAAGGTAACTCCCACTAGTGTCGCAGGAAAACACCAAAAAGAAGACAAGAGATGTGTTAAGACTTTCTGTTAGACTTGTTCCAGCTGAGATAAGCTAGAAAACATGACTATAAAGACGGCCAGAGGAGAGATTGTTTTAGGATGTTTACATTGTAGTTCCAGAGAAGACTATTCCAGGGAAGGAGGCAACATTTCTCAACACACTGGGGATGCAGTCATACATTCATAATCTCATTGACTGAGCTTGCTCCCTTTTACACTTGGCAGCTATGGGCAAGATATGAATACTGATCTGATTATGAAACAACAGGAAGAAGCAGAAGCAGCAGGAGAGGCACTGGAAAAACAGAGCTGAAGATACTATGAATGTGTGCCCTGTCATTAATATTTCAGTGCATCATTGTAGCTAAAAGAGAACAAAGTGTAAAGGGGAGCATAATGAAAAATGTATTATGTTTTGGTTCAGATTTGAGGCTCATCTGTGCAAATCCAAGATCGGGTAAATTGTCCACTTGTGACCACGTTCTTTAACTGAAACTACAGTGTGATTAATGCCTCTGAATAATTACTCTATGCTTTAACACAAGGTTATTGCCAGGATAGACCCACAAGTAATGAAAATGAATGAGGCTCTCTAAGGGAGCTATGTTCATAACAACATTCTTTGTTTTATTTGTATTTTCTCACATAGAAACGAGGTGACTGTCAAGGTTGCAGGCCTACAGTTTCACACTTTTGCTAAAAATTCAAAGCAAGCTATAACACATGTCACAGCTCTGCTTGCATTACAGCGGCATGCAATCCAAGAGAGATTACTATATCACTCACATTTGTTTGCAGAAAGCTGTCATGCATGAAAAAAAACAGAAGTCTGCACTCAGGCTATTTTACTGTACACCAATTCGTATTCAGATAGACACTCCAGGCCTGTCACCTTCAGCCAATGAAGAATTTATGACGGAAGCTTTTGCTTTTTGACACGTCACTCCGATCTTCTTCCAATTCCACTTCATCTTGCGCCAAAGTTATGTCAGAGTTGAAGGAATGAAAATCTAAGCAAGAATGTGGCTGTCAGCTATGTTCACAAAGGAAGACTTTCATCTGCGATTCCTCACTTTCTTTATTTTCAAGCAACAAATCATCACCTGGTCTAGAATTAAAAGTCTGATCTGGAACACATGAGTCTCACTCCATCCTCTCCACTGTCCATTGTGGAAAAGATTTAACCCTCTTGCTCTATTTTCCTCTTACAGCCACAATGTTTGACCTTTCTTTTCAGGTAGAGGCAAAAAAAAAAAAACAAGAAAAGTAAATCCTCAGTACCATACAATTTTGGCCAAAGGATATACTCTCTCAAGTCATAATCCATCAGTGTGATTCCTTCCTATCTGGGTACTACAAAGGCGGTTAGGAGGAGTCATCCGCCTGTGATGCCAGCACTGCAACTAAGAATATTCAATGTGACAACAGGAGTGACTGAGATTTCCATCTCTAGCTATATTCTGTCACTCACTCAGATTGAGAGGAATTGATGTGGATGGAATCAAAAAGCAACCCGAAGCTTAAAATTCTCATTCCCAAATCACCATACACTCATTTAAGACATACAATGCTAACATAACTCTGCAGGTAAAACATGACACATATTCCTGCAGCAGAAGCGCTGCTAGTCTGTACAAACTGGGTCGTTAGGAGAATTGCAGAGGCGGTGCAGTAGATTATTTAATTAGACTTTAACGGTAACAGATATGAATGAAACATTTATCTACGTAGCTTTGATTAAAGACCTGATTAGGAATGTGTTCCTATAGAAAACACAAAAAGCAAACTAGAAATCTGCACAGTAATCTATATGATCTTTTTCTTTATAAATTCTTATGAGAATTACCTTCTCCTTTATCTACTTTGCAAAAGTAACTAAATAAATCTAAAAAAAATGCCTCCAGGTACAACCAATCCTTTCAGGAATAAAAAGCTTTAAAGCTTTATAAATAATAGATTTAAGCAAATACACCCACACTGGACACTGCTGTTTTTTTCTGTACCCTATCCTTCTCAGGTATTATAAAAAGAGACAACGATTTCTGAGCTTATGACAGCAGGGAAGCAAGGACCCACAACATTTATTAAATGGCAGCATTGTGGGAACCGAATTCAACCACAGCCACGTGAACATATTTCTGTGTGTTTATCTCAGGCTACCCCCATTGCCTGACTGGGGTACCGGTTTGTGTTAGATTCTAATTTTTTAGCAAGAAGCTTTGTTTTGCCCTGCGATGGACTGACAACCTGTTCAGGATATACCCCGACTCTCACCCGAATGGCTGCTGGAATAGGATCCAGGTACCCATGCCCCTAAATGGTATAAATGGTTAAGAAAATAGATGGATGGATAGATGGAGCTCCATTCTCCTGCTAGTGAATGCAGTGTCTAAGATAAAGACAAGCAAAAGATAAAGACAAGCAAAAGAGCAGCCGCATTTGAAACACAGCTGTTAAAGGACATCCTCAATGTCACCCAGGCTCAGAGGAGTAGCAACAAAGCGCCTCGTTCAGGAAATGGTGATGCTGTTCGGAGGTGTAGTGTAGCCTGATAGCTGTCATAATCAAGCGGTTCAACTCATCCTCAGCAGATCAATAACACCATGTGCCATCAGACTATTTCCCCTTTTCCTGGACTTTACTGTCATTTACTCCTCATGTCAGCATTTTGATTAATGGCCTGTTTTACAAATATGTGCACTATATGGCATGACATCAATCATACCATTTTAGGTATTCATAGATTTTCTACAGCTGTGTCACCGTAGTCATCAACTAATTACGTCTAACTAATTGTCATAAACTGGGTCAGAAAGGAAGGATTCAAATGAAAACACTACACCAGACATGAATCAATGTCCTTTAGTAGAGATCAAAACAGTGGGAACCAAAGTGGCCAAATAGGCAAAAGATTCCCAAGGTGCTTGGCAGAAGGAAAATAACACAAGCCATTGCAGGGAAATAAAACATCTGGACACACAAGAGACATAGACAAATAGGCAGAGAGGAGTGTATTCAGGCAGGAGAAGACAATGAGGCATGGGTGGAACTCATTGGGGCTGATTACAGGGGGACAGGAAGTAAAAGTACTGATGCAAGACAACAGGAAATAGAACAGAAAACTGAAAATCATGGTGGTAGAAAGTCCACCAAGTGGAGCTGGTTGTAACACCAAAAGGGTGTATGAACAACAATATGCTATTAGGAGTAGACTTACGTTTAAATGATATATACTTTGTTTATTCACTTAGCGATTAAAAAATACAACACACGTGTTTATGATAGATGAGCTGTTGTTCTTGGGTGAGATTTGTCTGTTATCTAAATAAAAAAGCATCCGACTCTAATTAATGCTTCATCCCCAATAGTCTGACTCAAACCAAACTGCGCTCTTCGCTTGAAACAAGAAAAAACAGCTTTGAGGAACATTTTTTTTTCTGGAGCACTTTGATTAAATAATTAGCTTTTTATAAGCTTCTACAAACCTTTACCATTAGAGGTCAAGCAAAGATGAATTGGTTGTACGGTTGTGTTTCCCAGACAATCAATACTCATGAATCTGGTGATGCTGAAGGGCAATGTTACCAAGAGGAGAACAGAAACTAAAACAGTAGGTTCGGCTGGTTGTTTATGGCAGTTGGATTCATCCAGATTGTATGAAGAGGTCAGAAGGTAAAGTGTTTGTATCAGCTTTTTATTGAGACTTCATGTTGTCACGTCAGCAAAGGTCAGGTTGCAAATAAAAAAAAAAGAATAATTTGGCTCTTTTAGAGCCTTAAAAAAGTGAAGAATTTTTCCACCTCAGTCTGTGATTGGGAGAAATGTTTCAGGCTGCACTGACTCATGCGGCAAACTCGGTTCTCACATCTGTAGGTGGCTAACTTTGATTTGCTGTGGAACATTATAAAATGATGAGGCATCTCAGTACTGTAGGTCTAACTCCGAATTGTGACACGCTGATGTGAGAGAACAGAAAGGAGTCGATGCGACACAGCTGGAGTGCAAAGAATTGCTTTCCCAAAAACCACCGGCTTGTATTTGTGCTTTTCCAAACTGGTGAGAAAATGCCAAGTCAGATTTATTTAACCTTTCATGGACCACCTCTGGGCAACTGAGACACACTGAAGTCATGGCTAGTCATACAACAAATGGCGGTAAACACTCCTGTTAGTACACAGAACCTTTTCAGCCCGCTACGGTTGCAGTTCAGCTGGAGTGACTACTGCCAGAGAAAAGGAGAAGAACTAAAACATCTTTTATAAAAAAAAATGCTGTTCCAAGAGCAACAAGACCTGCTGTGGACTGAGGTATGGAGGAGGTCATTTTATTTTCTGACTGCCTCTTTTCATGACTGCCTTTCAGGAGCTACTCATGTATACTCAAACTCCAGCAGTAATGCCATCAGTGTTTTTAATGCATGAGGCTATCACTAAAAACAAAACAAAGCATCACAAAAAAAGCTTTTGTGATCAGAACAGAAGGTGTTTCTCATTTTGTAAACATTACACAACACACCAGAGATGGATCAGGTGATAATGAGACCAGTACCAGAAAAAAAGGGTAAACACAAGGGTAGATATCTGTTGCTATTTATATCATCAGGCTCCTGGAATACAAACTCAGGCCTGACAGCTGCAAACACAGAAACTCATGCACTGCAGTGAAATGTGTCTCTGTGGTAGTTGCTGGCCAATGTGCTCAATTTGGGTTTGCGCACACACACACACACACACACACACACACACACATACAGATGAGAAAAGCATTCACAGATAATTCACGTAAAATTTCTTATATGTTGAGAAGGTATATGAGCACATTAAACCCTAAAGCATCTCTAGGCTACATTCTGTGCAGTGGAGACATGTAAACTGTCTCGGGGTTCATTTGATTCCATTACAGCACTTTAGAGAAAGTTTTTAAACCAAACTTGTTAAAACTGTGTAGTCGGTCTCAGTCACAATTTATTAAACATCAAACATCCTAATGTGAAATTAATCCAAAGCAACGGGAAAGTCATGAATCATTGCAGACAAGATTACAGTTGGTCAATGTAAATAATAAACTCCCTTTTGCCTTTCAGCGTGATTATGTTTTAAAAGCACTAAATGAAAGGTATCGGCAAGAGAATAAAATGTAGGAATAATTGATATTTCCGTGGTTACTTAATTAGGGAAGTTATTTTGTAACATGAAGGTCATTTATGACTTTGTAGATTAAAAAATAAGAATGATTAAAAAAACTGGAGTTGCAAATTGAGCTTCCTTAAATATTAGAGACAAATTTAAAGACAGATTCAGTGTTTATTACAAAAGCTGGTGAGTGCTTTCAAGATGATTTGGGTTTCCAGGTAAAATAATAGTCATTTCTGGTTTATAGTTTTGCTACTATAACCAGCATATGATGTTTTTTTATGGAAATTTACAGGGTCTGATATTTACCATGTAACATCAACGGAGAAAATATTACCCAAAAAACATGATGTTATGAAAGACCCCCACTGTTCAAGCAGCTTATTAAAGCTAAGCCAATAACTCATTTTAAAAATTCAATTTTTTTCATTGCTCTTGACTTGCATGGGTGAGTTTTTATAGATACTCTAAAACACCATATGATGCAGAATTATCCAAACTTAGATACCTCTTTTGAGTTTAATGCGTGTATGTGTCGGATGTTTCAACACATTAGCATGTGGCATCATTTAAATGGCGACATTTTGATCATTTACTGCAGCTATTAAAAAGAAAGAAAGACACAGCTGATATACTAAATGAAGGTTTTACAACTTCCTCTGCCCCATTGAGCTTTAACCTGCAAATGCAAATGGGCTTCATGAAAACTAAGTGATTTCATGGTTCGCTGACTGCTGCTACACATGCATATGGTCTGCAGTCTGAGGAAAATGTATTACAGGGGGAGAGGAGAACATTATGTTAATCTGTAGCTGTTGGTTTTGTAATCATCCAGTCATATTTAATTCACTTGTATATGTATGCAGCATTACAGGCTGCTATATTAAAGTCATTTGGATCTTTTAAAAACCCAGGGGAATTTAAACCACTTTTTTCCCACACACTACACTGTATAATGCCATTACTATTTACAGTATGTGGAAAAGACATGGTCCTCTGTTCACAAATTCAAGCATGAAGATTACAAGGGCTTAGCACGACAAGTATTAGCATATGCAGTTCCTTACAAGCCTCTAAGCAGGGTTATGAGAAAGTAAACGAGCCACCTCCAGCAGGTTGAAATTTAGTTCAATTAATTGAATGCTGAAAAAAATGCCACACAATAAAAAATGGTACCTTTGTTGCATAATCCCTTTACAAAGATCAATGATTCCACAGCAACAGATTTGAGAGCGGAGACCTGTCCTCTCTACCTCACTAAGTGGGAGGGCAAAATCATTTTCCTCAGTCCAAAGCACCAGCGTAATTTGCTAAATGAATGTGACAACTTGTCTGTAAACAAGAGCTGGGGCTGACTATGAATTATAGTAGTTCACAAGATATTTTTCCTTATTTACGTCTGCAAATAGTGTCGGAGTTGTGCCGCAGCACTGTCAGAGTTGTCACTTTGACAGGTTGCGGCGGCGCGGCAGTCGGCAACAAAACAGGTTAAAAAAAACAAGTGTTCTTTATTTTCCCTCCCTTATGGAAACATCCCACTTCTCTCTATGCTGCTAGACACTTGGACTTTAATATTTTGTGTTATGTTTTTGAATTTATTGCCAAATGTAACAGGATTGGTCTGTCAGGATGAGAGTCAGAATGAGGGGAGTAAATGAGAGAGGAAATATATGATCACTTCCATTGTGTTAACACAGAAATACAGGAAGCCTTTCTGATCTGCTCAGCTAGCTCCTTAAATCACCAAAACACTCTAAAGTCAATCTTTTTCTCAAGTTAATCTCTTTCTTATACTAATTTAATTAAAACAAGAGTACAACAGGAATGTTGCTCAAGTTGCTCTTTTACTTCAACTTATATTTGTCACTAAAGTTTTCAAGATAGGGTCGATGCAAGTAATCCACTCTTTAAAAGAGTCTGCACCTATGTTTTGAGACTTGTCTGAAGCAGTCGCTGCAAATACCTACTGAGCCAGGTCGTGCTTTGTCAAGTAATAAATGGAAGGATGTTTACTCTCTGGAGTGAACATCTGAAAAATGCAGATGGCAGAGAAGCAGTGGAGGCAATGCAAGAAAAACACCCTGTCACTTTTCTCTGTCACTTTTCTTTCTTGTATGAAGGATTCATAAGGCAAAACCTTCAGATACAATGATGAATAACAAAAAGACGTATCGATCTGGTTTGTTTTGCACATTGAAAGCTGAAAGAGACAACTGGGGGCATTTTGTTGCTTATGAATATATAACCAGGAAGGATCTCATCAAACTTATAATTGGGTAAACAGTATATTACATCTTGACTTCATTTAACAGAAGCATGCCAGAAAGCTCCTACTTTGCCTTGTAAACATTTACACAGCTTTATATTTAAGCTTCAGTCTTTTTTCAAGGTCTTCCCGGGTCTTCAGAACAAATATTTGGCCTCAACACCTTCCATAAAGCACTCCATTTTAATTCTATTTTATGCAGTGTACTTTAAGGTACCGAGAACACCTTAATGCCCTCCATGAGCTTTAACTACACGATCAAAAGCGGCTGGCAAACCAAAAACTGTTTAACAGGGTGACAGCTTTCACTGTCACTCACTCCATGAACAAACAGCAGGGCAGAAATGGAAGCAATTTTCAGCCTGGGAGTGGCATGCCAAACACGAGCCTACTTCTTACTACTGTTGGTTGACCTGGATAAATAATGTAGTTTTAATTAGTAGGCCTTATAAAAGTTTATATATGTTTTTCAGGGTCATTATCATTCTCAGCAGGGCGCTGGGCCATTCACTGCCCAAAGGCAACAAAAGCTTTTAATGAAGGCAAAGTTTTTACTTTTAAATTCTGTGAACATCTCGGAGAGTTTTTTTTTTAACTTTATTGATTTTGCATGGTAATACACTGACAGCATGTCATTTCAGAGTAATTACCAGAGCTGCGATCATCTCTTGAGGAAACAGTTTGGTGCTCATTTATCCTCCAAGTAAGTTAAAATATCAGTTTCAAGCATCTGAGCTTCAACTTCTCTAGCTCCCACCCCACCCCTGCATTACGTCTATTGGAAATAAATGTTTATTACCATCTATTTTCTACACTTTACCAACACTTTAACAACAAATCAAGGTATGAGTTAAACCCTTCTAACAACTTAGTAGTACAGTTTAAGTCTGAGGTTGTGTTGTCACCAGTTTAAAAAGGGGAAAAAAGCAGATTAACTGGCATAATGATTTCTAACTTTGATTTAAAAATAGTCATTGTTTTTTATTATGTGCAGGTTTTTGTTTCAATAACTATTTATATAATTCTAGGACTATATGTATTCCTGGAATATACAATACAGAGGCAGATATATAATTACCCTTCCACACATTGCATCATCTCACTGGAACCATACTGGTTGCCTTGTTTTCTTTATTTAATGCACATGGACACATTTAACTCTATATATTATTAATGTACTTGGGAGATAGTATTACAGCAAGAACTTTGGGATTCATCCAATTTAGAGGGATAGCGGTGTTTCAGTGACTACTCTTGGTGCATTTGGCAGTTGTAAACATGTGTATACTGCTGGCAAGGCCGAATTAGCCATCTATAATAGATATGGAGTCATGCAGAGAAGAACAAGTCACGTTTAGTGAAATGGGACTTTATAAATGTTTAAATGGACATCTATAAAAATGTGCTATATCTCTAATAAAATATTAAGGGTTTTAGGTTTAAATGACAGCCTTTGCTGTGCAATGAGAAAAATTCTGCATATCTGTACATTTGTGTAATTAATTTAATAACTTCACCTGCACTAAATAATCTTTAAAAAAACACAGTATGACATTATTAATTACAATGTGGTGGTTCAGAAATATGAAATATAAAAATAGATGAATTGGTAGGTAGGGAAATTGGTTTAAAATGGGTAAAACTCCTTTCTGTCAATGATTATGAGTAGAGATGTTTGAAGGAGGTGAGAGTTTAGTTTATTTTTAGTTTATTGAACAGGGATCGTGTACAGCAGCACTGATCACTGAGAAACGTGATTTGTACCAGACTGTAGCGTTCTGAGCTGATTTTCTTTGCAGGTCATAACGCACACAGATATTTACTACACATAGACAATACGTAGCATATATATAAGCCATAAAGAGTAGATTGCAATACAGTAAAGTAGCAAAAAAACTTGTACAAGTCATTAAAGTATTTATAAAGGTAGTTGGGAACAACAATCATTTACCTTGACTTGTCTTTATTTCTGCCTTTTTGTGACTGCTGCTGGTAGGTTTTCCCTGCTGTATAATTAAGTATACTTTAGGTAGATTTCAGTTGTATTTACATTTTTATCTTTTCTCTTTATGTCAGCCCATAAATGTATCTGGATTGAAAGCATTTGCAATACGGCTCAGAATATAACTGGCTTATTTGTTCATTAGTCAAGTCAAGTCAAAGAGTCAAAGAGGGTTTTATTTGTCACATGAGCAATTATACAAAGCATAATTGTACAGTGAAATGTGTTTTTTTGTACCTGCATCCTTTGACAGTAGGAGAAGAAAATCTTAATATTTATAAAATAAAATAAAATAGAACAGAATGGTAGGAGGTTGGGTTTTAAATACGATAATAAAAATAAAAATAGAAGCATACTTGTGTATATTTGTATATTTGTATACTTATAAATAAATATATAAATATAAATCGGTAGTGGCTTTTTGTTTTGTTCAATGTTCATAGTTAAGCAGGCGTACATCCCGGGGGAAGAAACTCTTCTTTAACCTCTTAGTCTTAGTCATTATATTTCAAAGTGGATTATTTAATTGAACTACTGAAAGTTAAGGAAAGCAACATCTAATTTCATCTTTATTTCTATTTTTTATTTTCTTTTTCTATTTTTTCTATTTTTCACTTAAATAAGCACTAAGAGTGCATACCTTAAAGGTGCATGTTGTAATTGTGTCTTCAAAATGATCACCACAAGGGGTCAGAGTTTTAGAAGTGGAGAAATATGCCTTTTCTGCATAAAATCTGTTTAAAATGTATTTAGTTTTCCTCCAAGCACAACGTATGTCAACAGGCAAGCTCTGCTCTCTTTTGATTACTACTATCTCCTTTCATTTTAAGCATAAAAACACAGAGAACATGGCTAACAGCTAAGAATAAGATTTTTTATCTATGGCTGACCTGTGTGGGCCAGAATGGCAGTTCAAAATGGGAACTAGCAATCTTCAGATAAAAGCACTTGGGTTTGCTAATAACTTTGAAAGCAGGTGAAAAAGAAATGCAGCTTTTGATGTCAAAGCCTATTTATTTTGGTTTCATTCAAAAGTCAAAACATCAATGTCCTTTTGTGATCTGGAATGTGCTTGGAGACAATAAATACTCGTATTGTATGCATGTATATTGTTGCAGGTCACTGGAGCTGAAGAGCTATACGCCATTGCAAAAGGAAACTTTAGAAAATTATGAGACTAGGTTGAGCTGTAACATTAACACAGCTATCTTTATATATCTTTGCACAGTTTGCTTGGCTTTTAGAGCAAACATGGTAACAAACAAATAACACTGCAAACCCTTTTCATAGTATATATGGTGTTTGTCTTATCAGTACACGAGAAGACATAGTGATTAACCACTGCTCCTTTATTGTCACGCACCAATCAAAAGCTCTGAACCACAGAGCTGAACCATGTTCACTGTAGGCTGTAAATAATAGTTTTCATTACCAGTTGATGTGTCCATTAATGACATCTCTGAATATTTGTTTTAGAGAAAAAGCACATTAACCTTTTAGACTTTGTGCTGGCATCTTAAAATGTGTTCTTGTTGACCAGCATGCAAATAAAACAAATAAAAACTTTAAAGATCTACATTAAAAGTACAAAATCATTGTAATATTACATTTCCACAAGTTTATTTTTATCTATCCAGCTTGATCCTTATAAGAATAAACACCATGATGAAGCTATGATAAATTGTTACATTGTTAACTTTGAAATAAAAACGGGATTAATCCAATATTGGATCCTTCTTTTAAAAAAAATAAATATTCGACAAGCTGGAGAGAAGAAATTTAATCACTGACCTGAGTAATGCAGAGCAGTGTGTTACTGTAAGATCTTTGTCTACTGGGACAAATTCAGAGAGTATTGCCTCGGAGTGATGATGAGTAAAATATGTGCATGGTGCAGTGAACCATTACGTACATGTCACCTGCTGTTATGTTAGTCACAATTAATTGAAGTTAACATTGTTGGTTCTTTAAGCTTCAACACTCAAGTTCACCGTGTGTATCGGACGAAAGGTCATTTCATTCCAATTTATATTCCCAAAAGGAGAGCACACAGGGGAACAAGTGGAGGCAAAGAATTAAATCAGAGTGCCACCATGATGCTGACACCTGGCTCAGCTCAGAGAGAAGCCTGCTTAACAATACTGTACAGCTCTGTATATAAGCAGTAGAGCATGCCTAATGTTCAGTGACTAACAAAAAGCCAAAATCACAAGTTTTATGGATAAATAAACTTTTGACAGAGTTCATTTGAACATACTTTAAAAACATTTGATGTTAATATGTGGGCTTCTCACATGGTGTTGTTCATTAAAGTACAAAAAAGGAAGAGGAAGGTTTGATTGTTATTTTGGATTAAGAAGAATATCACAGTCAGGCCGAATCAAAATGAGAACAATGATTAGATGATTTATTGATCCTTTTTTTGGGCAAATGTTTATGTTAAAAGAAAGTTGACTTCACCTCAATCTATGTCTGTAACTCCTGTGAGGACTGCTGGCACTCAGCTAACTATTAAATCAACAGCCAATCTTTAGGAACAACTCAAGAGCCAGCAGTCTGCTGTATAAGCACACAGCTGCAAGTGTCAAGTGTATGAGAATAAGTATATAATTTATTCAGTCAAAAGATGGTTATAAAGACAGAAGCCAAGGTAAACAAAAATCAGCTAGTAAAAATATGACTGCAAATAAAACAGGGGGAGGGGGGGGGGGATGAATGAATATGACATTCTCTTTTTCTATTTGCCTAATTTATTTCTATTAAGGACTTTATAAATTCACCCCACTACAAGTCAGCAACTGTTTAGCTTGCAACTGGGAAAAACAGTTTTTATTTTAGATGAAAGAATTATGCACTGACCAGAGATGTTTTGCCACAACGCTGATAATTATGCCTTTGGCATCACAGGCACACTGCACAATCAGCAAATGTATGTATCTGAGAGCCATGGGTATTGGTGATTGTTTCCTAGTTAATCCCAGAAATGTTCACAAAAGGGTGAAAAATGCATTCTCTGCATCTCTTTGCTTCATTTCTATGTGGAATTATGTGTACAGACGGTTTGCACCTCGTTTTGAAAAGAATTATGAGTATGTGCACAGCTTCTATGAGCAAATGGCTTTTAGGTTTGAAAGATCACTTTCTGGATACTAAATTATTTTATTTACATTTTCTCCTCCTAACACACAAAATTGATAATGCATATTCATTTTGTCATAACTAACTGGATGCAGATGCAATATTGTGCATCCTTTGATAGATGCAACCCTGGTGCACATTGTTTAGGAATGGGATTGGGCTTTTTTTTGCATGTGCAGTTACCATGAATGTTTTTTTCTACATCAAAACCATTAGTAGATCTGACCCACTGTGCAATAAACATTACGTTTAAAATATCTTGTATCATTCTGTGGAAATATGCACACTATTAATCGAAATTTAAATTTGTGTGGGTTTAATGCATTCCATTTAAACAGCTGGCTTCGTATTAAAGCTTCAAAGTCCGAGTACCAAACAAAAAGCTCAAAATGAAACCTAACTGGGAGCTTTTTCAAGCTTGTAGCCATCTCAGGAAAATAAGAGTGAGATGTAATTTGGTCTTTTTTTCCAATTTTAAGGAGACTTTTTTTCCCACATACTATGGTTTATTTACAGGATCAAAGCCTGTTTTTTGTGTATCATATACTACACAATGGGGATTTGTGGCTAAATTACTTGTTAAAACCCAGAAGCAAACATCACACAATCAGGTGAAAACATTACCCATGCTCATGTTGTGTTTGGAAGACATGTTATGAGTAGAAATCAATACAAACTAAACAATTTTGCCATGGCAGCAGGATGTATCATGTAAAAACTACAGATTCACCTTAGATCTAACAAACTAGTGAAATACATGTCAATTCAGTGTCTGAATCTACCGTAGATTCACTGCTTTTTGATTTCTTGACAGGAATTTTGTGTTTGTCTCATCTGCTAAACTCATTAAAATTCATGTTGTTTGTGCTTTGCTAAACCTGACACACATGCAGAGCCATCCAAAGTTTCACAAGTGTCATGAAGAAGAAAAAGACAGCAGAGTGGCACAGCTCACACACACAGCTGGTCAGACAAACAGGAGAGGACGGTTACATGAAGTGAGAACAATAGCTGATGAGAATCCTCCACTGTAGTTTCTCTTTGTTTGCAGAACCTTCCTTGTGTTCGGAGTTTTATTTATTTATCCTGTTTTACAGTCATGCGCTGGCCTTTTTCGCTGTTGCCTGGAAAATGACACAGTTTAGTGGTGCGACTGTGTCAAGACATCCTAAGATGCAGAGTGAGAGCTTGAAGAGATGCAAGCAACAGCAAGTAAAGGAGAGGAAAATGGGGGATCAGGGGCAATTTATATATTCAGAAGTTCCCCTGCATACAAAATCAGGCAAAGGTATGGATAGTGGACTGCATTAGGGACATAGATTCTACAGGTCTCATGGGACCTAAAGCAAATCTCACAGGAGTGGGCACTTTTAATGTTGCTGCAGGCGAGAGCGGGTGGATTAAGGGATTGAGAAAACAGTCCCACGCAGGCCTCTAATGTGGAGTTACAGCTTAGCTGTTTTACACCATGAAATCATTGTAATTTTATTGAAAAACGTTGAATTTAATGTAGATGGAATAGTTTTTACATGTGTTATCAATACCTTGAGACTGCCTATGCCTCAATGTCTATATA
>JBAMHV010000009.1:11277137-11288154 GCA_037177535.1 Pseudomugil gertrudae | reverse complement strand
ATATGGCTCTCACTGAAATAAATTTCCAAATATTTTGCGTTTATGGCTCTCTAAGTCAAAAAGGTTCCTGACCCCTGCTATAATGATTAGTAATAATTATTGTTTGACATTAAATAAACATATAAAGTAATGCTAAACAACTTGCTTTGTTATTATTTGCTCTTCCTCATGCTTCTGCACACACGTCAATTCAAATGTTGTACTTACTCATCCTGTTGTGCACTCAGGCTGCCCTTATGAACTACATCCCTCTTGTCAATATGCTGTGTGCAAGTTTGGCAATAGTCTGTTGTTTGTTAAAATAGGCAATGTTCAGTATTTATACACTGCCTGGCCCAAAAGAAGAGTGCCACCTGAATTTAACTGGGCAAAAGGCTAAGAGCCTATTAGATAATTACTGCATGGGCATTTATCTCCCAGCTGAAACAAGTTATTGAACCATAATTGATACAACGAGTAGCTTCTCATTTTTCTTAAACAGCCATGTGGAAGGACACAACCTATGGTCATAGAGAAGATGTTTACGAACCATTTGCATGCATCAAAAACTCCTCTGGTAATAGCAGAAACTACTATAAATGGGTTACACACACTTCAACACATATTAAAACTGGAAGGATAGTAGGAAACCATCATCTTCCAGGAGGAAAATCCTAAATCACCTAAATATTTGGTGAAGCAATAAAACAAAATCATTAGAACTTAGGGCTGTGTTTAACAGTAAAAGTTAGAGCATTTACACATTCACAATGTGAAAGGATCTCAAGGGATTAGGACTGAACAACATTGTAACTACGAAAACCCCTAACCAGTGAGGGGAACTGCACAAATAAGACTTTTATTTGCTTGGGAGAAAATTGGACTCTGGAGCAATGGAGCACAATGGTCTGATGGGTCCACATTTACCCTGTTCCAGAGTCATGGGTGCATAAGGGTAAGAATAGAGGCAGATGAAGTCATACACTTTTCATGGCTATTGTATACTGTACAAACCTGTGGGGGCAGAGTTATGATCTGGGTCTGTGACAGGCAAGTCACAGACCCTGTGACAGCTGGTCAGGTCTAGGTTCAGCAACATTATGCACCCAAAGAATTATGTCATTTCACTACCTTATATACAAATAAGCAGGTTATTGCATTAATGGATTTCTTTTTTCTTTATGACACGAGCATAAACCTGGATGGCAATGGCTAAATTTATCGGGCTCAAACTGAAAATAAGAGTGGTTCAGGGAGCACATGAGACCTCAGTCTTATTGAGAATCTTTAGAATATGCTGGAGAAAGCTTTGTGCAGTGGCTGCACTCTCCCAGCATCAATACAAGACCGTGGTGAAAAAAAAAAAACAAGTATTGCAATACTGTGTTGAAGAATAATGTGACATTGCTGAAGCTTATTGAAACAATGCTACAGTGAATGTGTGCCATAATCAAAGCTAAAGCTCTAATGAAATATCAGAGGAGTGACCTTTTTCCTTCTTTAGCATTTACTTTGTTTTATTTTGGTCATACTGTGTACTTATTGTTCATTTAAATTTAAACCTTTAAAAAACTTTAGTGTTTTACTTTCTCTCTCCTACACACACACACACACACACATACACACATGAATGTTCTAGACTGCCAACAAGAACAACCTGGGCCTCAGTGTCTTGCCCAAGGATGCTTGTGCCTAGGCTGGGGATTTAGTTGCCAGTTGCAATAAAAACATTAATTTCCCAAAGCAGCTCAAGATCATCACCTCTGAACAGATATCAGGGATCAGCAGCAACCATTCTGAAATAGGATTGTGGTTCTTGCAATGCATTCAGAGATATTTCTAGTGTTGGGGAAGATGATTTGTTAGCTAATATGTTTTAAATATGATACAGTAGCATGTTGGGGATCGTTGGGTGGAGCTTCCCTGCATGCCTGCTGATTCTGTTGCTGTTTGTAACCATTAATGATACTGCTGTTAATAACAATCCAATTTTTCACTGTGCCCAAAACTTTATGTTTTATTGACGACTCAAAAGCTTTTGATCATGTTAATCAAAGAAAATTGTTTTTTTTAATTGTAAGAATGTCAAAATAAATTATTTAAAATTTTTATTTCATTACATCTTATTCACCTGGATGGACTGGCAACCTGTCCAGGGTGTACCCCGCCTCTCGCCTGTTGACAGCTGGGATAGGCTCCAGCCCCCCCTGCGACCCCGCTCTGGGATCAAGCGGTAGAAAATGGATGGATGGATCACTTTATGTGTTTTGCTGCTATTTGTGTAGCCATAGCTGGAGTAAATGGTATTTAAAAACAAACAGATTTGAATTGATTTGATAAGACGTATCACTATGCTTATCAGTATACAAATAAATGAGATGTGTTTCTGTTTCATTCGAGTTTAGCAATGGTCTCAGGCAAAAGATGATTGTATCCCTGGTCCTCTGGCAGCTGAATGAAACTGGATGTATGTTGGTAATATAGTGGTGAATCATATTACATGATATTATGTAGGTTATATATTTTTTGATGTTCAGTCTGGATAGCACTACCCTCCAGCAACTTCTTCTTACTTGTTCTGGAACATGATATCAAATATAATGCAGGGAGGAGTGTGGTCATGATTTGTGGAACTGAAGAAAACAAATATCTAAAATATCCAGACGTTAAGCTGCATGAGCACAAAATGGCTCGATGACTAACTGTTCCTTTTAACAAATTTGTTCTTAGATCATTCTATTGAACTTAAACATTGTGGCATTCAGGAAACCCTTTGTGTCCTGGATTTGTCCCTAGACAAAAACAAATCCTACAAACACTTCTGTGAACATAACATGCTTGAACAAAGCCAGATTTAGTTGTTTTTTCTGTCTATGCAATTAATTAAAATATAATAATAAAATATTAGCAATGACTGTTTTGTTTTTAGAAAAAGTTTGGGGGAGTTTACAAAACATTTATTATGTTAAAATAATTTGTGACACATAGCAGATTCTAACTGAGCATTTTATGTTTTTCATCAGTACTTCTCATGTCTGTTTGAAGAAATTTACTGTTTTAGATTTTTATCCTATTTTCCTAATTTACTATTAATTATTTAATGTTACCAACCTCAACTGTGGAGACATTGTTACAGTTGTTTGTCTATAAGGTGTCACATATTTAAAGATGGCTGCATATTTTTCTTCAAAACTTTGATTTATGTTTAAGTCTTTGAGTGACACAAACTGAATTAAACTGTGAACCACATGGACAAACAAAATACCACACTCAGACACTATGACAGTAAAGAGGAAAAAAAGTATTACATTTGATTGATTTAAAATAGATGGTACATTTTCATATAACTTTTGAAATGGGCATGCCAAAAATGGAAGTAGTCTATATCCTGATAAACCACCCTATTATTAATGCAGCTAGACTAAGATTTTCCCAAATGCTCACCAAAGTAAAATGAGGACATTTAAATAAACTAAAAAAATGTAAACTAAAAGAATCAATGTCACCTTCTACCCACAAGTTTTTAACTGAAATTAGTTTGAATGGATAAATATGAATATTAAACACCAGGTACCTGATATGAGCAGAAGCACCCTGACAATGAGGGACAAGAGCATGAAATGAGAAGTCCTGTTTTTATTAATCTTTCATTATTAAAACGTTCACACCAAATTTTAAAGTCTAGTTAATCTGAAGCTATCAACACATGTCGGAATATCCATCACTTTGTCTTGCACATCAGTGGTGCTGTCAAATCTGGCTGCAAAGAGACAAAAATGGCTGCCAAGGTAACAGGAGGAGGTGTCATCAGGAGAATATTCTGTCATAGTAATACAAACAAACACAGAGCCACAAGGTGGGAACAATAACAAACAACACCCGCTATGAAAGAGCCCAAGAACAAGAGGATCATTCTAATTAGTTTGCTAATTAGTTCACATCTAAATGATCACACAGTTAAGAAAAAAGAAAACTACACATCTGCACCTGTTTTCATGCTGACAGCCTCTTGTGAGCCTGTAAGTAAAAAACAGATATTTCAAGATGAATCATTTTGTTGTGAGCCTCTAACAGAATATGCTAGTATGATTTACAGTTAATTTAGTCCTTATTTATCTTGTTAGTGCCTTCATGCTAAAAATGTGTGTTGCATATATGTTGATAGGCCTATCTATTCTGAATAATAGTGTTAAAAAAGGAGTCATAATAAATTAACAACAGTGTATTTTAATTTTCAATAAGATAAAAATAACAACACTGTTAACTAAAACATCTGAAACCAAAGCAAACGTGCACCTAAAAGCCCACATACTCTGACAGCAAAAGAGCATCATCTTCATCATCATCCTCATCATCAAAGAGCAGCATTAGTGCTGTCCATGCAGAAATGTGGTCCCACAGCAACATGGCTGTGATAAGTGTAAGCTTAACCCTCCTTACAAGCTCATTTCTGCTCGACACTCCTTCTGGGGCTTTGCAGGTAGGAACATCGCTGATGTAATGAACTGATCATTGTCAGTTGAATTTAAGGCTGATTACAAGCACTGTGACTCGTTATTACTGCAATATAATAACTTCTTCTGAGATAATAGTTTTTACTGTTTGCATGTCGAGGGCTCAAAATAATAAATATTATTAATGCTACTAACATAACTAATACCATCACAATTTGTAAGATTAAAGATTATATTGTTTTTATTTGTGATGTTTGGTCGCTTTAACTCCGTTACAGTCACAGTTATGTGTTTTAGAAACATTATTCTTTCCATTAGCTATGAAACATAAACTGAGTTGAACTGGACCTGCTCAACTGGGATGTGGAACTACTCAATATTCAATCAATAGAGAAGAGTGCAAAAGCACTGTCCAGAAGTCTGAGGTATAAAAACTTTACCAAGCAAGCATTGGAGAACCTGTGAGGTGGTTTGGAAGTGCTGGAAAGCCCATCTGATGCTTTTCACAAACTAAAAGCATTGTTTCCTGCTCGCGATTGCTATTCTGTGATCAGCTATCCTGATCACCTGTCACTTTTTATGTGATGGATTAAAGTCATATTGAACAGTAGCTGGATGCCTATTAGAATATCTAAACATGAAACTAAATTTTCTTTCATGTTGGTCATATAAAGGTAGATGTCTGTGGGCAGTATGATGACTCATTTCAGCTAACAGTGTATTAATCAGAGGATTTGATATGTAAATGCTATTTGTGTAATTTATAAATGTCATTTTTATTTCCATGAATATAAATCAGGCTTCTAACAAGCTTTTGAAGACTAATTTTAATAACATTGTCTTGTTTTATACTGATTGATTTGGTCATAATATTTGAATAAATTTAGACCTATTGTTATATAAATGATACGTTTCAGCAACTTTGAGATTGAGAGATCAGGCCTGTATTTAGTGTAATTATGCAGATAGATTTGATTGTAATTTCATTTGTTTTTATATTTTAATAAATTACTACACCTACTTCCTAGTTTTCCAGCAATAAATAGAGATAAGAAAGAGATTTTTATACAGTTCATACACCTAACATTTAAATTTACTATAGTAAACTTGTTTACGGCAGTTTCTCAGTGCATCAAAGATACTTGCACTGGGTGCTCAATCTCAATGGACATGAGATAGATGACATCATATGCATATGCCTAAAAAAAAGTAAACAATAAGCAATTTGCAATTAAAACCTCCTTGCATGTGGGGTGGACATATAAAGAGAGGGAGTTCAATATGTGAACAACAGAAATGCTCAAATGATCTGGGTGAAACAATAGCTCATCCACAGTCGCATAATGTGACATTACCTCTATAATAAAAAGAAGATTCAGCTTAGATCCCCTCTTCTGTCAGGTTTTTGTTGTCTGAAACCATGTTTTTCTCTTAATACTTTGTTCCTCTGATGCTTCTCTGCATGTTATCTCTGATTTGTGCAGGGATGCCAGTTGTTCTCTTTCTGGTCGCCATGCAACAGCAGCCCCGTTAAATCTAAGTGATAACATGACAAACAACAACACGTCTTTTTTTGGCATATTGAGATGAAACATCAGGGAAAATTTCACCAGCAGTAATATTGACAAATTTCACAGTAAATATTGAATGGATGTAAATATTTGACCTGACAGTAACTGGATTTCACACAGAACCAATGCTTTAACGTATTTAGTAGGCACATTGATTTACATATCTCAGAGAAATGGTCACCTTGCTTCTGCGGTTTCAGGCTATCTTAGTGTTTTTATGTTTCTTTGTGTAATCTAACTTGTCCTTCTTATCAGAGACAAACCTTTCTTTCTGACTTGAGTTGTATGTTTTGGTTCCTTGTTGTGATATCACAATTGAAACTCACAATTTATCAGCAGCCTTAAAATAACTGGCGCCTATCTGAGCCTCCATTATTGTCTTTATCCAGTCATGCTGCGATAACCCCTCACCAGTAAGTGACTGCATATAGTTGAGCGTGGGATCTGACATATTACCAGATGGGTTTCTAAATTTGGACACGCTACCTGGGAGATGGGCTAACTACGACTGAGCAAACGCAGACAGCAGATAAAGTGGAATCAGTTGGGGTGAGCTCTCAAGTTATGAACTCAGTGGGAACTTTCACAGTAGATATCTGCACGCCATGTTACAGCCATCAGAATCAGGATGAAACAGGCAGCACACCCCTTGACAGAAAAGACCTCTGATATGCAATTAGGCATGGACAGAATATGATCATACAAAGAAATCATATGAGTTTGCAGGGATTATGAAGTAACAATAAACAATCTGTTACTCATGGAAAGCAGAGTTTATTTAACCTTCGACTCAAAGTGAAAAGAGAGATTTGCTTTTCACTGTTAAACAAAGATACAAATGGATTACAACCCATTTGAGCTTGTCTTTGGGATTAAATGTCATTTTGTTGCTGTGGGAGATAGTAAGTCCTGTTGGACTGTACATGTGGGCAGTGAGCGAGAAGAATGTTTGTGCACCTCTTCATCATTATCTGCTGCTCATCAAAAAGATCTTGTTTTCTGACTTTTGCACCCTTGCAAACTCTGATAAAGTGCCCAAGCCAATGTGTCTTAATGATGACATATAGGCACTATCCCAAGGATGGTGTCAGGTCTCATGAAGTGCTGGGCTGTATGTTTGTATGTGTCACCCCCCCAAGGGGGTGTACTTTGTATTTTTTCGTGTAATTTTCAGAAAATAATGTGATGGAGCACTTCTCGAAAATGTCAGGCGGACCTTGAAGTGCTCTTTTGAATTATTCTTAACTCATACTGCTGGCCTCCATTTTCTAATGTGTTTATCTGTAATTGAATGAGTCATGACTTAAGCCATTATCAGAATAACAGATCAAGGAAGCGAGAAAGCTGACATCAGCTGTAGCATAGTTATTAATCTGCCCGCTTACGGCAAGTTTTGAGTCAAAGGTAATTGTATAGGATGGTTGTAATGGAGGATATCGTGTGACACTGTACACAAACAAACTTTTGTTGTTCAGACATCTCTGATGTAGGAATAAAGATTAATTGAGAGATCCCCTGACAACCACAACCTAAAAAAAATCTATTCAATTGTGCGTGAAATCTAGCTGCTGTTCAACTTGCACTGCGTTGACACAGTTTGTCTTTCAGCAGCCGTTTCTCAAACTGACAGAATAAAGTGGCATTCCTCCATCCTCCTGGTTAATTATGATGCCTTGAGAGCAGCAGATGCCAACAAAAAAGCTCAAAATAGTTATTTGCACCAATAAATTTAAATTAAAATAGAGTGAAAAAAAACCTGACTGTTTAGGCATGCCAAATCCACTATAGACAGCAAAAAAAAATCTAAACCGCTTACATAAACGCTTTACAGTAAAGGAGAAAATGCTGAAGTTAGACAATTTAAATACATATATTAAGCTTTATATAAAAACCCTTGCTTTAAGCTGGTTAATTATTTCAATCATTATCATAAAAATTGTAATCTTTATAGAATTTTTTTTCACTATACTGTTAGAAATATTTCCCAAATTTAAGGCTTTTTAAGAACAGCCCAAGAAACAGCAGTAATTAAATAGTGCAGGTCTATTGATTTATTCACTATTTTATTTACTAAATGCAACATTAAGTTTTTATTTAAACACGTGTGCCATCAATTTATTTAAACTGTCTGCAAGCAGTTGCACTCAAGATCAGTTAGTAAGGTCACCTAGGGAGAGGTTGAAGTTGTGGGCAAGGCTCGTGGATTTGAAGTGAAAAACAGCAGAACAACTACCAAATACCAGCTGGAGCTAAGCGCAATTCATGTTGACATTGGTGGGATAAGCTGGCAAATATATAAAACTTGTTCAAAGAAACTATTAATATGGAGATATTAATAGTATTAATAGTTTAGTTTAATAGTTGCTGCCACAGTGACCCAGCAAACACAACATTTCATTTAAATACCAAGTATGTCAGAATTTACCTGCAAACTTGAAACTTAAAATTTAAAAAAGCAAATTGTAAGCAAAACCATTATCTGTTGCTAATATAAAATCATTTCTGTGGTTCCCAAACAGAACTGTAAGAAAGGGTTTTCTGTTGTTTGAAAAGATTTTCTTTTGATTGTTAGATGAAGAAACTACTATCAACTTGCAACTTTGAAGTTTGTGCATACAGAAATAAAATCAGAGCAATTATCACAGTGGACCTTAAGACTCCATATAAACAGAGGAAGCATTACTAATTTTCTTTCTAACTTTCTAAACCAGACAGTTTTCTCATCACTGTAGCTCACTTTGTGTTAATGCCCACTTTGAACTAACAAACTAAACATTCAAACGCCAAGGGTGATAAAATGTTATTATAACTGCATATTTATCTCATTGCTGTTTATTCAACGAATCAAAAGACAATTTCTTTGAACACGAGCATTCCTAATAATGACTTTTCTTAACAATTGTGTTTTATTTCTGTTAATGTCTGCTTTGTCTGGCTCAGTCTAACCCAGTGTTAACACACACTAATACCAGTACTGTAACTGTAATCTCCTAATAAACTGTAAAAGGCACCAAACTAATTTCATGAATGCAACTTATAAAAACAAACCAAGCTCACAACCAAAAGGAAAAAAAATTACACGCCTCGTCTAAGTTGTACAAGTTAAAGTACTTGTTGCATTTAAACCATGAAACATAAAGGAACATAAAATGATGAGTGATGTGCTCTCCGCTGAGTTTAGAAGCATGTTTGAACAAGAAATACATGGACCTTAAGAGCTTTATTATCTTAATAAAAAACAATTTTTCCCGACACTCTCTGAAATACACAGCAATGAAAGACTGTCTGTAAAGGCATCATGTTGAAGCTGTCCTTTTGTATTTTAGTGTAGTCCTCACACTAAAATAGTTCGTACACATCCTGAATTAACACAGTACAAGTTACTGAAGCAGATTTAAAGATACAGAAACAACTATTTCAAAAACAAGCTTTAATTTATCACATGCCTTTTTTTTTTACTATTTTTTTTCTCTTTTGAATGATTATTATGCACCCTAATTTCATCATACCAGCTCCTCATATAGAGAAGGCCATAACTAGTAATTAAATTGCAATATATGTTAAAATATTTTTAAAATACGATGGGAAAATTTATGTATGACTGCTTTGTAAGATGAAAACCATTCAGACACAGGTACTGCCCTAAACCCTCCCTCATTTATGCCATTGAAACATAAGAGGTGCTACATCTTCTTTCATGTAATTCTAGGTGAATTAAATTGCTAATATAATGGCTTTTCCCTTAAAGGCTTTCATATTGCTCATACTATGGATTATTAACTTTCGGTTTCATCCAAATTGCCAATTTGTGCCTGTTAGTTGCTTTCATGCGCAGTGCTAAAGCCAGACACTCCCCTTGTGCAGACAAGTTTTCAGCAGGACTGCCAGTTCAAAGCAACAAAAATCAATGTCCTCTCAGAGAGCCATGTAAAGCCCAGCCACCTGAAAATGATCCGTCAATATGTCCACTGCTTACTAGCCACATGTGTTTGGGTCTCATGCACAACATTTCATGATGTTGAAATGTGATTTAACAATCATGAGAAGAAGAAAGCACATATAAGGAAGCATAATACATCTAACAAGAACCCTGCTGTACAATTTCACTTGTAGAAATGCCCAAAATTATAAATCCCAAAAGAAAATATGTCACTAAATAAATATTTTCAAATCTTATAATTAATTTATTATCTATACATATTGAAAGGTATGTTTTCACACGATATTAAATTCTTTCTAGAAGCACGCGTACACTGAACTCATTTCAGAAATTAGTATTAAAATATGTTTTCTTTATGATTCCAGTCTATTCCTTTTACTGTGGCTCAGCATTACAGTGTTGTGTAGGGCTGGAAGAGCAGGCGAGAGGCCAGTACACCCTGGACAGGTCGGCAGTCCACGGCAGCATTCAAATAACCTTTATCAAATTTGATGCTTTAATCACAGACTTTCTTTTTTTTTCTTTTCTTTCACAAAAGTGGAAAATGAAATTGTACTAATGTACAAAACAGTGTAAATTATCTTGTCTGGCCAGGCAGCTCTCTGTGTTCAGCACCCCTAAACCTCTGAACTAGACTCGCCCCTCCAGCCCCCCTTTCAGTAGCTTGATTTAACCTGAGTAGCAGTCAGAGAGCTTACTACAGCACTCTTTTTGTTGGTTTACATCTACAGGCAGTCTGTGCACACACACTCACCTTCCCAAATCTCTGAACTTCTTTGGTGCGCATTACCAGTAATGGCATCAGTGTTCTTTTGACCACTTAAACTCTTCTGGGGCTCAAACTGAAAAGGCTGATAAGAAATGTTCATTCAACAATAAGAACAAGAAATGGGAGCCTTTCAGTCGGTTTAAGCCATAACAGCAAAATAAAGTCAAGGCAAGTTTATTTATATAGCACTTTTCGTGTACAGGACAGCTCAAAGTGCTTTACATTGACAACTCTCATTGACATACATTGACAAAAGTTGTTCTTTACATAAACAACTTTATCTCTTCTCCGCACTATATATATA
>JBAMHV010000009.1:11185750-11234244 GCA_037177535.1 Pseudomugil gertrudae | reverse complement strand
GCTGAATATGTCAGAGGATGAAACTCACATATGAACTAATTAAATATGAGAAGCATGTATATGAAATTGCCATAACAACATCTATTTTTGAGCTCCCCTTGATACGTTTTTAATTCATTACTGTAGGTGATTATCTCAATAAATGCCTGTTTCTCATGAAAAAAAGTTATTTTGATGAGCTGAAGATTACAACATCAAAACACATAACCTCAGTTACATGTTTGGCAGAAGTAATAACAGCATTAAGTTCTTTTACTGAGAACTAAGTTGGGATATCATTAGCATAAGATGATGTAGTGTCCTCTGCTGGAACACAATACACAATTATCATGGTTTGATGCCTCCAAACACAGAGTCTAATGTCTTTGGGCTAAGTGTGTATTCACTAACCTACAACAGAGTTAACAAGGCACTTATATCTGCTAATTGTTTGGAATTTTATTGGGTCAGCAACTAAGCAGAAATTTTAAAAATAAAAAAATTATATTTTATGTTTTTATTTATATTTTAAGCAAACTGGCAATTTAGTTTCAAACATTAAAAAGCTTAGCTAGCATACGGATAAACCCCTTTTTAGATAATTTTGAACAATGTATCAATAATAGTTTTTTATTTGCAAAGATTAATTTACTAGTGTTAGCACAAAAAGGTAACATATTTAATAATAATTTACAGCAGAAGCTTCCTTTTTCATCTTTTTGCCTTAAAGCTGAGGCTGACAATAAAATACCCGATCTGACAGCATACATGCAATAATTTCACAGGACATGTTCATTTGTAGTTTATTTGAAAGCTGTTCGTTTTGGTTGCATATCTACAGCATAAGGACACACAGCAGATATAATTAGCATGGGTGATTAACTGGCCAGGTTAAGCGTCTTGCACTAGAAGCCCTTATAAAACTATCTGCCTCTAGAGATCAGATAGCCTGTACTGCAGATAATATTATTTCCAAAATCAGTGGAGTAGTACTGGTGCTGGAGACACATCAGACAGATTTTGTGACAGTGCTTACGTCTCTGAACAGGACAACAATGAGGACGTCATCTGAGAGTACGATGGGAGAAATGTGTCACAGCAGAGCCATTGAGGAAGGCTGTGATTATTTCTCTAGGATTTAAACACACAACTGGCATTCAAATTTAATGAGCACAAGTCACTGAGAGTTTGGGGTGGTGTTAATCAGATGGCAGCTCAAACCCATTAAAACAACTTAAAGAAAATCCATTTTGAAATCTCAAGTTCAAAGAAATCACAGCCAGGGGTTGACTGTGAGCCTGAGTGAGCTGGCACTTGGGATTTCTCTTTCATAAGGATTCATTGAAACACACACATTAGGTGACAGATGGTAGTTTCCTCAAGTTACCACAGTTTCTTTTAATCATATTTAGGTTAATCATATTTAATTAGCAGCTGCACCCATCTGAGTTCTTTTCTAAAACCTGATGAATGTCAAATAGCACAGTCTGATCCTAAAAGGTCTTTATATTGAAGAGTCGACTAAGTGCAACTGCATTTAGAGGTGAGAGGCTTCAGAATTATGGGAGATCTTTGTCAGTTTCTGAAGTCACAGCAGCAGTCTGGCAGAGTATTTACATGCAGAGGGAGAGGGATGTTTTTACCATTATGAGGTGTTGTTCTTCTGCAGCTCTTTTGCTGCTTTTAAGAGGTTTTCAGGAAGGTAGAGATACACAGCAGAGTGAACCTTAGACTATCTGACTTCCTTGAACTTGCCAAATCCCTCTCAGGCTGGTGGACAATTGGTACCTCTTTTTCCCTGAGAAAGGCCACAGTATCTCTCTGCTGTCAATGGATGCAGTTTTTAGCCTCGTGCCTCAAAGTAACTACATGACGAACTCTGGTCTTCCCGTGTTGTTTACCCACCGTTACACACAGCGTTTATACAGCAGTGATGAATCCCTCTGTAACCAAATCCAACCTGTTCTCAGAAACAGCAGGGTGATGAATGTATAACAGCATGACGATTCATTTGCTGAATGTCAGCCAGGGAGTGTGTACTGGAGGGGGGGCATGCCTTTCATCCACAGTTCACAAAATAAAAGAGAACCTTTACTCGTTCACAGGATCGTTTAGTCACTCTGTCTTTTGTTTGGGGACTTTTTAAAAAAAACTTCATTTATGAACATTAATATAGGAATATTTATTTAATTTTTTTCCATTTTCAATACAAACTTTTATTTTGTAATGTAAATATGAGATCATTTTTGAGTAGCCTGCCTTTATCTGTTCCAATAATCCAGATTCCACTGATTATTAGTAATGAATGGAAGTTCATTATGGACTGATTGTAAAGAAAAAAATGGAAGCAAAACACCAAAAACATAATGAAAAATTCACAATCTTAATAACAGAAAACGACTCAGCCAGTCTTTCACAGAAATATAAAGATGCACTAATACAGGTGTTTGGGATTGGGGTGACATTTGCTATGGTTTGTGGTTTTAGTGTTGATCTTGAGTTCTGATTTTCCTGTTTTATTTTGTAATTGTTCTTGTTTAGCTCCCCTGTGTGTTTCCTGTTTTGCCCCCGTTCATTGGGTCACCTGGTTTCTATTAGCTTATTCATTTCACCTCTGTCTTCCTGTGTATTTAAACACCTTGGTTCTCAGTTTCTGTTGCCAGTTCATTGTTGTATTCATCCCTGTTGTAGTCTCAGTTTAATTAAAACAAGATTGACTTCTTAATCCTGCATTTGGGTCCACATCTCTGACATTCTTATGACATCATATCATGTGTTCATACTCCATCCATCCATTTTCTACCGCTTTTCCCTGAACGGGGCCGCGGGGGGGCTGGAGCCAATCCCAGAACACAACGAGAGGCAGGGTACACCCTGGACAGGCAGCCAGTCCATCGCAGGGCCAACACACAGAGACAAACAACCATGCACACACACACACTCACTCTTATGGGCAATTTTAGAGTCTCCAATCAGCATGTCTTTGGACTGTGGGAGGAAACCGGAGTACCCAGAGAGAACCCACGCTAACACAGGGAGAACATGCAAACTCCACACAGAAAGATTCCCGGTTTGACCCCCGCCCCAACTGAGGCTTGAACCGGCAACCTTCATGCTGTGAGGCCACAGAGCTAACCAACTGCACCACCGTTCATACTCATATTCACAAAACTGTTTCGCGACTTTAGAACCAAAACCAGCATGAAAAAGCCAATGCTGTGAAACTTTTTGCAAAGAGTTGTCCTGTGGAACTTACCATTTTTATCTATTTTTTATTTGTATGTGTACTGACTGTTGCCTACTTGGTGAATTGTCGCTAAATCTGAAGACTATCTAAACACCCTCGGCTACTTTTTCTGGAGTTACTGGACTCTTTTCTGGTGTTTTGGCGACTGACTTGAAAACACATGTTCTGCAGTTACTACCACGAACGAGCAGCAGGAGCTCCTCCCTTTCCTAAAGCACTAACAGGCGGCTCCTATGGGGGTATTATCCTGCCACTTATCAAGAGCACATTTGGTAGATATGAGAACGTTAACAGTTGTATTTTAGCTCATATTGGTACTGCTCTCTTTTAAACCACTCTGCTCACACTCAAAATGTCTCTGTTTGCACGCAAATCCATTTTGCTTGCTCTCAAAACCACCTTTCTGCTCTCAAATCTCCTCAAACGTCCTCTCTCTCAAGTTTCAAACCCTCCCCTTTGCGCTTGGTTCTCTGCTTTCTCTCAAAATTTCTCCTCTTGGATTTTTTCTTCTCTCTTGGATACCAAAAGTCTGCTAACCAATAGGAAGCAAGATCCCAGATGCTGACCAATGATATTGTCGCTGTACCCTGCACACCCGTCACCCACCCCACGTGGGGGCGGGGTTAGGTTCTTAGATTAAGTTTTTTATTAATTTACGTGTCACCATTTGTTTCTTCCATATTATTCCTCTCTCCTACAACCTCCAGTACATTACATGTAAATGGCCAATTATGCAAATTAGGTGATGACATCATTTAGGGATTTCTAGAATAGCCAATAGCTACTTTCTATACTGAGGAGTTGGCAACATTGGTTTTACTGACTACATGTGCATGAATGAAGTGGAGATGGACCAGACTCCAGCTTCTACTACTTTTCTAAAGTACTCCACCAAGGTTTTCCTTCCTAACAGAATTTGTCTTTTTTGTTTCTTGTTTGTTTCACAGCTCAAGATTCCACTGAAAACGACCAAAAAGTTCAAAATCGACAATCACTGTTATTAAGCATTATAGCTCTCCTAGCTGATCACAGATCAGGCCTATTCTCTGAGCTCAGGACATCCTTTAAAGAATTTAGGATGAAATTTGTTGGAGTCCATACTGACAGTGTTCACCAGCAGGGAATGGAGGTAAACTTTATCCACTCAGCTTCAAAGTGACAACAAAAAGCTAAAGGCTAAGCTATATGACCAGGAGGGAGGCTGCAGAAGTGGCAACGCTTGACTAATTGGTCTCCCTGAGGAAATTGAATCTTCATGACTATCTTTAAACAACTTCTATTCTTTTTATCTTCTATTCCATGTCGAACTGTAGCGTGATCCTCAACCCAAAGCCAGAGGAAAAACCAGAGGCCTGGTCTAAGAGGAGGAGTGCTTATCTTTACAAGGATGATTCATTCCAAAATTTTAAATACTATTCCTAGAAGTGCTTAACCAAACAGAGAAATATAATAAAACAATGTCTTTCCTTTACAAGGTGAGAGTGAAGCTGTCTCTTCTGTATCACACCGTACTTTGCATCAGCCAGAATGGCTCAAGTGCAGCTCCTGCAGGTATCTGACTGTTCACTTGATTAGTTCTGCCATTTAAAATTATAATTGCACCTGAATATCATTACTGTTTGTCATGCACAGTTACAGCTTCCCTAAATTTAAGTAGTAATCAAAATCAATGTTCATACTTTTTTTTATTTTTACATTTTCTTTCCTTAGTCGGCTCTGATTGGTCAGGTCCAGAGGACTGATCTGCTAAGCACTGATCACCTCCTGGACTCTGACCAATGCATTTCACTAGCAGATAAGTTAGTGCTTTGGCCAGACTGAAACAGAAGCTTTTTCTTTTCTTTTTTATTTAGATTGTTGACATGCAGATGTTAGAAATGCATATTGTGCAGAGTTAGTGATCTGCATTGACATATATAAACAAAAATACACACTTCAAATTTCTTGAGTACTTACAACTGTATCTGTCTGAATTTGCAATCTAAAAATCTAATTATTAATTTATGTTTTAAAAAATCCTATCAATATTCATAATACTTTCTAATCGAAAACATTTATTTGAAACTTGTTAATTATTAAATCATGTGACACATTACATTAAATCTTAATGTAATACGAGAAAGAATCCTCATCCTCATAGCCAACACAAAGTAGATGGCTTTGTAAACAGGAGCACCACAAATGACAAAATAATATGTAATTTACAATACGATGAGCTAGTTTGTTTGCTTTTGTTTTGGACATTGATTTAACATTTAGACATCTTCCATCATGGAATATATGTGTATGTTTTACACAAGATAGACACCTCATGTGTTGAGCTACAAACAGAAAATAAATGCAAGAAAGTTGTAGGTAAAAGCCACGTGTCAGGCTACACGTAATTTCTGAATTTACCTTTATTCACCTGCAACAATATTCAGATCTTAATTACACATCCATAAATGACAGCAGCTCTACTGCTGCTACATTTTCCCTTACTTAACCTTTTTGTTAGAGCAAGTTCATCTGAACTTGGAGACAGTGGGTGTGACAGCTATCTGATTATGATCTGCAGATAGCTTTCCAAGTTATCAGGCAGCTGAATAAATTAAAATTTCAGCTTATTCCAGACAGTTTGCTTCAGTGTAAGATAAGAAGACCTATCTCTCAGCCTGTGGGTCTCTGTACTAAGACTAGGCTGTTTTTGTTGCTTTAATCATCTTTAAAAGTTGTAAAACATGGTGCCCTTGTACTATTACAATTAAAAAAATCAATCAAGCGTTCGTTAAGGATTTTAGTACATGTTTAGCCAAAAGTTGACCATGTAATTTACATATTTCATTAGACAAATTAAAAATCTGTCAATTTCTGCTGGAATAGTTTACAACTATAACCCAGGTCTGGTGATAGAGATAAGGCTGCTTTCCATGTGTCAAAATCCCACCAAGTGTCTCATATCCATAAAGCCCAAGGCTGTTCATTTCAGTATCACAGTGGTGAGGATGTCAATGTCTGAATTTGGGGTGTTTTCCTCCAGGGGAAAGGAAAAAAAGCCTGAGGTTAGAGGGCTGATAAAGTCATGAAAGAAAATCTAAACATCTACAAAAACTACATAAACTCCCACTGATGCAGGTTGAGAGATTTAATCAAAAGCTGTACAAGAGCTGAGCTAAGTTTTCAGATGAGCTTGCATTGTCAGATACAGACCGAAGTATTGCTGGAATATTCCACTGCCAGGATCAACAGGGCCAAGTCCTTTACACTGGATATGTGGTCACAGGCAGCAGCTACTAAAGAACAGGATCCTCGGAAGGTAAACACAGAGACCTATCTCTTTTCCTGTTTTCCTGTTTTCTTTTCTTTTTCAGGTGGTTGCTAATGTTGGGGGCCTCTTAGGTGGGACAGTGGGGGGGTTCCTGGGTTGTATGAAAAATATTTGATTTGTTCTTAGTTGAAAATTTTCTACAAAAAAATATACAGACCAAGCATTTATTATATTTTATATAACATTCTCAATAATAAAAAAGCGGTTTTCTTTCATTTCACTATAAATCCAAAAGAAATTCCAACTCTGTGAGCAATATTAGCAATAACCTTGCCTCTATGTTGTTACTAAAGTACAACAAGATCTTTAATGTTATTTCCTTTCTTTACTGTTGATCCACATTCTGACAAGAAGAGATGAAAATAAACATATTTCAGTTGCAGCAGACTCTTTTTTTTTATTGCACTGACATTTTCTTTACAGACACAGAAAAGCCTGAAATCTTCTGCAAAACCCTGTGGCCATTCTGTGCAGTTGGAAGATAGAGCCTTAAAATGCATAAAGAGAAGCACAAACTCTGTTTTTAATACTTAATTTTGAAGTCTGTGCTGGTAAGTAACTTTTGCGCTCTCTGCATACTAATTTGCACAAATGTCGTCCTTGAGAAGCATTTGATTAATAATGGATACAGTGTGACTTTATGCCTGTGGCTGGGGCAAGCTGCGGTGCAGCGAGCTGCAACACTGGGTTTGAGAATGTGCTTTCTTCCATCTTCACATCTCAAATATGGTGGTTTTAAATTAACCAAGAGAATTAAAGAGTTAAACTTTTTCAAATTCCATTGATCCCCTCTTGTGGTTTTCCTGAAAAAGGATTACAGGAAATCTGTGAAACTTAATGCAATCAAAGCTAGCTACCTATAAAGCTACATGCCTGCATTATCCATTTCAAAATCTTCTTTCTGCTTAAGCAATATGCATAACATCTACACAAGATGCTTTAAGGTAAGAAATACCCTTAATAAATAACTGACATTGTCCCAATTGTTTGGAGCATTACACTTGCAAATTATCTCTAGTGTGGAATCTGTATAGCATCACTCTATATTTTGAAGCATTTGCAAAATGTAACCGCTTTAAAATGAGCATTTAAGATGTACAATTCTATTTAAAACCCCATCCCCCCCTCTGTAAGTCGGAAATTATATATATATATATATAGATCAACTCTCTGTTAAAATGCATGCAGAAGAAATCTGCTTAACTGCATAAACCCACCTCTGTGCATTTTCAATTCTGGATGACACAGTTTGCTAAAACATTACATAGTGCAGTATTTTAATCGCAGTGCTAACTATGAGAAGTCTAGCCAAAAGAACAATGTCAGTAAATATTGTATACAGCATGCAGCAAATCGAAAAGACACACATTAACCAGCTGTAGACTCATTTGCTGGGGGCCATTTGTACGCCTCAGCAAAGTTTAAACAGAAAGCAAGCAAGTTAAACAGCCATTATTAAACAAAATGCAAACACTACTTTATAACCTAACAAAGAACATAATGTATCTGGGCAAAAGATGACAATAAAACTTCTGTTGTGGTGCTGATAAAGAATGTCATATGTTAAAAATAGAATCAATATGAGTGGCTGAGCTCCTTTTCTGAGCTAAATCCTGATGAAATGACCCAGAGAGAGAGAGATTCAGTTTTTTCTGCAAGGTGTCTTAGGCACACTACTTAATGGTTCCTTCATATTTCCTTCAGTTCTGATTTACAAAGTTTCTTTTCTTTCATTTTTTTTTGGCTTGCACTGTACTTTCAAATAGCCAGATGGAGCTTTACTATAATTCTAAAAATAAACCCCTAAGGGGAAAATTAGCTGGCAAAATCTATTATTATATATATATTATATATATATATAAAATATATATAATAATAATAAAAAGGCAGATTTATTGGCACTAAGCAGGAGGTGCACTGTAGTAATATGGACCATTAGATCTGATACTGGTGAAATCTTAATTCCCCATATCCTCAAAAGAGATAATTTAATTTTCTTTTCTTCTTTTTTTTTTAAAAAAAGGGGGAAATTAGTGTTTCAAGCACTATACAGGGGCAGAATAGGAAATACTTCTGTGCAGGTGTTTCACTTTTGTGGCAAACTAATCTTCATCCGAAATATTTCCACTCGCGTGACAGTCTTGGTAACCATTGGAGACTAACCTGCTGCAGAGGACAAAGGCAAGCCTGAAGGATGGGACTAGCCAATGACTCCTCTAGTGTGTAGTCACAAGACTCAGGCCATTTTGATTTACTGACAAAAACAAGGTCCCCTTCTGTGTGAGTCAATGCTGTGGTGTGGAACACACACCACTCAAAGAGGATATTACACTCTACTTCTGCTCATCTCTCAAAGGTAATGGCTCAGAAAATTTCAAAGTCCTTAAAAGGCTACAGCTGCTACAAGGCCATTATACATTTTTAACTCCTCTTTCGCTACCATCACAGTTTGGACAAACTGGCGTAGAGAGTCACAAGTTTACTACTCAGCCTATAATCAGTGAAAGAACACACTCTAATGAAGATTGTATTTACTATTGATCGCAAGTGTAACCCCACAAATGACAATTTGAGACAATGTCAAACCCAAACACTATCCCTATGTCAAATATTTACAGGATGTGCAATCGGAGCCATAACAGAGGGATTGGGTGACAGTTCATTCCTTCATATGGGATAGCATTTCCACAGATACCTTTTCTCTCTTTCTGATTTCAGGTTGAGAAAATCCTTAATCCAATGACCGGGCTCTAGCAAACCACCATCAAAAGATTCTGAAAATATACTGTACTTGTGCTGCACAAGAACGTGTGGTCAATAGTCGGTGTACAAGACTTACCTCGCTAAGCCGGCTTATACTTTAGCTCATAGCACTTGTAAGCTTCTTAAGTAGTAAGCTCAAACTGAGCTAATTATTCATAGACAACCTCCAACTTAGGGAATAAAACCAAGGATGAGTACCTAAAATCATGGGGTTTTTTTACTGTAGTGAATGGAAACTGTTTAATTACCTACTCCAAAATCCATGTAGGGAGATAAAGCATGTCAGTATTTTATCCATCAGCTCCTCATCAGCCACAGTTCTCTGCCTCTATGTTGGTTTTAAAAGCTCTAATTGTTGCAGCAATGATATCTTGATATTATGTCAGCTATATTTGGGATATCTTTTATGTTTCTACAGCCTGCTTTTGTCCCCAAAGGTTTAAAAGCTGACTCGTACTAATTATTGTGTTTCATCATAATGTGGCTTTTCCATCTGCCTTTGTCATTGTAACAGCTTAAAGTCATTAGCTTCATAAAAAATGTCTATCAACATTTTACTTTCTTATAAAATTAAATGAATAAGTGATGAAACATCTCAATCATGCTAATAAAAAACGAAATATTTTACTGATTTTTTTCCTGTGTTTTCATATATATTGATTAAAGCTGTGCACAGCTGCTGAAATAAATCTGCAGTTGAGCTAAATAAGACCTGTGTGAAAATATCAGCAGATCCCTCATTACATTTACATTCAAAATCCTGTTCATCTTTTTTTTCCAGGTACATCTACGCTGATTTCCTCACATAAGTAATATGCTTGCTGAAGCAATTCATCACCTGCCACACTGATAATGTTTATAACTTCATCTTGCTCATTAGCATATTATCTAAAAACTCATTGATGAATGACAATTGGAACCTCTTTAAGGATCACTGTTGCAGAAAGTAAACATAATCGTCTAAGTAATGTTCTAAAGTAGTTTGATGCAACATGTTTACCACAGAGTTGCTAAGAATAACAAGAGAAAAATAATTACATCTTTGAAGATCAGGCTGTTTTTGCATGGTATCTTTACATGCATTGAATTGGATGACATGGGTATGCTGTGATGAAGAGTTTGTGCCAACTCCAACTAAATCAGTTATAAGCAAAACTCCAGTTTGATACAACAGATTCAATTCTAAAGTAAAATGCAACAATACAACGTAAATTAGATGTAAATGATATGTAAAAAAAGGGATAAATTAGCATCACTTTTCTGGGAGGGCATGACAATATCAGAGCAAAGCACACGTCAATTGAAAGCTTCTGTTTACTTAAACGACTGGCGTGATAATGAACTGACAAAAATGATATTCAACTCACAACAGAAAATTACGTTTCCAACACAAAAAAAGAAACTTGTGCAATTTCCAGGCAATTTCCAACAATAAATTAGACATAAATGAGATGAGACCAGCATTACTCGCTGGTCACATGATTGATTGGTTCTGCACACAGCTGTCCACAATTTCAATACAAGAACAGCATGCAGCTTTTCCGCAGATTTAAAACGGTTCAGGATAAAATTGACACTCAAGGTGTTTATATTTGTAGGCATAACACAATTTGATTTTAACCATCAAAATTATACAGCATGTATACTGCCTGGAGTCGTCAGGAACTAATTTGAGCAAGAAGAAAAGAAAGGGTCCTGCAGCAGATGGTACGGGCCTCACAGAGTACTAAATTCGACATCTGGGAACCAGTCTGAGATTACACAAAGAGATGGAAGAAACGGAGACAGACTAAATCCAGAAATGTGACAAGCTCTCCAAGACGCTTGGAAAAACCTGTCAGAAACTTTGAAAAACTGTGAGCCAGCATAGCAACTTAGAATTGACTTCTTTTCTTTTCATTTTTGCAAGCATTCTCATTTTATTTTTAGCGCTGAAAACAATTTTCACAGAAGAACGGGCGTCTATCTGGTGGATTTACTTGGGCAAACATTTTAATTTCATAATAAAAATAACAGAAGATAACAGAATCTTTTTTTCTAATGTTGCTCAACCTGAAACAAACATTAAGCTAAATCTTTTCTGTTCTGCACTAAACAGTGCTGGTTAGATATACTGAAACTTTGCATTTTAGTTGCCTCTAATAATTATTTATTTAACAAATATAATAGACTATAAATGTACAGCAATACTATAAGGCTTACATTGACCTAAATTAATCAACTACAATGTAGTAAGTTAATTCCATTGTAGCAGATCTCTCTCTGTCACTAAATATTTTTCATCTGGAGTCTTGTCATTTGCCAATTATTCAGTAAGCTCGGACTGGGTAAAGATGTAGGATCATCAGCCATATGTTAGGCCACCGATTAGACTCACACTGAGAGAAACACCATCTCTCAAATGATAACCGAGGGCACATCTGTTCTGCATACTGTACACCTTCTACTCTATTCCAAATCTAATTAAAATTTAGATACCCAGACAAAATGAAATTACTATCCACCAACATACGCTTGCTAAAGCAGATATTTACTATTTTCTTTCAGTTTAGTTTAAGATGACAGGTGAACAGAATTATCGGCTTTCTTTATATATTTTACCCTTAACTTGGTCCTGTAAAAATATTTTTAGGTTAAACAAAGTAGAAAAGGAAGGACAAGAGGAAAATATGTATGAAAACATCCTTGCTGGATTCAAACAGCATATCTAAATTACATGGCACACACATGGCTCCAGCTGAGCCGCCAGGATGTCACAAACAGGTTTGTAGGATGCTTGCAACCATGGCAACCTCTACATAATACCTATGTGTATTATGTACTAGCCTACAAATGGAAGTAAACTTCTGCCTTAATTACACACAAGTGAAATTATGACAAGAAATCATTGTCACTCAAAAGTGGTCTGAAGTGATTATAAGGTAGGAAATCTATGTCTGCAATAAGAGGCTCCAGTTAAACATCAGTGCAAAAACCTAAATAACCACACATGAATTTGAGATTCAGTTTAACAGAATTTAACTCTTTTTTTTTGTGGTAAGTAGGGAAATAATCACAAGGAAACGTCACTAAAACTGTTAAACGCACAGGGGATCACACAGTCTAAATTGATGAAGCCTCATCCCCAAAGCGACTCGAGTGACATCCAGCTGTCACACTTCACCCTTGCTCAGCTGCCTGATCTCAGAATTACTGACATGTCCAAAGGCAATTGTGGATCATTTTTCCACAATTGGAATTGTTAAAGGGAATAAATGTAAATAGCATTAGATCCATGAAGTAATTATTAGATTTTATTAGATTTTAGTGGGTCAGATTCACATAATTACAACCTGAAGGCATGTCCTTAGTCTATATCACGTGTCAAGCTCCAGTCCTCGAGGGCCGGTATGCAGCAGGTTTTGCTGTTTCTCTGCACTAACACACCTGATTCAAATCAAATAGATCCAACAGCTTCTTGTCAACCTATTAAATAATTCCAGTCTGCTGTGTTGGCGCATGGAGACAACAAAAACCTGTTGGATACTGGCCCTCGAGGACCTGAGTTTGACACCCCTGATCTATATGGTTAATAAATAGAATATACAGATGGTTCAATCTGAGAGAAACTGGCCTAAAAATGAAATCAATATAAAAATTTTAACTAAGAAAAACCACATATGGAAGACATAAACAAAAAGATGCCCATTTTAAATATAAAGTGATGTTAAAGCATCAAAGACTGGATTTCATATGATTTTAACAGTCACCTTTCAAACTAAAATGACTCATTTTCAGTGTATGACAGCTTCTGCATCAGGAAGAAGAGTATTCAGTTAAGAAGAGATGTTACTCCCCTGCAGTGACCCCACCAGCTGCAGGACTCTTTATTTCAAACTCATATCAAAATTCAGAATACAAAATGATTTATTCAACAGTGTGTTCAAAGCAAACAAAGATATATAATTTATTTTAAAAAATGAAAAGCACTTGCTGAGTTTAGACAGAATGACACAAATCAGTAATTTGCATTGCAGAGCAGATTTCTCATCATCAGATGGAGACCAGTTCAAATTCTAAAGGTTTCTAAAGAAGGGATTTAAAAACACAAAATAAAAACTTCTATTGCTGAATAAATGACAGAATAAAGTCATTATACATAATATATAACCCCTATGTAAAGGTGAATTATTGTAAATATGGGTGTGTGAATGAACTGAAGTTATACAATGATCCGTGTGAATACTCGATTTTGATTGGCTGCTAGGTGTCCATTATTTTTCAATAATGGACAAGAAAAGTTTCGGTCAAATAGCCTCATTCCAAATTACCGTGCTGGTGGTGCAACAGTTACCAACCGTAGCAAGCAACAGAAACTCAGAACATATGACCACCATTAGCATTGTTACTTGCACACCTGATTCAGGAGTTAAGCTACTGTTGACTCTCGGACGCTGTGCTGGAAACAAGCCAGATCATGTTTGTGACGGGGTATCGATGTGAAAGCAGCCTGCCGCTTATTGGGCTCTGTCAACCCAAGAAAGACAAGAATGGAGCAACGATTTGTCATTCTGCAATGTTCCAACCAGTAGTGGTCGGGGTCCACAAAGGTTAAATCTTCGTCCTTCAAATGCCAATACAACGAGCTTCCCAGTATACACAGAAGCGGTAAGAGGTGCACGTCCCATCAGAAAGGATACTTTCTATTTAACATAACATTAAGCAATCATCTCCATTCTAGCCGCTGCGGCTGACTGAGCTGAAGGTTACTACCTAGGCAACGCTTCACAGCATTACGACAGTCCACTTCTTTTTACTTTAACTTACAATTTTAACGATAAAAAACAACATAATCATATTAATGATTGATTTAATTTATTTATTTATATGTGTGACCATGGTATAAGCTGCATAATGCCCTTCGAAGTGTCCATTATCCAATAAATGTATGGAGGAACCTTTGCAAAGGTTCACACCTCCAGGTCATATATTATTTTCTGATTATGGACACCTCGTCAGGCATTGTCCCTTACACACACATACACACTATATATATATATCTGTTATCTGTAATATAATAATATGTAATATATCTGTAATATTTTTACACAATCTGTACAAATATTACAGATTGTGTAAAGCATAAAAACAGCAGCTAACAGCAAAATCACAATAAAATCATAAATTATTTTAAACTGATTTAAAGTAATATTTTACCAAACAAGTAAGCAGACAAGTTCCATGCTATTGAGATTTCATGTGAAAAAGTTGTTATATTTGGTGAAAGTTTCATCTCTACTGATACTTTGTTCCTTTGTATAACAGCTAAAAGCTGCTTCTCCATGTTTATTCTGGACTCTCATCTGGATTAGGCAACCTGAGTCTTTGGATCTAAGAGCTCTGCTTGGTTTATATTTGCTGAACATACAACAGATCTGGGTCTAAACTGTTCTGGGATTTGTAAACAATCAATAGGGTTTTAAAAAGTATCACTGACTGGAAGCTAGTGTAAAAATGTTAAAACTGATGTTCGAGTTAAAGCTCCAGCAGCAGCATCTGGATAAGCTGCAGATGTTAAATGCTCTTTTTAGGAAGCCCTGCTAAAAGATCATTACAGTAATTCTGTCTACTAGAGATGAATGCATGGGGGAGTTTCTTCTGGTCTTTCTGGGAGAGTAGCTCCTAAATTTCTTGTTAAAGTTAGCAATCTGTTCGCTGTGTGAAACATGATATGCAAGTTTGGAAACCACCTCCACACACAGAGTAATATTGTGATTTGAATCTAATTAAAATGCCTGTGTGGTATAAATAAAATGCAAAGAGGACACAATACAAACATTTAACTGCTGAATGTCTTATCACAGTCACTCAATCGACTTCTCTTTCCCAACCGGGGATCAAAAAGGTATCCATCTGCTATTACTGAGCTTGTGCAATGTGCTCTGCCAGTTAGAGGATTTTTCAGACGTTATCTTCTTTTCATCCTGAACTGGAGCTTTATTTCCTTTGAGACATGCACAAAGCAGCACCCAATCATCTAGCAAAACAAACAAAGTATGCGACAAGAGGAAAGAGCATCTTATATTTCCCAGTTTGACATAGACACAAAACATTTGACTGATTAAATCACTTATTTATGTCGGATATGGGTGTGTTATCTGAAAAAACAAGGTGACAGAGGCCAAGTGTAGTCAATTGCCGTTGTTGCTGAAAATCATGCTCCACTTAAATTCTTAACACATCCAAGATTCTCAGTATAAGAAAAAAGGA
Source organism: Pseudomugil gertrudae (assembly GCA_037177535.1). Taxonomy (NCBI): domain Eukaryota; kingdom Metazoa; phylum Chordata; class Actinopteri; order Atheriniformes; family Pseudomugilidae; genus Pseudomugil; species Pseudomugil gertrudae. Next base: position 11,218,699 of record JBAMHV010000009.1, on the reverse strand, counting down.
GAGAAAAAAATACATAAACAATAAATTCTCACCAAATTATTAACACCTCGTCTGTCAACAACTTTATTTGTACACATGAATTAAAATTTCCAGAAATCAATCATATGTGCAATGCAAGCCTTTAAAGTTCATTATAGCCTAAATAAAACTGAATACGATTTTAATACTAACTCTATAATAATAATTTTTATAAATATACCTATGGAGTTTTCTGTCTTACAAAAATCTCCATATTACAGCATTAATGATTCAATTCAATTCAATTCATTCTTTATTAAGAACACAGGAAAATCTGGTTCATAGTTACTAATTTAAAAAGGAAAAAACTGTGATTAACTTGCTCTGTAAAAACCAAGGAGAACAAAAAGCAGTTGGATAGCGCAGACTTCTGCCAAGAGGTTCATTTCCACCCACATTGTGAAGAATCCATAAAAGATTCCCGAGGACAAAATTCCTTCCAAAACTCGCTCCAAACATTTAATGAAATCTAAGTTAGACCAAAACTCATTTCTTAGGAGAAAAAAAAAACAGGAAAAACATATCCTCCTTGGCAGAGGTAAAAAACCACATGGATTACTGTGAAGTTGCTCCAGGATGAGGTCTATTTGGCATTCATACATGACACCACAACAGAACTTGATCCAAGCTGAAAGACAACAGTAGCACCCAGCTCCATGGTCTTTGGAAGGATCTGATCACTAATGCTGTTTCAAGTGTTTGATTAAATTTCTCGTGTTATGATTTTTCTATGAAGGGTCAAACCTGTCTGCTTACTGATCATTTAATGGCTGCAACTTTGGGGGCAGAAGATGCTTCAGCATCAAGATAAACAACAACAAGCAAACACATCGGTTTAGCATCACAGCAGCTTTCTATGGGATTTTGTAGATGTGTGGAGGTGCTTCAGACACAATCAGCAATTACCCTTTTATGTCTCTGATGTATTCAATCACAGGGAACTCTGCATTTTTACCTTCACAACAAGGTGGTGGAGATTGTTGTTATTTTTGTGTTTTTATCTGAGACTGGGTCCTTGGTCTAACTTATATTCCATCAAATTTGGGAAGTAATCCAGAACAGGTGCTTGGACAAAAAAAGAAATATACAGACATTTCTGACAATTTTACAGTTTATACTTTAACACATGAATTAGGATAAATTAGTTACGGATAAACTAACACATTAAGAAACTAATGCATTTATTCACAGAACATTAATTGTATCATGGTGCGCAATTTCCTGGTACACCCATTACACTGATGCATTAAGTAGACCTCTGCTAATAACTAGGCAACTAAAATTCAATATTTAACCATTTTTCATATCTCTCTTCTGATTTTATTTCAAGAAAATGTTACTATCAAACATGTTAGAAAACTAAACAACTCCAGAAGAACACACAACAGGGTTGATCCTCATGTAGAACCCAGCTTCAAGCTGCAGTCAAGGCACAGGAGATGGACAAATAATGACATGAAATTAAATTAAATTAATTAAATTAAATGAAAAATACTTTATCGATCCCAGAGGGAAATTCAGACTACATAATACATGACCAGACTGAAGTTGCCACTAGTTGATCTTGCTATTGTTTGCTGTCAGATATTAATGCATAAAGAAAGTAGCCTGCTGTAACATGATGTAGACTGGAACTGTTAGTTAAAAGTACCCTGATAAACTGGTGACCAGTTAAGAAATGAAGGATTAGAACGAGCGCTCTGTTTCTCAGTGTAGATTTACTAAACAAACAGTAGTTGTAATCAGAAACATAAAGACAGCAAGACGAGAGCAGGGACAGAACATAACACCCCTCTGGTCTGTTCCCAATATCAACCCTAACTGCCTCTTTGTCCCTCTCTGCTAATTTATATCCATGCATATGTATCTCTCCAAACTACACACATTTGCAGGTCCCTCCACCCAGTAAGTGGGATACAAACCTTTTTTGTGTAACACACAGCTTTTGCAGACCTCTACTCTAAAGAATGTGCTCTCCTGGTCTGATCACATAACGGGAAATAGCTCCACATTATACAATCAGGCTTGTGTATGTAAATATGACTCTAGTCCACATGTGTCAAGCTCCAGTCCTCGAGGGTCGGTATCCAGCAGGTTTTGCTGTTTACCTGCACTAACACACCTGATGCAAATCAAATAAATCCAACAGCTTCTTGTCAACCTATTAAGTGATTCCAGTCAGCTGTGTTGGCGCATGGAGACAACAAAAACCTGCTGGATACTGGCCCTCGAGGACCTGAGTTTGACATCCCTGCTCTAGTCCATCAGGTTGTCAGAGTAACGTGTATGTCCTGATCTAATCTCTGTGCTAAAATCTCCTACAGCACCAAATCAGTATCAGTATTTTAACAAAAATAAAAATCCACAGAGACTTCATGGAGTAGTCTGATAATCTTTATGGATATATCATTTATTGTGTCTACCATAAATTAGACCCTTTTAGTCAAAAGACACCCAGTCTAAAACAGCTACATCCAGTCCTCATGTATCAAATCCTATGACTGACAAAAAGTTAATGTTTTATCACTGAAGCACATAAAAGGGCATAACCAGTAATTAGTAAGAATAGCTAGCTCTGAAAGGCTGTTAAAAAGTAAACACTCTTAAACAAGATCATCTTTACATTAACCGGTTAAATGCTACAGTTTAGCTGACTGACATAAGTATTAAACTATAAAGCTTTCATGTCGTTTAGTGTCTGAGTGTGCATGAGCATGAAGTACAGCTGACCATCTGCCATTTCCTGCTTGGTTGGCATGTCTCAATGCTTCCTGACAGGCAGATATGCTGAAGATTGAGACTATTATGTCACTGATGTTTGTATTAACACAGTCAAGTTTGAGTTGGTCAAGTTGTTTGCCAGTTCACAGCATATTTAAGTTTTTGTCATCCATCTGCCCTGAATGTTGTTCTAACCAGTGGCTGAATTGTTACAAGAAATTTAGTTAAGAAAATGGCATGCAAACCACCCTCAAATCCCTCTGCTCATTTGTCTTATGTAAGTGTGCCAGCAGAAAAATTCAACCCTGTAAAATCGAATGATAGTGCTGAAGGTTAGCAGGACCCTAGAGAACAATTTTAAGACAGCATTGTAGTGAGTAGAATATTCATAAGAAGTGCCCCACTGCCAATTTAGAGTAAAAATATCGTCTTAGTAAACATAATTAAAAGGACAGCATCAGATGAGATGAGAATTTCAGCCAAATCATGGCAAAAGTCAGCTGAGTGCTAATGTCCCACCAAGCTGCTCATTAAGAACACAGCATTTGTTACATTTGTCTGCTAAAATATTGCACAATAATGTCTTAATGGACATACTTGCAACATCAGGTCTGCCGAGGGTCAATGACACAATAATGCATGAACACACACACATCTATAGATAGATAGATAGATGGACGGACGGATGGATGGATAGATAGATAGATAGCCAGGAAAGCTAGAAAAAACAGAAGCACAAACTCTTAATGTTTAAATCAATCATAATCTAAATATAAGCACAACTGCAAACAGTGACATTTAAGAGATCTTTACTGTCACCGTGCTGTACAAGCGACCTATATAAGGTGTACCCTGCCAATCACTGGCTAACTGTTGGGATAGGCTTCAGCTGTCCTCCAAGATGGTATGTTTTATATTTGTGAATCCACAGCTGTAATGTTCTATAAGACAGGTATCATGCGATAACATGGTTTAGTTATTACTGGAGCTGATGGTTAGTTAATCAACAGATGTATGAGCCAGGATCACAATTTTTAATCACTTTATTAAATTATATAGTCAAACTTAGTAGCTCTCTTGTTTTCTTCTTTTCCATGATAAGTTGTGACGTGTATTCCCTGATCAAGTGATGTGAGGTGACAGAATTTAAAATTTGTATGTATTATCATTTTTGTAGAAATGCTCACATTTTTTGCACATGCTAAAAGAATCTACTCATCTGTGTGAAGTTCTGGATCCTCTTCAGTCCTAAATCCCTCCCTGGTTGTGTTTTCTTACTGTCTTTTGTATTTCACCTATGGGCAACGGTACAACATACTACCTTCTCTTGCATTGCATCCCTATGACAGGACCACCTTCTAAAAGCTTTATCCATGTGTAAGAATTGTGTTTGTACCATTTCAGTATCTTACATGCTATATATGGCTGGAGGTGCATTGTGCACAAACACAGCTTGCACTTGATCCACATCACATGGGGCTCTGTTCCAAGAATAATAAAGACATATCTTTTTGGATATTGCCAGTACTCCACTGAAGAAAAGATGCTCCCTTAAAAAGATGTTGACAGAAATTGTCTTTGAGGAATTGTTTTCTTTTTTTGCTGGAAGCATCTCGTGTTTTCAACCATGTCTCTGTCAACCGTCTGATAAATGGTGCAACAAATGAGTGTAAATCACATTGTATACTGGTGTTTAGGACAATTTAACTCAGGTCTCATGTTTCTTCTGATTGATCTCATCTGTGGTAAACAAAGAATGTTATATAAATTTAATAAGATGTCCAGAAATATGCTAACATTCACATTCACACAGTGAATGAAGAAAAATATACATTCTGAGGGATTATTTGGTGGCACCAAATAAGCAATAATACTCCATGAGATAGCAATATTATACTACAATAAAAATTAAATAATATTCTGGTTTCAATAAGCATGCAATTTGACCAGATTAGATAAGCTTAGACTAGATCAGAAATAATGTTTGGAGTGTTACATTGGGAGAAATTATTTTTTCTACAATGCATTGATCAAAGGAAAAATAAGATAAAGTTGTTGTTAAATATAACCAAAATAATTATGGATTTCTAATATTTCTCTGAAATTATAAATATTGAAAACAAGAATGTAAAATGGCACATTTTTAGAAAGATTATTTTTGATGCAGCTCAAAGTTTGCTTGGTGATATCATATTATATATATGAATAAAATGCTGTATTATTACCTGTTAGTATGACACATGTGTTGGTGCATTTTGTTTTTATACAAAATCCGCAATCCAGAAAAATCTGTCATGAAAAACACAGTATACAATCAATGTAGCATGACATTTGGAAACATTTTATTGTCTGAGGATAATTATATCGATTCCACTGCAGAGATCTCTTTGTTGGACTGCCTGGTGGACTTTTGTCAAAGACCTGTTTAGTTTTATTATGGCAGTGAAAAAAGGCTACTAACAACTGAGTGGTGATTAACATTAGATCTAAAAATAAAAACTAAGAATCAGTAATGATTCACTAAGAGAAAAAAAATCTATACAATGCTAATTATTCAAATAATGTTAATTAATGCTACTTGTCGCCTACTGAAATATAGCGCACATAAAAATTTCATGTTCTGTTGGATTAATACAGCTTACTAAACAGCCAGTCAGCCTGTGGACACATGGGAGCAACAGCATAACAAATCAAACCCATAAGTATGACTAAAACTAATCCTAATGTTGAAATTAACTTGGATATAATAAAAAACATAACATCTGTCAGCACAGCATGATGGGCATTTTGAAACCAATATTTTGGATAAAAAAAAAGACATTATAAGAGGTAAAAATGAAGGATAGATTTCCTGAGCCACAATTCAAGATCTGCATCAGCAAGAAATCCTCCCTGGTTAAGTGTCCCTCTGATCATGTGAGTAGAACAATGTGCTGATAAAGATGTTATACTGCTTACTTAAATAAAAAAGCAGCAACATAAAATGATCACACTGCACAAACTCAGCATGAAGTAGGTTATACAAACTATTACAACTCCTCCCCAGAAGCTCAAACATAACAGCAATTATTTAGGACAAATAATTAATCTAATGTACAGGCTCCATTTGTAAATAAGAGAAAAATATTTGTTTTAAATGAATCATCATGCCCACTAATTCAAATTATTTAATAGATCTGGGAAAAAGGTGAGGGTATTATGCAGCACAGGTAATTTATCTTGCATCTCATTTAACATCTATAAGAGGATTTACCTAAATTAATTTCAGTGAAATCTTTTACAGACATAAAGGCTTTAGAAGGTTTAGTCAGGCTTGGCTGGCCATTTTTATTTCCAGGCAAAATAAATATAAATATCTCCTTTTATAAACTACTCAAAAATTAACATACTTTATTTTTATCCATCCATCCATCCATTTTCAACCGCTTGTTCCCAGAGCGGGGTCGCGGGGGGGCTGGAGCCTATCCCAGCTACTTTATTTTTATTGCAACTTAAAATGGAACAAAAAAGAAAAAAAATGTTTTTTTTTATTCACACGCTATCAATCGGAAGACATCTTCTTTTTCCTCTGATGTACTTATGTGTGGTTTTATTATAGCTAGACGTTAACACGAACATAAAAACAGAAAGTCAAGCTCGAGGCTCTCAACCATCTACTTCACCAGAATAGGTAATGCTTCTATTGTCTTCAAGCATTTAATGGGCAGCAAACAAAGACATCTCCAAGCCTGGTCTGCAGTCTGATGAAGAGCCCGCCATACGAGTTTCTCACGAAAAAAATCAATAAGGACAAAATGATCTCTTATCACAGTAGCATATTTGGTTGGAGGAGCTCACAAAGACATTATCTTTGTGCTAAAGATTCACTCAAGATAGAAGAGTGCATTAAATGCACTGCATTTTGTCCAATGCTTCTTAGTTCAGAGTCTTAATAGAACTAGTGAGAAGAGGTAGTAAGCGCAGTACAATAATATATTGTTCTTATGCATTATTTAATGGGACTGTGGGGAAGATTGTGTTTGTGCACATTTCAAATTCTATCTAAGAGCATACAGCTCCTTTAATTGGTTTGCTCGGGGGAACGAAAGGAAAATACTGTTCTAGTAAAAGATATTGATCGATATGACCAGATGCAGCTACTGAAAGCATGGCCTAAATCAGTGTCAAAAGCTGCCATTTCACACATGTAGAAGTTTACTATTATACTCAGCTATTATTTCTCATTTACATAATATGTAGCATGATATAACTCTGACAGTCAGGAGCAGCAGTCTGCCAGAGTTGCAGGGTGACAGCACAACAGCTCATCTTGAGCATGACAGATGCCACCAATCATTTTCATACCCAGTTTATCAGACGGTATGGGCATTTGGGATGTGACAATTCAATGGGTCTCATAAGTATAAAAAGACGCCTCTCAGCAGTTTAAATGCCATGTGCTTTTGAGTGGGTTCCATGCAAGTTAAGTCTCAAGCTGTCTCAAACTTCTCCAGACAGACTAAATATGGTGGTGCATGTCTGGTTTTAACCATATGGATTATAGCTGCCAGTTAGCACAAGACTAATCATTGTTATTTAGTTTGAAGTTCTTTTGAAGAATAGCTAGAAGCTGCCTCATATCCCTGAATAAAAATAACTATATGAGATTATCAGAAGGGCCAGATTTACATCCCCATCTCTACTTAGTTTTACATCTAGATCTACTGATGTCTCATTAAACTTGTCACCATATTGTGTCCAAGTTTACTGCTATATTTTAATGGCACCTGAGTGGACAATTCAGACCACCAACTGTTTACTTTGAGGCATATAACTTCTATCATTTAACCTGCATTTTGATGAGAATCTATGTTAAAGTAATTGTTTTAGTTGCACAGCCAAATACCAGCATGACTCTTAGCACATTTTGATTATAAGTCCAATGATGATAAAAGAGAACCCAATATCTTAAATAGGGGTATTTTATTTATAACAACAGGCTGCATTTAGATGTCCCTAATCTAGAAATTTTTCAAAGATTCAACCCCAGTTGCAAAGCAAGGAAAGACAGCTTTCTGTGACTGCAGTTGTAATTTTGCTAAGAAGAAGAAAAGTCCAGAAAATATTTCTGCCAGTAGTAACTCTTCAACCTGAGCATTGTTTCACATTCCACACAGCCTGTCTGATAGAATTAGCTCATGGATCAATATCAGTCTGTACCCAATAGTCAGACAGTGATCCTCTAAAAATTGTATTATACATTTTTGATGTGCACCAGTACCGCACTGAAAAGCTGGTAAAAAGCGAAAAATTCAATTCTGCTGGTTTTTGCCATTTTCTTATGAATTTCAGATAAATCCTTCATAGCAAATATTTAACTCTGATGCATTACTTATCACAAAAAAGAAAATCTGTCACTGCTTCAGGCAACTAAGCATGGTTAATACTTGAGAATGAATGAGAATGAAATAATCACAAGGTGCCTGTTTGATAAGAATAGATGTTTCTCTGCTACTTCTCTCTCTCCTTCTTACTGGTCTCTGTTTTTACAGCCAAGTTTAAAATAGTTTATATGATCTAATTTTGATAACGGTTTATGTTCGGTGGCATTTAGACACTTCACAACACATTTGTTTGGCAGCTAGATAAAAAAAAAAAAGCTAAAAACAAACTTTTGCTTCATTTTATATGTAACTGTCATCATGAAACAGCCCGCTGGTACGTTTGAAACTTTTTCATAACATTTTCTGTCATTCTCATCAACTGAGTCATGTCATTAAAACATATACTCCAGGCTCACAATAATGTGTTAAGACAATAACAACACATTTCTTATTTAGATATGTTCAGCTGTGACAGACTGTAAATCTCTAAGATGAAAGTGAACATGCACCAATGATTATATTCGAAGTTTATAAGGGGTCAAAATACTTATTTCTGGTAGACATATGAAAACATGACAGGGTATTAAAGGTACTATGTTATATATGTATGGTGTGTGTGGGTGTGGGGGAGGAGTGGTGGGGTTTGTCTGGATAATTGGGTGTGTAGACGTGTGTGTGGGGTTCATCCCTAGGGTGGTGCGCTGGGGTGTGGACTGGCCTCCCCGGCGGATTCGGGTCTGGGGGCTCTGGCTTCTCGCGGGCGCTGGTCGGCTCCTCTGCCTGTGGGGGGGTCGCATTGGGGCGCTCGGTGCCCTGGGCCAAAGCTCTGCCTGCCCTAACCCTAACCCTGCCCTAACCCTAACCCTGCCCTGGACCCGCTGGGGCCGTTCCCCCTGACTGTGCTCTGGCTGGAACCTTCCATTTGCCGCCCCCTGGGCGAATCCTGGGTTTGCCCTGGGGTGGGGTGGCCGGGGTCCCTGCTTGGGGATGGCTGCTGGTTGCCCTGGTCTCAGGTGGCCCTGGCCTGCCTCTGACTTTTGGAGGGAGGGGGTTGCCATGGCATGATCACCTCTCTCTGAGCACTTTTCACCCCGTACGCTCGGCATGATCACAGTCACTGAGCTGTTCTTTAGTTTTATCCAGGTTCAACATGTTTTGCTTGTTCATCTATGGCGTATGTAGCACTTGTAGATCTTTAACCCCCTTTGGGGCCCCGTGAGAGATTTATTTTGTTTTCTGTACAGGTGTGGTAGATGGAGTAGCATTTGATCAGATTGAAGTGTTTCCTTTGTGGTGTCTCTCTCTTCTCTTTGTGTTTCTCTTTTTTTTCCTCTCTCCTGTCTTTTTGTCCTCTCTTCAATTCCGGTCGGTCCAGCGAAATACGTAAATCATGTGGAACACATAATAGTCCAAAATAAATAATAAATAAAGAATTCTGATTACCAAGTGGATCTCTGTATATACATATATATGATGATCCTCTTGGAAGAGCAAATGTGTTTGGCACAATACAGGAGCCAGACCATCATTCTGCCTGCTTTGATGCTGGACAAGACACGTTAAAAAATAAAAAAAATAAAATAAAAAAAAGGTACTATGTTAATGTCATCTAATTCAGGAAAGTTAAAATGTTTTGTACAGTTTTTCAATGCTTCTTTTTTGCTGTAATTAGTTTGATCCAAATTTATTGAAATGTTGGTAAACTGTCCCATCTGTAGCAACATCAGCAACACAGCAAAACGTAAAAAGTAATTTAATTCCCAGATCCATTTTCACTGCTTGGCCCCTTTGCTGTCACGGGGCAGAGCAATATATCCCACCATGCAATTGGTTGAGAGGCATCGTACACAGGTCAGAAGTCTTTGCTAATAAAATCACTCTCACCTTCACACAGGCAGAATAATTTCTAATTCAGCTAAAGTGCATGTCCTTTATCTGAGCATGAGCATATTTTGCAGTGGGTGCTGCTAACATGTACACAGCTGGTAATATATTCTCCGTGGTGCACACTAACACAAAAAAGTCGGATTTTATGATGCTAAATAATTCACTGCTTATGGATAAGAAAAAAAGGCAACTTATACGAACTGTATTACACATCGCACGGAAAAAATAAATAGCTCTATTTATGAATTTAACAATACCACAGCTGTAACCATTTAGTGTAATATTTATTGCTCTTTTGTTTCCCACTTATTGAAATTCATGATGTAGCAAAGTTGAAAAGTGGCAAGTGTTTTATGCCTCTCGAGGCCCGTGTGTTATGTACCTGTGTTTCCTCCAGTGTTCAGTAGTTTGCCCCACTCCTTTTTGTCACTCCGTCTCCTCTCTGGCCCTAGAAAGCAATTTCAAAGAGTAGCACTACTTTAATTACTTCAGTCCTTTGGATACTACTCTTTTGATCTTTTTTGGTAATTATACCATTTCTTGAACTTTTTCCATGCATCTTGAGCACTAAATAACTTTTCTTGCCTTAAGAGAAACATCTATCTCTCTCTGTTGCTGTTAACAACTTAATTGGCACTTATTTTCTCCTTTTTTTTGCTGGTACTTTTTTTTTTAACATCTAACACTCAAAGAATTAAAATGTTTTTGGTTAGTGGTGCTGTTTAATCAAAGTGCATCACTGGCTACATTACTTTATACCCCTGTTTTCTAATTCCGGTCCTCAGGCCCCCCCCCTCTGCATGTTTTAGAGGCAACCCTTCGTTAGTACACCTGAATTCAATAAATGGCTCATTAAAAAGCTGCATGGACAGGTTCATGAATTTGAGTCAGGTGTGTTAGATAAGAACATGCGTAAGACATGCAGGGCAGGGGGGGGCACATTATTAGAAAAATATTGTGCAGACAATTGCGTCTTGACTTTTTACCACTGATGATTTTCACATCAGGAGTATTTCTACTGAAGCCGCCCTTTCACGGCTGAAAATACCATGTAAGCTGTGTCAGACAATGATTGTCAGGAGCACACATGAGATAGGATATGGAATTGTTGTTTTGTTGACAATATTGTTAGAAAGGGGGATATGGTTCCACATTGTCAGTACTTGTGTCAATATCAATTAGATAGGTCCCTGAATGTACCCAGAACAGTGAAGAGACTGAAAAGAAACATGTATAACAGCAGAAAAAAAGGAACACCTTAACAGCATGGATAGTTGCTACGTCCCAGTTAACGCTCAGGAGGATTAGCTGCTACATTTGTAGATTGAAAACTGTCTTTCCTGACATTTTATTAAAGACAGGTAGAAGCATCCCAGCAAGACCTCTGGAGCATTGCTGCAGACAATTTCACTGACATATTGGCGGATAGTTTAAAAGGGTGATTACTTTGTTTTCAATAAAAATAAACCTCAAAAGCATGAATTAAGTCATTAAAAAAACACCGTGATGTGTTCAGAGCAGCAATTGCTGACTCAGATATAACCAACACTGTCTGCTTTGCCAAAACAGCAATGTGCCTCATTAAGTTCAGCAATAAACTACTAGAAACTTTTGTTTTCCTTATATAGTACTTTAAGAATAAATTATGCCATTCAAAAGTTAGGACACACATCACAATTCACACTGAATGGGAAGATAACTGCAGACCTGTATCCAACTTATCGTTTTTAAGTAAGATTGTAGAAGAAAGATATCAGTCTGGTTTGAGGACGATCTACAACTACAGTACTAAGACGGCCCTTTTGAAGATTATAATGGCCTCAAGTGTAACTTGGATGCACAGAAGCTTTCTGTCATGTTGCTGCTGGATCTTAGTGCAGCATTTGATACAGTAGATCACCAAATTTTATTAAACAGGTTAAAAGTTTTGGCGGGCTGCTCAGGTACTGCTTTTAAATGGTAGTATTCCTATGTCACAGATCAACAATTATTTGTAAGTATGGATATATACCGGAAGGCGAAGCTCTCAATTTACCCAGGGATGTCCCCACCCTCACGTATGGTCACGAGCTGTCTTCTGATGACTTGGAACCAGTAAACTCATTTTGAACTGAATTTTGGATATTAAGTCATGAATGACTGATGATTTCAAGCTTCTAGGTGTATGAGTAGGTTTGTCTGAGTATTCTTTGTTACACTTGGCTGGAATTTATTCCTCACATTAGAAATGTCAACAAAACAGGATTTTATCATCCTAAAAACATTGCCAGAGTCCGTCCATTCCTCTCTCTTGCCAGAACAGAGATGCTGTTGCATGCTTTTATTTCTAGTGGATTAGAATTGTGTAATGTCCTGCTCTTTGGTCTACCCAAAAACAAGTATTTCCAATCTACAATTACTCCAGTACTCAGCACCACAAACTCTGACAAGAACCAGGGAGCGGTAACATATTACACCAGTTTTAAAACTGCTGCATTGGCTCCCCGTGTGTTACAGGATCGATTTTAAGGTTATTTTAGAAACGTATAATGTCTTAATGGTCTTGAACCTAATCAGACCTGCTCTTAAATTATGGGCCCTCGTGCACCCTGAGGTCCTCTGTTACCTGCCTTTTAATTGTTCCTAAAAAGAGAGCTAAAACGTATGGTGAGGCGTTGTTCCACTATTACGTCCCTTTGGATCTGCCAGCCAGAGAACCTCCGAGCTGCAGAACTGTTTATATTTTCAAAAAGAGGCTTAAGACCTACGTTTTTAGTTTAGCTTTTAACTGAATTTGTATTTATTTGTTTTGTTTAGTATCCTTTTTATGTGATTTATTACATCTTTATTACAAGTATTTAATAGGATTTTTATACTTGTTTTTATTATGTAAAGCACTTTGTGTTGCTGGTTGCATGAAAAGTGTTTTATAAACAAAGTTTGATTTGATTTCTTTTGATAAGTCAAAACTAGAAGGAATTTTTCACCATTTATATTAATGATCATGAGTTTAATGACTATTGTAAATCTCACCAAAGCTAATAAGACTGCTAAGAGTCATTCCTCTCCTTAAACATCATAGTATGCATAGGTAAGCTCAGTGCATGCATTTATTTAGAGTGTACCTGGTCCTGAGAATAATTAATGCATCAACCAGGAAAGTCCAAATTCTAGCCAGGATATCTTGGCAGTGGTCATAACTCAGCCAATTGGCTAGTCATCATGTTAGTTATACGCTTGTGTTACTAGTGCTTTCAGAGTGACACATGACTTAATTGTGCAGCTGAAAATGGGTACCTATGTAGAAACATTTTAGACATGCCAAGACATTTATAATGACTCATTAGGGAAATCAGAGAGAAACAGAATGAAAATCCTTTCCATACAGCTTTCCTAGGTGCAGCTGCCGATTCAGAGCAAGCCAAAGCAATTATCTGATGCTATATGAAATGGATTTGAGCATATGCTTCAACACATTGCCTGAGCACTGCTGCAGTACATCATTATGTCTGGTCAGTCTGTTGCAGCCACTTGACTAAGGAAGATAAAAAACTGTACACTGCACTAAAAGTAGTGTTAATTGATTCTTTGTTTAACCAATAATATTAAGACCTATAATAATTATCTCTATTACATTTTTCTCACCTTAAACTGGACTTTTCAAACCTTAACCTAGCCAAAACAGAATGATAACATAGGCTGTGTCTCAATTCCCTTGTGCGCTGGAATCAGTGCATATTGCGCACTGCACCCTTTTTCCTTGTAGTGTGCACCAATATGAGTAAGTGCTGTCTCAAATGGAATACTGGACATTTGCCACTTACCGGTAGTAACGATAATTCACATATTATTTTGTCAAAATTATTCATTTACGTCCCCTACACGGCTAAAAACTGCTAACATTCAGGTGTGCTAACTGTACTGTGTCGGTTACCGCAATCTCCAACAATTTTTCGGATATGTAGCAAGCTGTGGTATACATGAGAACCATAAGGAAATAACTTTATACTCTCGTCTATACAAATTAGCCTCCGCTGCCGTATTGTTTGCCACCATTATTTTGAAAGTCCAGCATTTCCTTTTTTGCTCTGTCAGCAAGATGGCGTCGGTTTAGTGCGCAAAGCGTCCATCGTTTCACACTTGATTATTGGCCAATTTTAGGTCAGCATCCGGGTACTTTCAATGCACTGACTTTTTTCCTTAAATGCCAGTGTGAACGCACTACGCACCTAAATATAGTGTGTGATGTAGTGTTAGTGCACTGATTGAGACAGCCATGGAAGTAGAAAATGTTATTTTATGCCAGTCCCTTCAGCTGAAACACTGAGTGTTTTGGTCCCATCATTCCCACTTATACAGACTTAGTGGCTTTTTCAAATATTACTTTAGCTCTATTTTTACAAAATGAAGTGTTAATAATTGCACCTCAGATGTAAAGTAGGATGACTGACGTATATGCAGTATGTATAGAGAAAATGTGTAGTTATAACACCTGTACAATGATATCACTGAAACAAGGTTGGGTCTCTAGAACAGATGGGCTTCAAGGCTGTGAAGAACAGATGTTCCTATGCTTTGGTTTTTTTGTCATTCTCCATTAAACATTTTAAACAACATTTAAGTGTATGTGTTTTTATTTAGTTAGCTGTGTGAACATATCACAAGCATTAAAACCAATAAGGAAAATTCTGGATTTCTGTGAACTATCCACATCATACAGCAAGACAACTGTCTTTGAGGAAATACCACCTGAAAATGTCAAGCTACAATGACTCATTGCAAGAGGCTATTTTGATATATTGTATATACAACAGAAAGTAGCCAATATATTGCCTTATGTTGCTTTTCATGCTCCAGAATAAAGATCAATAGCTTGTATTTCTGTTTTTCTTCCATTCCTGCAGTGGGTGATAACCTTCTCGTGGTCCTGATTTCATAATGCAAACACATGACATCGGCTGCAGAGCAGCAGCTGTAACACAATACAACAGAATGACAGAGCAGAGAGACCCCATTAATCTCACCTCATGGTACAGCAACTTAAAAAAAATAAATCTCTGTATCCATGCCTGTGTGACTATTTTTATGCATTACCTGCTGAGAAGTGAATTCATCTTGCAGTTGTTTCCTGCCTATATTAGCGTTGCTGGAGATGGAAGTGTTGGCAATAATGCACAATAATGATAATGACCATCCTGTCTGATTTCATTAGGCAAACACATGACAGCGAGTACTCTGCTGTAACATCCTGCAACATGGTGACAAGCAAAAGATGTGATTGTCAGCATTTACTGCATCACACTCAGTCTGATAAAAAAGTCATATATTTATGAGTCCCACTGAGCACACTGCTAATTCATTTTACAAATCCAATAAGGCCCAAAGGTAGCAACCCTCCTACGAGGAAAACTCATTAACCTTTGTTTCTAAGAGTCATTTAAACTATTTTAAAACTTGTATGATGCTGTGTAGTTCTTAATGATTTCCTCTACTACTGTAATAAAAAAGAGAGAACACCTTTGCTTACAACATTAAACAATGACACAATTCCTTGAGATAACTACTAATCTTTTTTATCCTACTATAAAAGCTTTACATGAGAAATACAGCATGATATTTCATTGTTCTGTCACCTGATTGTAGACCACTTACAAGACCTTGTGACAACTGTCATGTTTCATTTAATGTAAAGTTTACCAGACAGCCATAAAGAGGTGAGATACTATGCCATGCATGTATCACTTAAGATAAAGAAGGTGTGTACAGTAGATGTAGTAGTGTTTTTAATGGCATTGCAGGCAGCAGTAACACTCACTGTCTACCCTGATGTAACCACACAGCTGGCCAGTACCTCCATCTTCCCCAAGGGGAGGTCTTGGAAGGTAAAGTGAGGAAACAGCAGATATATAAGAGATGTTTACCTTATAAAGATATTCACATTTAATTTTATCTCACTATAACAGCTTAACATTCTCTTTACCTCCATGCAGGCATCTATTCAACTCTCAAATCTCTCTATATGTTGTTTTATCTGTTAAACACATCCTTCCAGAGATCAGATACTGACCTCTTCTGCATACCTTGCTCTACAAACTTATTACAGATGCGGAGTTGAAAGAAAAACTAACAGTGTGAATTTCAACAGCCACCCACAGGCTTTTGCCTATTTTGGGGGCGCTGCTGAAGCACCCCAAAACAGCAACTATTCAACTGACAAAGAAATACCTTCTATTAATCCACAATGTAGTTTTGCTATTATATTTATAGGTGAAATGTGTGTATTTATTTCCCTATCACAGCCCACTGGGTGCTCAGCAGCACCCCTAAACCTCTAATCCTAGAATCGCCCCTGCAGTAAACATCTCTGCTCCTCAAGGTGAGATCATTGTCATGATAAGTACTTCTCTATCCTGTTCATCATCTCTAAGCTCTCTGTTTGTCCGAAGCCATTGGGATCTGTCTCCTGCTTACACATACAGCGCACACATGAAGAGTCAGGGCCTATAAACAATCTGGCTGTTTGCTTTTGACTAGTTAACACAAGTTTTCTCATCACCTAAGTTCTGTGGCTACACAGTGAAAACTGTCCACTCTCAGAGCAATCAGTGCGATTTGCCCTGAAAGGAGGCTTACAGGAGCTAATTTATCACAAGTCTTGGTCTCTGCGTCATGCTGATGCAGACACACCCGGGCCATTTCCACACGCGCTTCTGTCTGTGGGAATTTAACTCATGTGTCACTGTTTAACCGTCTTCAGTGCAGAGTTGGAAACCACAGCACTGTGACAGGTTGTTATAGGGCCCATCAGGGCCAGCCTGTTAAACAGCACTAACAATAAGTAGCCTACATCATGTAAGCACAGAAGACAAAGACAAAAAAATAAAAACACAGCTCAATAAATACAAATATTACAATCCTATTCATTCTATAATCGTATATTCTTCTTCATCCCCCGAAATGAAACCTGCATTTCACCCACAGAGCTGCCAAACTCCATTTCACATATCTTACCAAGTGAAAGAGACTTACCAAAAGTGTAACTAATAAAGCAGATGCCAAAGGGTTGATCCCAGTGCACATGATTCAGCTGGTCACACACCTGTCCCGGTTGATATATTCTTCCCAAGATGCAGATGGTGAGAGTTTGTTTATTCCAAATTGAGTCGTAAAAACCTTTTTTTTAAAGCAGCGTTGTGCAGCAAAATCCAGAGGTGTAATCTGCGGTTTAAGAGTCATAAACAGGAAGCAGTGGGGTATCTTCAGTTACCTGCGTCGGGATGGAAACCCCACCTAAAATCCCACAACAATCCGAATGACTCTTACAGAAAATGTAATGCTGAAATCCTCAAAATCCCAAACCTGGGGGTGGTCCGAGGCTTGCGTCCGAGTCGTCTTTAAAACGGGTTTAAGCGCGTGTACGTGGTCCTATCAAGTCTCCGGTGTGCACGCGGGGTTATAACGCATGAACACGGTGGGTTCAGTTTCCCACAAATCTCACGCCTCTTGTGAATTGCAGTGATGGTGGATGGAGAGCTGCAGTCCTGGGCTCTTTCTCTAAACGGTAGTTTGCGCTCCTGGAAAAGGAAAAGATGCCTCTGGCGGTTGAAGCTTATTGGCGTCAGATTCAGTCTTTTTAAAAAAAAGTCCCCATCATCACCATCTAATTACAGCTCCTTAACGCAGTTTTCACGTCTCTTCAACTAACGTTTGCTTGCCATCATTGCATTTGTTGATGTAACTTGCACTGACTGAGGCGGAATGATCCACCCATGCGCTGACACATCGTGCGTCTTTCTCCCAGTTTATTCTAATGTCACACGTACCTGTGCGAGCTATTAGTTTTTCACACACGACTTGGTTTGTTCGACCCACAACAACAACGACGCGGTCGGTTTCTCCGGGTGAGATGTGGCAGGCAGGTCTTGCTGTATCCCAGAGAAAATGTACTTGTGCTCCTCACGCACGCGTCCACCTGCGTGATACGAGTACGGTATTAAAATGATAAACGCTGTCACGCCATGATGTCTGGAGCAGAGCAGAGCCAAGTGGCCAGTGGACTCATTTTTTGGCTATCACGGGAAACGACTGACACCTTTCATGGACAGTGCAGCACTGCAGCAATGTGATGTCATTTGAGCTGCATTTACAGCAAAATGAACGTCAAAGTGAAGGATTTTTTTTCTTTATCTCTTCTTTCTTCTTTCCTTTGGAGGAGAGGATCAGAGTTTACCACGAAAGTGGAGTGATACAGAAAGAGGAGGTGCCATGTGGGTGTTTGTTATACTCTGGGATGGGGTGGTAGCTCATGGTCCAGCACAATATGATACTGCAACAGTGGACAGGAAGGGAGGGACTAAGGGAGGAGAAGGAGGGGGTGCTGCACTTCAGAAATCACATTCATCACTTTACAGGCAGAAGATGTTTTCAGTTCAGGCTCTAGTCCTTTTCTTATTCATATTGAATGGGTATAGTAATAAGAAATACCTTGAACACCCACATGTCTCAAACAGATCCTCACATTTCTCTTCCCTTTGTGATAAGCCTTCTTCCTCCCCAGCAGACATGGACTATCTAGCTAAAAATAAATAAATTAATCATTTTTTAAAATCCCCTAAGAGGAAAAAACAATGACTAATCCTCTCAGAGTTATGAAAGGAAGTCAGGGATCACCCATTCTTCCTCATAATACCAACAACCACAACGTGTTGTGAATATCCTCTTTCTGTCTATTCATCCCCAACAGTGCTGCTGGCTTCCAAAGTGACATGTGAGAAGAAAAGAAATTCTGGTGGACTTGACAAATCCTATGTAAATCAAATCGATTTGGCTGCAGAAGCGTCACACATGCAGTAGCCCACTGCAAGCTTGCAAATCCCGATGAGCTATGAAATAGATAAGGAAATTATGAAGTGGAAGTTAAAAAAAACATTCATTAATTGGTTAAAAAATGTAAGATGCAGTGTGTAACAACCTACATAAAAGGTTCAGAATATAGGACAGTAATAACACTGGAAAATTATAAGAAATTAAAGCTCCTTTTAAAAGAAACTGTTCAATCTAAAACTAGAAAAGCGCTCAGAGAGCGCAGACCTTAACCCACACCATAATGTTACTGAAAATTATAAAGACAGTTATTTTCTCCTCATCACTGTTTTACCACAGATCCCTTATTGCAGTAAGAGCTGTAAGCTCCATAGCATCTTTGTTTTACTGCTGCAGTGCAATGGGGTCAAAACCATCTGACACGCTGTTGTTGTACAGGAGAAACAGCTTGTTGTAATAGAAAGGCACATCAAAATAGGTAAGCTCGTACATCTTTCATTTTGTGTGCACTTGAAAAACCAGGTCTTCCTTTTTAATCACCAACTCAGTTGTGACACAACACGTTTTCATAGTTACTGGAATGGGTTAAAACCACATCAGGTTAGAGTCAAATGCGCCTTCAAACTAATTGTATGCCTTTTGAACAGATTTTTCAAGCTGAATGTGCCATAAAATGCAAGTTTCATTATGAGATTACTCTGAATGAGCATGTGTGTTCATGAGGTGGGTGAGCGCAAAAGACACATGCAGTGAATACTGATGGAAATTGAAAAAGAGCCATGAAGAAGCCAATTTGCTATTTATATCAAGCTGCCTTCTACAGGGCTAAGCTTCCCTCTCACAGTAATGCACTCTAAAAGTGATTGATTAGTCTGTTATTGAGATATTGTCCATCTTAACAGTCCTCACTCCCTGAAGTGATGAAATTACCACACAGTACTTTTTGAAAGCATAATAGCAGATTAGGTCAGTGTGATCCATCTGCTCTAATAAGGAAACTTGCAATCCCCTAAACTGCAAAACATAAACGGGATGGGTGGGGGGGCAATCTGCACTCAAGCACTTATATCGTTAGAAGGTTGTGCTTAATGACCTAGAACATATTACATGCTGACGTTGTTCCACTCAGACACAGGTGAATGCAGTCTTTGTATGAATCAGGATGAAAATCTCCACATTACAAATATCCATATTTCCAATTCAACTAATTATTCAGATCAATTTTTATGAGGAAAAACAAGATTCCAAAGATGCCTTATATGTTTTGTCACGAGTGTGAATAGTCTCACATTATGCATAGCATGAACATAGCATGAAATGGGATTAAATCAGTGCAATGGCAGGAAAAATATAAAGCAATGCACACGAAGAGCGTCATCATAGGAGTACATACGGTATTGTTGACGTTTAGAGTGCTCTGCTTTACTCGCTGCAGGTCTGCGTGACGGTGTTGCTGTTGCCATAGTGTTGCAACTACAGATGTCATGATAGTTTAATTTAACAAAAAAAAATCCCTGTATTTAACTCTACAATTATTAAACATGACAATTTTTTAATCCCTTTACAAAAAAGACTATTAAAGACCAGCTCAACTTGCACACAGAATGAAAACAGTTATTAAACAAAAGAAAAAAAACCTCAAATGGTTTTTTATAAATCTAAAGGGGTGAAAACTGATTTGGTTTGCAGCTGTCACGAGGCAGTGGCATGCCCACAATAGGCTTCACTTGTTGAGATGATGCCAAATTTGGATTTTAAATAATTGACGCATTTGACTTTGTTTCTGAAAACTCAGTGACAAAATTCTAAAAAAAAAAAGGCTTGAAATCTGTCAGAAATGTAATAAATAAGGAAGAAAAAGTGGAATTTGGAGGATTCAGTTCACTGCTGGGAGAACACATCTGCATCCCATAAATCAGCATCTGTTGTGGAGATAATGCAAATTCAGGTTTTTATTATGAAATGAGTGATAAAGTAATTTATGTAACACAAAAATAATGTTTATTGCACATATTAAAGAATGAAGATTTTCTTGCACTAACACATTAACTTTAACAGCCTTAATTAAAATCTAAAGACCAATTAACGACTGTTTCATGTCATTTTTAAAAGTTTATAATGTTGGTAAATTAATTAGCACATAACCATCATCCTAATCATGAAACTGAGACTATTACTTAAACCATTTAAAAATCTGTCAAAACTCGTAATCATGTCATCCCAGTTGGACCAGTTTGGAAGCAAATATGGACAACATTGCTGCTTTAATGCAGATGCAACATCAAAGATTAACAGTGTTTACTCTCGTTTTAACACATTTATGAGGTTAAGGAAGCCTAAGGATGCATAAATGTGTGGCTCTTGTCTGTGTAGCGTTAGCTTTAGCTCTTGACTTGAGTGTTCCCTGATGTGGTAACAACAACGTCTTTTGAATGCAAACATCTGGACAGACTTAATATTTGATTAACTTACTAAAATACAAACTTATCAGGACACAAACAGTTTGTGAAATTTTCCATGAACAACATGCAGTACTTTGGTGTTATAACTAATACAAGGAACCAAGCAAACAACTTTTAACTGCAGTTATGCTATTTTAAAGAACACAAGCCCAAAACTTTAGCCATGAAATAACTAGATCAGCTGTCAACTTGGCCCTCTAACTCTGGAGGGAAAAGAATCACTAAATCCGTGGCAGCTTGCAGAGTGAAGGATTTATAGACTTTAGATGAAGAGAGACCTGGATTTAACCAGTTGCTGAAGCCCTTCGAGCTTGTCTGCGCTCTGCAATCAGAGTAAAGTCCCAATAAAGAACTCAGTAAAAAATATCACCATTAGGAATGATTTGTGAGTTTAAGAGAATTTTATAAACGTACAAAATTCCCTATATAATGTATTTTCATATGTGATGCAAATAAACAATAAATAAATAAAAAGGTGGACCAGAGTGATCTAGCCAAGTATATTATTGAGAGAGTAAACATGTGGGGTTACATAGTAATTCATGCACATAAGACATTGAGCTGCATCTTTAAAGTGCAATGACACATAAGCCAGGAAGAAAAATCTGAGCTCTACATGGCAGTCATACTAAGGATTCTCCCCACACACCCACCCCCAGATGTTTTGCATGTATTTCATGTTTTGCTGTATAACTGGGTTACATAAACAGTGCAAAACAGAAATGGCTGTTAACATGCCATAAATGTGCTTTTCACAAACAGTCTCTTTAATTGGCTCATCAGCAGTTCTTTTAACTCACAGTGGAAACCAGGCATCCGCAGGAGACAGACTGTTTCATCAGAGATCAGCCTACATACTGCGTACATGTATCTTGCTTCTTTGGATGTTTTATTTTAAACGCAGGAATCTTTTCTCAGATTTATTTTCAATACGATCACTCAAAAGAAAATGAGGCTGAACTAAAAGCAATCTCCCTTTAGGTAACAATAAAATGTCATTTGCAATGAGTTCATGAAGCATTGAGATGTGCTGTGATTGCTGTGGGCTCAGTGTAAATAATGGCTCCCACTTATGGTACCTGTTTCACAAATGCTGTGTGTCATTTCAGTCTTATCTGTTACATGTAGTGAAGGCAATCATGCTTTCATGTTTCATATGTGCAGAATATCAGTCTGTCCCACTCTAGATGAAACAAGAGCTACTTTGCAGCTTCAAGGACTTTTCAAATATGTCCTTGTATCGGAAATCTTACAGATCGACATGGGCCATCTGGGAAAGTGTGAGATACAGCTCGTTCACAAGCATGCTGGTTTTGATGGCAGAAAATGTAAAAGAACACAATCCTTTATTGAAAAACACATGAATCATTTTTAGAATAAAGATCAATGTGTTGTATAACACATACGGGTAAGTCCCAGTAAAACAGCCAGTAAGATGGCTGCATTTATAAACATTAGAAATTATATCATAGGTGTAATTAGGGTTCTGACACTGTAACATATAAAAATCGCTGGAGGATATGGTTAAAACCGGGTCCCACATTTATTCGTCTTGGGTTAAGACTTTTAATAAAGAAGGATTCAAAAGGTCATCCTCCTCCTTTTCTAATGAAATTTAAATCACCTCTTTGTGGACCCAGAGACACCTTCTCAATGGCAATAAAAAAAAAGCAGATGGGATGTCGGGCCTCTTTTAAGTGGCTTTCTACAGGATTTTTCAACACTCATTTCTTAACAGAGCAACTGTACTTAGATATTCAGTATTTCAGAGACCACTCTATTTCACTTCCCACAAAGGCAGGAACTCATCCATCACATCTGTTGTTCTTTAGTTCACAGAATCTATGCATTCCTTCAGTCTTACAAATGTTCTATGTATATATGGTCAATTACAGCTATAGGCATGTTGAATGTTGCTGAATATGCTCATGGTTGATTGGAAATCAACATGTCTCCCTGACAAAGGCTGACTGTGACAGTTTCTGACAATGATGCTCCATTTATTGTTCTCTAACAGAGGCTGGAAGGTTTTATTTCTTTGCTTCTTTTGATATTCATTGAAACAAGTGATGGAAAGCTGAGAGGGATGTTTTTACACAGAACATAAAGATACACATCAGTTCTTACTGTTGGGACCAACACAGATATACGGTGGCCCAAAGGTGCAAATCACTACAACATTGGAAAATACACAACAACAGGACACTCATACCCAACTCATCATGTACGTGGGTCACTAACGCTTCATTTATGTGCGTTGTCTAATTAGGTTGGAGGGAAGCAGGGGGATAGGCATTAGAGTCAAGCATAGAGGCAACAACGCTCTTTATCTTCTTCTTCTTAAGTTCAGTTTCTCGTTAGGTAAGGAAAACATAACAGATAGGCATTAAATACATTTTTTTATTGAGGATTAGATTTTTTTCAGTGGTAATTTAGGAAAACTTGAGACTTACATGTATTAAAATGTTGCTTTGGGGCACTGTGTGTAGTGGAATCCTGAATGAGAAGCCTCAATAAACAAAAGCATCATGAAACCGATAACAGAAAAAATACATATAAAATAAATCCATGTATATTCTTTACCCACTTTTGTAATAAGTGGGTCGATTAACTGCTGGAACATATCCTTGCAGCTCATAGGCAGGAGGCACGATACACTCTAGGACACCAGTCCATCACAAAGCCATTACAGAGAGACAGACACACACTCACACTCCTCAGGGGATTTTAAAGTGACCAATGAACCACACATGCATGTTTATGGACTGTGGGTGAAAGCGGGAGAAAATCCTTGCATATGAGGAGAGCCCTTGCAAGGAAAGCCTGGGACTTTTTTATTATCATTATTATTGTAGGCTCCAGTTGATTTTCAGGGTATAGACCAAAATGGGAGTCTGAAAAAACGGCTGTATGGGATGCCTGTCTCACCAGTTTTCAAAACTCACATTTGTGACACTGTTTGCCACTATAATGTACATTTTACTTTGTTCTCCAGTTGAGTGAAATACTACTATGTTGCTCCAGCATTTTGCTTCCATTACATATGCATACTCCATCAGAAACAGCTGTTAATCTGTCCTGCTTCTGCCCCAGATCATGGTTGGGAGACACAGGGGAGATGAGTCCTTGCAGTTCTGAAGCTGCAGCTAACATCACAGATAACACTTTCACTTTAAACAACAGTGGGAAAACAGAAAATGGACTCAGATTGCAACCAGGGGAGCTGTGGCATTTATTTCTGATGCTTGCAGCAAAAACTGTGTATCCACCACTAAACAGGCAATTTCTGACAATAAACTTCTCCTGCTCGGATCACATGCTCCAAAGTCACCCAGACACGTGCTCATCTATGATTTGTCTTTTTTCTTTCTCTCCACTCAAACATCTCTCACCATAAGCTCTCACCCACGGTATTTTCATATCAGCACTGTTATCATACTTCTGGGGCTTTTGATTCACTGTGAAATAACTTAAGTCCACATTTTGTTTATAAGAAAGAAGAACTCAGCCAATCAAATCAGTTGAAATGGATTCTAAGGCAGAGGGCACAGATTTCACAGCAGAGGAAAATGGCAGGTACAACTTTGGACTTGCTGGATGTTGGTAGGCTCATCTTTACTCTGTTCTGCATCCATGGTGACTGTAATTTAATGCCTTTTTAATGTTTCTTTTCAATCATGGTGTAAGCTATTTTGTCAGTTTTATGTAAAGCATTTTGATTTGTCTTTTACATGCTATACAAATAAACGTGCCTGTGTATACAATAGTGGCAAAAAGCTGATCATATAGAACAACACAGATTTTTTTAACAGTGTTTTGGAATTTATTTTAATTTACAAACTCAATGTCCACTACAGGAATTCACAAGGGATCCAATAGCAGTCTCTAAAGTGGACAATACTAAGAAAAAATTATTAAAACAAAGACACTGAGATAACTAGTAAACTTAGTTCTCTCTTTTATTGACAAAGTCTCAACTACAGGTACAAACGTGAAATTCATGAGTTACAAAGAAGCAATACTCCAATTTTTCTAAATAATGGATGTACATTATTTAGGATACAAGACCCTCTGGAACTGAAGATTTTCCATCATGCATTCCATACAATTGATATCTTTAAGCCTTTAAAGCGCAACCTTAAAAAACTGGGAAGAAAAGTCCTGTTTTAATCTGGAGCCTTTAATTTGCCCTTCAACAGAATCTGAAAAAAAATGTATTTATTTTTTATATTTTTAACATTTATTACCATGTGATGAGTCAAAATGTTGCCTTCTGCTTTCTGGTGGCTGCCAGGGTTCAGGAGACCAGTATCAAATAGTGTTAAACCAGGTTTTGAGTGAAGTTTCTATCATAAAGTGAAGCAAAAGGTTAAGAAACAAAACTATATATAAAATGTGATATGTTTAGTTTTATAATGTTAACCTTTGAGCTCAGTGGTCCACTGCGGCTCATTTCCTTCTCTTTAATTAAACATATAAACTGTGTACCGCTTGCTTAGATTAGTATGTTACTATTGTGTTTGTTATGTCTATTTATGTCTGTACATTTCCCACTTTCATTTGTTTTGCACAGAAAGCTAGTGACCAAAAGTAAATAAAATACAAAAATGAATGAAATGAAAAGAAATGAAAAATACTTTATTCCACCCAGAGTATTCAGTATTAAAGTTCTCTCATTGATGCATTTCATGTTTGTCTCTGCATCAGAGGCTGAGAAAAAGGGCTTAGTGGGACATGACAATCCTGTCAAATTTTTCACAAAAACCTGTTATGTTTTGATTTTTTGGCTTTGTTTGTTGTTATTATTTGAACAATTTTCTTTAGATTCTTTCAATATCAGTGTCAGAAAGACTCATTTGAATGTTATGTAACAGGGTCTTTTGGTCACTGGGAGGTGAATGCATTCTCACTGCTAATCATAGGAAAGATGAAATATTAGTTTTAGAGGTTTTTGTGGTCCAAACAGATTCCCTTTAATTGATATATTAACACTGAAAAATAAGACTAAAATCATGGATTTCTGCTGGTAAGCTAACTCAAAATCTGCAAACTTCCTGCATGACTAACTGAGAATGTTAATATTGATAAGTTCATGACTTAGCTAAGCTAAGCTAGGGAAAAGAACCATTGTGAATGTAAACATTTCTAAGTTTATCTGGAAATCCCTTTTTTGGCAAATCAGCATATTTGTTCTGTAAACAGATACCCCATCCTGAGATCTGTGTGCATGCGAAAGGAGGAGTGAGAAACTTTAACTGCTGCCTCTGTAGGTGTATCTGCAGTCCTGCCAAGAGCAGTTTCAAACACTATACTTCTAAGAGTGTTTGTGCGTTCAGACAGAATTAATTTGACAAAAACGCAGCAGAAGTTGCACAGCAGAGAATTACTCTTTTTATTTACTCAGCATAGCTATTTTTTTTTAATTTATCTCAAGCAATCTTTTTTCATCTTAAGCACTGATTTTTTATCTTAAATTGATCCAAAATTATTCTATCTGAGAGCTAAAAGGACAGAAAAATGAGAATCTCTATCTTAGTCTCAGCAGCAGATTTTTCAAGGTACCATGGCAACAGGACATTTGGAGAATTTTGATGAGAACAGCAGGCAAAGACAGGCTGATTACAAGGGTGACAATTTGTTACTCCAATTGCAAGAGCACAAGAGTCTGATTACATACACTAGCATTGTGTTGTCTTCTTCATGTAGACAAAACTGTACAACTACTTTTTGTATTCCACCATGGCCCTTCAGTCAGAGGATGAGTGAGAGCATTTTGGCATGGTGATGAAGAGCTCAAACCAGAGCTTGGCCGACAGATAGGGGTTCCCCCCCCCCCCCTTTTTTTAACCTAAAAAAACTATTTCAAATCACACTAGAGGAAGTGGCAATCAACACGGCACTGCAGCTGTCGATCTTGGGTGGCCATTTTCACCTCCCAATCTCACTCTCCAGTGCTCAGCAAACAGAACACCATCCTGACAAACATAATCAGTCACTGCAGAGATTTAGAGACTATCTGTCAATGGGAAATAATCTAAAAGAAAAAAAACTCTACTGAACACCTTTTCTTGTGCTGAATAGACAACTCAAAGCTACACATTATTAGGTGGTAACTGCTCTGTTCTCAGACTCCCCTGTGCTCAGAAGCACAACAAAAAAATCAAAGCAAATCCTTGATGCCATACAGGTTGGATAGACACTTTACTGGATGCTTTATATGAAAACTATTAACCAAGATGTTTTGTGAGTGAGATTATTCTCACTCAATTGTATCTAATTCAGTAAAGTTGGATCAGTCTTAGTCACCAGTTCATTTAAGGTGCCTTTCATTTCTCTTAACTTCAGTACCAAGCTGACATTTATCACTTAAAACATGCATACAGTCTAAGAATTTTGATAATGTACAACATCTTAATTAGGTTTTGTAAGATATTATCTCAAACTCAACTGTGGCATTGTAATTGCTGTTAACAAGCTGGAGAGAACATCAGGGACTGTCATACATAATAGTTATTACTGTGCTGAACTACAGAAAGGACTTTGAAAAGAAATTAGTCATGCAGCCAATTATTGTACCATTGTTGATAAGAGTTACATCTGAGGTGACTATACAGTCTAGCATACGTCTGCAGTATGGCGCTTCCCAACTATATCAAGAAGTAGTTGCATCTGAAGGCTACCAAGTTCGTGTAGGTGACTTTCAAGGCTTAACGCCATGGTTTTTGTACTTTAGAATAGATGAGTGGTAGGCTTCAGTGGGTGTATGAAATAGAGGCTAGCAGGGCTGAGATAAAAGCAGGCTGCCAGGAGTAACACAGAAGACGGGCAGCAATGACTAAAGGCCCTCCCTGAGCACTGCAGCATCACAGAGCAGCCCTCATCTCCTCCTTTCAGGGTGACTCTGATGGAGTGTGTTATCAGCACAGACAGGCAGGCTAAATCACTGGTTGAGTAAAGGTTAGAGTTACTGGTCTGTTTCTCTGCCCATGACGGCAGGAAGGTGAATGTCACAGCTGTCTGAATCACAGGGGAACACTCTGGGGCAGAGGGTGAATCAACCCCCCAAGAAAAACACAGATTTTTGCATTACTTGTGTTCAATGGTGCAACACTATATTTAACTGAGCAGTTCATTGATGAGCAATATGTCATCCACAGAGCTCATCAGCATGCTTTTACAGGGAAAATGTGAATGTGTTAAAGTGGGCCACCTTTTTAAGCCTGAAGTTTCAGTCAGGAAAGTTTAGCTGTGTCAGAGTGTGCTACATAGCATGGGATCAGATTTAATTCAACCAAGGTGAAGTGTGGCACTTAACTAAGATTTTATTTATGAAAGAAGCTGCTGTCCAACTAAAGGGTGAGGAAGCACCAGAAGGCCAAGATCATCTTTTTTTTAAGCTGCTCTTAAGTAATAAAAGGTGTTAACAGTAATGCTCAGAAAAGACACTATCCCCGTGAAGTGATTCCCAACCTGTCCCTGTACAGAGGCTGTCAAATGAGATTTGTGATAAATGATAAAAATGATAAAATTGGGTTTTCAGAAGTCTGATTGAGGAGGAAGTACATCGAGCACTGCTGTCACACAGAGAGGTTCATTTGAAGAGGGCTTGTGTGTTTTATTAAACTGAAAAATGGGCATTTACAACTCTTCACAAACAGCTGACTGATGGCTTTTTGATCAAGACAGAATACCTCCTGGATATATCTGCTTTACAACAAGATCAGCCAACAGAAGCAGGATTGTAAAATCAATCATCATGCAGTACGGAGAAGCTCTCCATGCACAAGCTGAAGTGCAGTGTTGAAAAATGTTAAACGGGAAGCTACGACAATTTCCAGTGTTGATAAAATGGTGCAAAAGCACAGTGCATGCATATTTACTCACAGATTTACTTTGCATATGGACATGCTTCAGAGCAAAATTAAATCTTGTTTCAACAATGCTGAGATGTTTTTATCCCGGTAATCCCAATTATTGGATCTGTTTGTTTACAGCCTTGAGGGTGTGGAATACTTTGGCAGTGATGATGATCTCACTCACCAACAAAATAAAGTGTGTAAAAAAAGTGTATTTCCAGGAGAATATGTGGATTGTCTAAGAACATGATGTTGCTCACAGACTGGTGAAATACGCAATTTCTTCTTACTACCCCAGACGATGTACTTCTTAGCGATGGCTTTCAACAGTTAACAATGAAACCAAAATCTATAACAGATGGATACAAATCTTTTTTCTTAAATTGTTGGCCAGCTTTAGCTAGTTTTATGTGTCCTTACCTAATTTCTGAAAGACTGTGACTGATTTTTGTTAAAACAAGACACAAAAGCTTTGAGATCATTCTCATGGTGTGTGTGCATGTATGCATAACTGCACAGGCTTGACTTCGGGGAGGTGGAAAGCCTATTTACGTGAGTGGGGTTGTTTTTGGAGGGAAAAAAAGTTGGAAAAAACAAAGTGTGCATCCTGAAGAAGATACCCAGGCTGCAGTCTCACTATACGCTGAGAACCCACTGGTAGCAAATAACATCACTTTACCACTTACTTAGCTTCTCTCTAAGGGCTTGTCAACACTTGCACAGTAGTGGGTAGCTTTTTTGTCAGCGAATTTTGTATGACCATGAGATCTTGTAAGGCCTAAGCTTACTGGCCCCATTTTCACATCACTTTTTCTTTGATGGTTTTACAGCAAATCACTCCAAAGCCTTCATGCGATCAATGTTTAAGTATTGGATTAGCTGCAACCCTACACTGCATAGGAAGGATTCACCACTGTAGAAGGATAGTTGAAGACACATTTGGCAAATCTTTAAGGTATAAAGACTACAATGAGTGCCACCAGTTTTCTTTGTATTATTGTTTTAGCCAATGTTGCAAAAAAAATGCCCTTTACCGTGCTGGTTTGGGTCTAGCTGGCAGCCTACAGATGTGCAAAATTATGGTGCTGCAACAATTTCCTTTGACTTTGGCAGTACACAAATTATGCCTTCAGGTTTTTCTTTTTCTCTGTTTTATCACTGGGCTCAGTAGAGGAATAAAACTGTAAATACACAATGTCTTGTTTTCCACCTGGCACTAACACGGTATCTGGGACTTGGCCACAATTGAGACAATGCTGGATTCCAATGGTACATCTGTCCAGTACGATGGCAGCCTGTTTAGGGCTCCCCACTACAACAATCTGCCAACACAAGGGACTTTGTTTCATATTATTGGCTTGAAGCTCACTGTGTTCTTTTTTGTGGCATCCCTTTGTTTGGGAGTTTGCAAGATATGCTAAATGTAAGTTTGCGAGCAGCTGGTTGGTTTTTTTTTACTTGTAGTTTTATGTTGGACCTGTGATTGCAGAAGTGCAGCGACTCGCTCTCCTTTCTACAGCGATGGCCCTTTATCCATAAATCCCTCAGTTGGACAAAAGTGCTTTGGGTTAAACAGCTGTTGTTGCTCTTTTCTCAGAGGACCCGAGTGTGTACACAGGAAGAGGAAGAGGTGGAGTTTCGCCTCAGGCACCTGCAGCTATGCAACTTCAATAGATAACACAAAGTATTCTGAGCACCCACCCACCCATCCACCCAAAAAAAAGCTCTCTTCCCATCTTCTGTCTGCCACTGTCACTTTAACTAGACCTGTGATACAGCCCGTTTGCTGTGATACCCCATTAATTTCCCCCGGGGCTGATCATTCAATATTCAATACCTTGTGTTTTGCAGCACCAACTGTGGATCAAGCGACTGAAACTGCTTTCCCTGACCAATATCATCTGAGCACATAACAATGTCTGCAAGGGGATCACAAGATCAACTCAGCATAAATAAATAACCTTGTTTTGGAAAAATGATCTGTCTATTGTTTGCTGGTTTTGCTGTAGCTGATGCAAAATATGTGAGCGCTACCTTCTATACGCTAAGAAAAATGCAGAGACTGCATCACTGGCTAAAATATAGAGTCTGTAATCTATTGTCATGAGCGTGTCTTTTGTGAAGCATATGCTGCAACATGGTACATCTGTGTGATGTTTAAAACACTTTTACATTGTCATCTGCTAGAGGAAAAACAAACACGCACTAATTGATACATATTTTCTTAAACTAAGCCTAAAAATGCAAACAGATGTTACAACAGTCAAAGACAAACTACATACAGACATCAGGATTTTAATTCAAAGATGCTGAGTTTCCATTACGTCTGCCTGATTGAAGTCTTATTGAGCTCTGTGAAACAGTGAGTGTGATTAGCAGTGAGGACTAATGCTTGTTAGTGCTTTTCCAAAATACATTCATTGGTAAACGGTGTCAATCTAAAGCATGAGGGGGAAGATCAATTGCTGTTTAATCCTGTTTGGGTTTAACTGCACAGGGACTCTTTTGAGCAATTAACTCCAGCAATGATGGTTGAGACACTGTGAAATCTCTTTACACACCATGACAGTGATGTAACTATTTAGAAATGCATCAATATGAAGCAAATGGAGGCTGTTTTATTTGATAGAGTGTCAAAATGGTCCTGTAGAAGTCGCATTCATATAGTCATGTGAAAACACTTTTTAACTTATATTGTAATATGTAAAACTTTATTCCTGGAAGCAGGTGTGGATTCATTTTTGTTAATGTGAATCACTAAGTTTTTGCTAGAAGTGGGATTTGTATGTCCGTTATGACATTTTTCACTAATGAATCATTGTGTCTTTGGTGTTCATAAGCTGATATGACTGTAACTTACATATGACCATCTCAATTAAGTGTTTCTCAGTCAAACAAATTTGCTGCCCTCTTAAGAAAGAGCAGCTTCAGCTGTTTCTACAAAGGCCACAAAAAAAAAACAATGTACTAATGTTTGTATGGTAAAGACCTAGGAAGTATTGAACATTTCCTTTGTAGAGAGGGAAAAAGGCAGGTTGTTCTTGCAGAAATATGACAGAAACACATCTTATTCAAGGCACGTTACATGGCAGACTATTTCATTTGTTAATACTGCAAGCTGAATGTCAATACCACATAAGGCAACAAACTATTGAGTCTATGGTGTAACAAAAGTATTGCAGTGTTTCATATTTCTAAGAGATCAGTCTGCTTGGTTGCCAAGGAGACAATATGACCATTTGAATGTAAAGGACTGAAATTAATCATTGAAAGGAGCTTGAGCTTTTATGCCCTAAATATAAGCTAAGTTTATTTGTTTTGTTTTTTTTCGCTCTGTTTTTAGGGGCTCTCCATCTGCATTTTTAATTAATACATTTACTAATAAAATTATCTTCCACTGATAGTACTTCAATGAGGCGATTGTTGTTAAGATAGCATAAAATAAAAGTACCAAAAATGTAACGGCATTTGTTTATGTCAGGCACATTGTGAGGCACACATTTTGATCTGCTTTGACCAAACCTAACTAAAAACAGAGTTTTTAAGTATTTGGGAGAAATAAGGAACTTCCAACCATCCACTTTCTACCGCTCATTCCCTAAACAGGGTCGTGGGGGGGCTGAAGCCAATCCCAGCTGACATCGGGCGAGAGGCAGGGTACATCCTGGACAGGTTGCCAGTCCATCACAGGGTCAACACACAGAGATAAACAACCATGCACACACACACTCAATTGGGTAATTGAGTGTGTGCAACACTGGGAAATTTAGAGTCTCCAATCAGCCTATCCCCAAGGTGCATGTGTTTGGACTGTGGGAGGAAGCCGGAGTACCCGGAGAG
>JBAMHV010000009.1:11149897-11176859 GCA_037177535.1 Pseudomugil gertrudae | reverse complement strand
AGAAAAAAGTTGAAGGGGGTGGTTTTTTTTGTGTTCGTTTAATCCCCAGGTGTTTTCCAGGGGGGGGCCCAACTTGGGGAAAGGGGAAGGGGGGGGTAACCCCCCCCCCCCCCCCCCCAAACCCCTACCCTAAAAACAAAGCAGTTAGATGGGATTTATCTCCACCTTTTATCTTGCAGCAGAGACTTTCCAGCCTGCTTTCATTTCCAAGACTATTTCTTCAAAGTTCTTCATATCTCTCTGATATGCATGATTTATTTTACATTGGTGCGGTGACCCAGCAGCAGTAGCAATGTCTACTAACAAGAACTAAAGCTACTTTCTAAGCTCACAGTCTGGATAAATACTGGATCCCTAATACCATAAAATAATCATGAACATTTTTTGCAAAGTAAAAATAAATCTGCCTCATGACCTCAGCTCTTTAAAGAAAGTATTTCTCAACACGTTTGCATTTACTTAAGCGGGAATGAGAGTTTCCACTCGTACTAAAGTACATGTTACATAAAGACAAGAGGCTTGTATGTGTATATTTGACAGCCTTACAGTACAAGCAACAATACAATGAACAAAGAAGAAAATGTGTAGTTACAGATCTCTGGTTTAACTGTCAGTCAAGCTGAAGTCTTCGGAGAAAAGCACATTGGCATTTGTTGGCTGCCTCTCTCTGTAAAACTGCCTCTGCCTTGCAGGTGACCTTCCAAGGTCTATTTTTGTCAGGTAATGACTGTCATTATGAATGCCTTTTGCTTTGCATTGCTTCTGCAGCAGTCTTGCTCCAATAGGAACATTTAGATCACACCAGTGGTACAGCACCAATCACAATGAATCTGACCGGCATCCATGGGATAGCCGATAAATTGTCAGGTTTCCCACACACTTAGTCAGACAAAAAAAAGTGTAGGTGCTGCTTTCCTATCAGAGCATGTTTCAGCGCCTACAACTCTCTCTTGATTGCCCGACATTCTTTATCAACAGTCAAGTAAATCTGTTCCCTTGGCAACAGTTTCCTGCTGATACAAAGAATCAGGTATCACCTTGAAAGTTTAAGAGCGTGGTAGGCAGCTGCCGTGTTTTGATTTGCATGCAGCTGCACCCTCGTTTTTCAGGGAATAAACTATTCATTAGGTTTAAGCTTTTGTTTGTGTCCCTGCTATGTGTTGACCTACATTCGGGTCATGACAATCTTTTTATCCATTTTTGACACCTGTGATCACTCACTGCAGTGTTACAGGGCTTTACTATGAGGCTCTTTGATCTGTATATTTTATGACATAACTAAAATTACTTCTAGATTAGTCTTTACTAAACATCATGGTTGCAGCATCCAGAGTCTGAACTTTGGTGATGGTCATGATAAACCGGGATCATCCAGTTCATCCATCCATTCTGTTAAACTAGTCTGAGTCACAGGGCCTGCAGTCAGAGCATGAAAGCCCAGACTTCCCTCTCCTAAGCCCCTTTCTTCCAGCTCATCTGGGTTGATCCTGAGGCATTTTTAAGTCCACTGAGAGATGTAGTCATTCCAGAGTGTTCTGCATCTTCCATATTGCTGGCCTCATCCCAGCAGGGTGTTCCCTCTCAGAACACCTCACCAGGATTGAGTCCAGGGTACATCCTAACCAGATACCCGAGCCACCTCATTTGGCTCTTCGATGCCTTTAAAGCTGGAAACTATAAAAACCTTTTGCTGAAGAATAATTTGATAAAGAATTAGGAAACAAGAGAGTAAATTAAAAAAGGAGATAATAAGAGAAGACATAGATTGTTCTCTCTAGTCTGATATTAACATAGTCACACTGCTTTAATTCACTCATTCAATTAAAAAACTACATGCTACAACATGCTCATGTACTTTTGCTAACAAACGTTGGCAGATTTTGCTATTGTCGCTCCAAAATCCCTCCAAGCTCAATGAGATCTGTTGGTTTTGTTCCTCCTGTGCCAAAAGTTAGCATGTGTCTGACAGATTTTATCATCAAAACTGGTTCACAAGGTCACACGTCTTTATGGGTCAAAGCATTTGTAATATTCACTTATGAGTTTGCACTTCAGGTGCATTCATGTGCAATGAAAGAGGAGTGAAAAGTCTGCTGCAGCTGTCAAAATACAATAAATGTGAAGAGACACACTGCTATACTTAGGGCTCCGCAGGCATTTGAGACAACTTGGTCTAGCTCGGGATGTTTACATTCATAAATTAGTCAACCCAGACAGAAAATGAATCCCTTGACCAGTTATTTAGAATAAAATGTCATCATTAAACTAAAAGGAATCTACATAATCAATATAGACAGAATATAGACAGAGAACAATATGGATATGTGACATCCTTACCCAAGTCAGTGAATACAGAGTGGATTATGTGTCCAATGTGAAATGGCTGTAACTGTGAGGCAGAGCTGGGTCACTATAAGGGCCAATCTGAGCAAATGCCCTTCAAACACTTGAAAATATGATTCATACTCCAGGGGAGATTTGTCAAGGCAGCATTGATTGGAATTGTGGTGGGAAGGGTGACATGCACAACATGCTGAAACAAGCATCTTCTCAGGCCACAGCAGCAGTACCAATTTTTCATCCTGATCTTTTTCCAATAGGTAGCTGCAACCACAAGCATGGACACACCTGATTTACTGCTGCTTAAAAATCTAATTATATGTCTTGACAAATAAAACTTCTCATCCTATCACTGGGACGGTGAGTGTGTTGTGTGTGAAAATCCCTCATAGGTTGTGCAAATTTCCATTTTTCATTCACTCTTCTTTAGCTTTGGAGGATGTCACATTGATTACCGGGAATCTAATCAGCAATCCTAGCTGTGTGATTAGTAAAGACAGATCTCAAATGCTTTGCTCCAGCACAGTCTTGATTGTTTTACTCCACAGAGGAGATCACATAAACTTAACTGGAGTCTTTGCAGTTGTTATAATGAGACAGTCCAGTTTATCAAACAATGTCACCGTGCGTCCTATAAGCCAGTGCTGCTTGCCAAATGCTTTCTAATAAACCATGCTAAATTATTTGTGCCGTTGAGATGATTGCAAGACATTTTGCACTTTTATTTGTTGAAAAAAAAGATCTAATGAGCTTTCTTAAGGTCACAGGAAGAGTTTTGTATCACAGACAACAATATTTCTTCTGCTTCTAATAAACTGTTTTAATTAACTAGGTGGGAAAATCAGAATAATTCCTACGTTAAGCTGCTGTGCCACATACAAATATAAGGCAATAATCCACAGTGCTCTGAGGCAGACAGTTTTCTGCATTGTTTCTATGCCGATAATCCATCACACTTTACATTTCTTGTGCATGATAGTTAATGAAAAATTAGTATTTCAAAGTTGGATAATTCATTCTTTATTATTATGAAACATAAACTGTAATCCTTGCACTCTTAATGACCCCCCCCCACACACACACACACACACACACACACACACACACACACACACACACAGAGAAAGTGTTTAGACTGTTTGCGAACATACTTATCCCTTTTCTCAGCCTAAATGGATTGATACGCATGAGAAAAGTAATTAAATAGGAATATGTGTATAATTAAATTAAATGGCACTAATTGCTGCAGTCATCATTCCACACAGCACCAGAGCTATGAATTTATTCATCTTCTGTTAAGGGTCCAGTTGCAGCATGAAATTTTCATTTAGCCATGTCTCCAAGCTGTAAATCCCTATTTTTCTTTAATGTAGATTGTTTGTTTTTGGTGGCGCTTTTTAGCTGTTGCTTTTGTTGTTTCAGTGTAACTATCTGCAATTAATTATAAATAGAATACCAAAAAATGAAAGTAGTTTTTTATTTATAATGATCAACATATTCATAGAAATTGCTTGTTTCCTCATTTATAATCGTGAGGGGCATTTTTTCTTTGTTTTTTTTTTCTTTTCTTTTTTGTTTACTTCTTCACTCAAGATGGTTGATGTTTTTTCAGACAAATACACCTAAAAGCGACTCTTGATTTATTTAAATACAGCGTGAATGTGTAAAACATCACCCCTCACACTGAATTGCCACATTTTCTACAGTGTATGCTCACCATTAAACTGTTTAACAGTTATTCACTGTAGGGCTATTTGATTTTTAATCAAAGCATGTTATGGTAACCATCCTTTTCCAGGCTAAATGAGAAATATAATCCCTCTTCTGTATTCTGAGCCTCCTCTGAGATGTGCATTTCTAAAGGAAAGTGCTCAGTAGATATCTTAATTAGATGCCTAAGCATGTCAGCCAGATCTTTTAGAGGCAAATGAGCAGCAGTTCTCAGGATCCCTTAACATAAATCTCAAACTGAGTCCAGCCAAGCCGAAAAGAAAATAATTTTAGTTTCTGATCACAGATGTGGACTGATGTGCTGACAGTAAACTCCTGTCTTCAGTTCAGCTTTGAGGAGAAAGCTGACCCCAAGGTATAATGACCGAATTGCTGCAGATGCTCCCCAGATCTGCCTGTCAATCTAACGCTCCACTCCCGAACAAGATCCCAAAATACTTGAACTCTTTCTTTTCGTACAGGAATTCGCCTCCAACCTGGGTCGAGCAATCCACTGTTTTTCCAGTAAAGAATGATTACACAGCATCAGAGTTGGAGGTCCTGACTCTATTCCAGCTGCTTCACACTTGACTGAAGTGTGTGCGCTTGAGATCAGATTCTGAAGAGGCCCAAAAAAAATCATGTCATCTGCAAACAGAAGAGACATGATACTAAAGTCTCAAGTCCCGCAGCACCCTCATCCTGAGCCTATAGATAAATGAAGAGATGAATGTGTAACAAAAAAGTTCACAAACAAAACCCAACACACAAGGATTCAAACAACATGTGACTGTCACATTTCTTGTCCTACTTCAGGTGAAATGACAGTAAGTTGTGCAATGAGAGACACCAGACCAGTATTAAAGTGAATTGTGTGGGATCTTGCCTGATTGTGCACCCTAGACTACTATTTGTTTAGGACTACTCACAAAAATGAAGTTACATTAATACAATCTAAATACTTAACTGTGAAATCACATCAATAGACATGCATTTTAACATGACTTCGCTCCCTGCAAATATCAATATGGCCCACTGAATATGAGAAACATAGCTTTCTCTGAGTATTAAGGAATATGTTTGTTTCTATGGTGTTGAAGGGAGACAATCCACATACTATTCATAACTTAGGCAGGTAGTCGAACCACCAGTTATTCACATTAGCAACATCATTTAAAACTGATTGATCTTTGTGGTGATTTAAGCACAGTGTATGAAAACAGTTTGAGGCCGGAGTAGCCTGAGTGTGTGTGCGCATGTGACTGACAGGTTCTATGAAGTTTGATCTTCATCACAGAGGAGACTTTCACCAGTGTAAAGAGATAAAGCTTGACATGCACCATCTAATGATACATAAATCTGATTTGACTTTACACCTTGTGATGAGCAAGTGGTTAAAGCTAAAGTTGAGAAAACCGTGGATACATTTACAATTAAACTTCCCCAAACTCAGACAGGCAATGCTGAGAATTTCTTCTCTCTGTAGAACCACAGTCACACTGACAGCACACTTGCTGAGGGTGACAGCTTAATGAAACCCACCTGGCCACGATGAGGACAGCCTGACACCCCCCCCCTTTCTGACGAATCAAGTGTCTCAGCTCTTGTAGAGAGAATAAAGTTAACATTACTTGTGCTCCATGCTCCAATTTTTATTTGAACTAGAAAGTCAGCATTTTAAATTACACTGACTTTTTATCATTTTTCTTTTCCCTTATCATGTTTGATTTTGTTATTTCCTTTTATTTCATCCCTAAACTATAAATGAAACACTTTCCACAGAGTCATGGCTGAGCAGCCCTGTGGATTGCAGCTGCAAGTCCAACGGCACATCCTGTCAGTTATCACAGCAGACATTAATCCCCTGAATTTCAGGGTCTCAAACCTTGCCTTGGACAAATGAAAGAATAGATGATAAAAATGTCCTGCGAGAATCCTGCTAAACTCTTGAGCTCTGCTTCACTCTCTGCCATTTTAACTAAAGAAAATGTAACAGGATCGAAAAAAGTTGCCTGTTTCTAAATGTTTTCTGCCAGACAACTACAGACTAGAGTCAAAAATTGACAATAATGTTCAGCCAATCATCTGAATTGTTTGGAAACCTTGACATCTCCTTTAGGCTTTTTTAAATGGGACAATTTGATGCTTGTCTGCACCATGTTTTGTCTTTTTGTTTTTAACAAAAACTGTGCACTTTGCCAGTTTATGGTATTTGAGTTCTAGTGCCTTTTAACAGCCACACCACCTTTGTCACTGCATATAACATCAATGTCTGCAGGACAAGCTCTCTCATAACTAATATGAGCAGAGTCTCATGCACTGCAGTAAAGAGAATAAATCTGTCTGCAGCAATCAAGGCACCAGGAGACTCCCTTTAGTGTTATGTTCAGCCCACCACACAAGCAAAGAAAAAGTAAAAATATTAAACATAATATTTTTTCTTTACATTTGATTATTACGTTTGAAAAACACTTCACTCATTGTAAGTAAGAGGGCAAATGCATATGAGGATACTGAAAGTAATAAGTCTCATGTTGTTGGACACTATGCTGCATAGCTGCCTAAATACGGATCCTCATAGAAGAGTCATAAGAAAAAATGTTTCTGCATCTTTGATTTCAAACATGTAAGTGGTTTGCATCTAAACATTTAATCCCTTATGGCCTGACCATATTTGATGCATACTGTTTCTGAGATGTTTTGCATCTCTTTATGGCAGAAACCTTCATTTTAAACCCTATAGTTCACCATATAATACTGGTCTCCTGCACCCTGGTGGATACCAGAAAGCAGAAGATTACACTATAATAATTTTGACCCATTCCATGGTAATAAATGGTAAATATACAAAAAATTGATGTGGGTTTTTTTCAGATTTTGTTAAAGGGTCAAATAAAGTTTTCAGATTTTAAAAAGTCCTTTTTAATTCAGGCGTTACGGGGTAAAAAAACACGGATGCATTTTGGAAACCTGACCTAAGCATGATAAAAGAGAAATGTAAAAGAATGTTTGGTAAAAAACTGTCATGCCAAAGCATAAAATGGATCAATCCTGTTTAACACCATGAGTTTAGGTCAAAGTAGCATAATGCAGTGTTACTTTGGGTCTTGAATTTGTGTTTCCGAGGGTGAAATATCACACAAGCAGAAAAAATATATCAGATTAAATATGATGCAATGTTACAATCAAATAGGTGATCACATTGTATTGTAAAAGCTTAAGATCAGTAAGGTAACAATGATTTCAAAGACAGCAAATCATCTAGAAATTATTAAAGTTTTCTCCATTCCTCCAAGCTAAGCATTGTAAAAACAGTCTAAGAGTAAACCTAGGGAAGAAATGGCAATGTATGTAACGCTATCAAATATAAGGAAAAAAATCAACAGTGTGCAGGAAAATGTGGCTGAAGCTTTTACCCCTTCAACGTTTCTCATTTTGCTACTGTAAAAGGATATAATAATAAAAAAATCTGTCTGTAATATTACTTCAAATCCTAAGTAAATTAGTCATGTCTGACTTTCAGCCTTTCTGAAAGCTGGCCATTAC
The DNA here is from genome assembly GCA_037177535.1 of Pseudomugil gertrudae. Lineage (NCBI taxonomy): Eukaryota > Metazoa > Chordata > Actinopteri > Atheriniformes > Pseudomugilidae > Pseudomugil > Pseudomugil gertrudae. Next base: position 11,169,263 of record JBAMHV010000009.1, on the reverse strand, counting down.
ATACCTGCTTAGACAGACATTTTGACATTCTGCTGTTATGTACTCATATTTGGTCTGTTTGAAAATGATAATTAGGAAAAGTAGATTAACAAGTTCCCATTTTTCTGTTTAGGACAGTTTTTATTTCTGAACTGATTATGACAGAAACTGATCACATTTTCACATCAGCAGATGAACTATGGTGCTCACATTGGCTTCACAAGTAACAAACACTAGGTTACTTTTCCACGGCAGAGCAGAACAGATAACTTCTCAGTAATTATGTTAAACGCAGTAGTTTTGTTTTCATTTGCTTTATCAGCTTGACAACACTGTGCCTTGCTAAGCCTGCAGCTCCCTGATAGCACTGTTTTAGACCACTGAGCATTTGTGCATCTGTTTATGTGAACCTTTGTGCGAAAACGTTTGTTAGTTTTACCTCCACTGTAAAAGAAATGTGACCAATTAGGATATCATTAAAAGAACTTATTGCCCAACTGAATCTTAGACTCAAAGAAGTTGTCAAGGTTAATTTTTATAAAGCAAATGCATTTTTTGGACTTGTTAATTGGCAAAAGCCATTAAAAAACATTTTAGATGCATAAGTAGAAAACAATTTGTTTAACAAAGGTCAAGAATCGATTTTCCAAAAGTAAACAGATAAAGTATGACTATACTGTGAATAATATGCAGATGATTTAAAGCAGACACAGGATTGGCAAATAGAAATCGTACCAAAACTCTCAGCATTTCAGATAAACATGGTTTCAATGTATTGTTATATGTTGATGGAAATATTTTTTTTTTCTGGAGGGCTTTTTGAAATAAATTGATGTTTAAGTGGGTGTTATATGTCAAAGGAACACCTACTACATGAATGGCCAAGACCCTCAGTTATACAACAAAAAGCTGCATTGTAACAAGATAATAAATGTTATTACTTCACTTGATGCTGTGCTTGACTGATTGAAGCAAACCATATTTTTTTCAGATAGATTTTTTAGCAGTAGAAAGATAATTGTAAAGCCAAGTGCACACTTTTATTTTTCAGAAGCAGTCCTTCTCTGCACACATTCAAAGAAAGCCACTATCTCTGCGAGTCATCAGCATACCCTCTTCTTCTCCTTTCTCTTTAAAAAAATGTATAGCCTGCTGATAACCCTGAAATGTTTTCACCTTAACAGAGGTAACATCAAACTGTCAGACCACATAGGTGATAACTGTAAGACTGTGCATGAACACAAGCTTCCCCAATAACCTTTTACTTAATGCTGAATGACTGGCCCACCCTTGCATTTTATTTTAATGTACTGAAGGACAATGTGCAAAAACAAAATAAAATTTAGTCTATCATGATTATAAAAACACCCTGTGATGGACTCGCGACCTGTCCAGGGTGTACCCGCATCTCGCCCAATGTGAGCTGGGATTGGCTCCAGCCCCCCCGCAACCCCGTTCAGGGAAAAGCGGTAGAAAATGGATGGATGATGATAAAAAACAAATGAACATTAGACAATAGCTGTGTTATGCAATATACTGCATAATCACTGTGCAGAACCTAATTTAAAAACATCAGTTAAATAGAAGATGTGACAAAATAAACCAGTTGTTTCATAGACTTGGCATAAATGTTATGGTATGTTTTTAAGACAGGATGTGGAAATATGCAGAGTCAAAGTTATGGACATCTTAGAGAAGCTATGAGTGACAGGGTGCCACAAAGCCAAAGGCTCTAATTCCTGATGGAGCAGCAGGGGGTGCAGCTAAAAGGATGGCAGGAGGATCTGAGAGAATGGTAAGGCATGAAGATATGAATGTTTTCATTGACATATGGAGGTGGAAGGTTATGAAGGGCCTTAGAGATGAGAAAAAAATCTTCAAATCAATATAAATGATGAGGAACAGGCGTGATCAGGTATACATGCTATTAAATGTCAATAGACTTAAATTCTGGATCAGCTAAAAGTTTCTAAAGAAAACTGAGAGATCAAACAGGATAAATGAACAATTCTTTAAGTTTAAGGGCACATGTAAAAAAAAAGGCAATGATGTCAGTTGTAAGAAATAAGTGAAGACAATTAATCTCGTGTTCGTGAAATATAAAAAAAAAGTATTACACGACTAACACGGGCTATGAAAACCATGATTACACCTGACTTTTGGCCTTGAATGATGAAAATCTATTAAATGATCCATACACTGAATAATGAGAACAACAAAGAGAGTTAATATATCAAAAAGGTTTGAAAAAGACTTATAATAATATATTACCTGAGGCGAAGAGAGTAGGTGGACCGGTAGAGTCAGGCATCAAAAGAATAGCAGTGCATACTGAATTTCTAAAAAGATATAAAAAAAAATATATGGATGATAAATAGAAACAGGGGGAAAATAGAGCCCTGGGGTACACCAGTATAAAATGCAGCACCAATAGGTTCAGTGTAAACATACTGTATATTTAAAGGCTGCACTCAGCTAAAGGAAGGCCTATGCTTACAAAATTCTTAATGTTGACAAATGCTTGAACCAATGGTCAATTTTAATTCAACAACTACAACATTGAAAATGACTCTTCTGAACCTCTTCCTCATGCTGATCCATCTATTCATTCATTGATTTTCAATAATGCTTATTTTAATGTAGAATCTCAGGGCCTCCTCCAGACACTAGTTAAAATACCCGCAGTAAATTTTAGATACTGTGATAATAATAATCTTTAGAGTAATGTGACATTATGTTTAAAAAACTAGGATATAAATGTTTAAATATTTTGTTAGAACTGTCTGAAGAGTATAGGGTTAAATTAAAATCGACGTGTGATCTAACCAACTGCGCCATTGTGCAGCCGTATTGAAATGAAAGTAGAAGCTATCCCAATCTCGGCATCTCCATGACAAGATAAATTAGAGGAATATTTTATTGTACTCCTTTATCTATAGTTTGATCAAATTAAGCTCTCCTATATGGAATAGGGAAGCTCAAAGCTAACCCTAACCCTAAACAGCAGCAGGGAAATAAAAATAAAATAGTTGTAAAAGATGACCAGTTGATTGAAATTGTATTCAATTCAGTTCAGTTAAATTCAACTTTATGTGTGTAGCACCACTTCACAAAAGTGTTATGTTGAGGAACTTCACACTTCACTTCACTCCAAGGTGTACTGTAAGCATTGACACACTGGCTGCTAGATAATTACAACAACTTTATGTGCTTTTGTGGTTTTTTGGTAGTTCAACAATCTCATGTTGTCCTATATACCGCCCTTTTGTTTTACCTGAGTTTAGTCTGTGGCACCATTTTGCAATGCAGTACAAAATATTGATATTCCTTTTCAGTTAATTCCAGGATCCAGGCAATGATCCAGATCACCCACAAATTCAGTCACCTGTTCTTATGAGATTATGATTATGAGATCAAAATCCATTTATAACTTACAGTTTTGTTGCTTACAGACAGATAGACGTACATACCCACATATATTACTTAAATATTAGTGTTAGGATATTTTATTGTGTGTGCTTAAAAGTTCACTCATGTTGACAGCAGATTCTGGTAAATTCCCACCCAGCAGCTGAAACCAGATGGTACTGGTTTAACAGGAACCAGCACCCATGCTGATTTTACAGGGACCAACACCCATGCTGGTTTCACAGCGACCAACACCCACACTGCACCTTTGAAATACCTGTTTCTATAACAGGGTATTCAGACAAGATATGTGAGAAATTTAACTACACCCTGCCTACACCTTGCTTGTTTGTCAAGCTATGTTGAAGTTGTGTAACTGCTCAAAGGTATAAATACACGAGGCTGAACACTGCTGGGCAGAACTGCTACGGATTCTCATCTGTGCACTTCTCCTGACGCGTCAGACCTGATTGAAAAAGCATCCACGACTCGGTGTTCCTTTGTCCGTGGGGTCTTCAACCCAACAATTAGCAAGTAATAAATTCTACTCAGATTATTCAGAACTATCTGAGAAGTTTGTATTATTGGGATTATTATAACTGTCTTGAGAAATGAAGGAGAATGACAAGAGGTAACAGAGAGGGCCATGATGCCATTTATGAGAGAGCGCAGGCAGGCTACAAACGCTTTCATTTGGCTCCAGCTGGCAGGGAGAAATTTTAGATTTTCAGAAGAAATTTGAATGGCAGTTTTGGCACCTGTGCACCATGGAATCACAGCAAGAAGATTGCTGGTTCAAACCATGGCTGGGTAGGGATTTGAAATGTGGCCTTTCTGTTTGGATTTTGCATGGTCTCCTCCTGTGTGCTTATGTTCTTAGCAGGTCCTCCAGCTTTCTCCCACTGTCCAAAATCATGCAGGTTAATTGGTCCCTCTAAATTCACCCTTTGAATGGGAGTATGAATGGTTGTTTGTGTTCCTGTGTTGGCCCTGAGATGGATAAGCAACCTGTCCACGGTTTACCCTGCATCTTGTCTGCTCATTGCTGGGACAGGATTCAACTTCCCTGTGATCCTGAACTGGAAAAAGTGAAATAGAAAATTGATGTACAAATAAGTTAATAGTTTTTCTGCCTTTAAAAAAGGTCATGAACATGATACAGTGAACACACTGAAACACAGGTGATGAATGAGTGTATCAGGTATGAGAACACAGGATGTTACAGTGGAAATCAGGTCTGTTACATTTCCTTTGCCTCTCCTAATTAAATCTGCACAACAAGCAAGCTGTGAAAAGAGCATCTTTACTATGATGTATGTGTTCGTCATGCATGTATTTCTGTGAAGACCAAGCCTTTTTTTATATAGAGGTATTCCCAATGATGGCCTTTACCTTTATACTGCTGTAATTTAGAGGAAAAATTAAAAAAAAGAAATTGCTGGTTGAAGAACAAAGTTGGGACTTGTAAATGAGAAAACATAAAAAAAACTATAGGGATCATCCACACTGGGGGTCCTGCCTTCTTGATCTGGGGTTGGTGCTGCAGGTATTTCCCCGGTCTGGGTGGCGTGGGGCTCGACATCGCGGCCTTACAACTGGGTGAACCCTGACCTGCCTTGATCTGGGTGCTGGGTGGTTGCTGTGCTGATAGCGTCTATGGACATGGGAGCACTGGGTCATGGTGTGGATGGATCCTATTAATATTGTTTCTTTACATCAACATCAGTGCCTAGCCAGATGTTTTTATTTATTTATTTTCTCATTTTAGTCACTATTTAATTAGTTTTAGCTAAGAGACAGAGACAGTTGGGGGTGGGTGTTGGTTGGGTGGGTTGGGTGTCTTTGTGTACGCATACCTGCTTGCCAGTAAATGCAATTGATGGGTGGGATTTCATTGCCATATTGTCCATTTGTGTGTTTTAATTTAATTGATTTTATCATTTATTGCACTTTTTGTTGCCTATGGCGTGAAAAGCGCTTTACAAATACAATAAAGTTTGATTTGATTTGATTACAGTGCATCCAGAAATTATTCTCTGTGCTTCACTTTTTCCACAAATGCTCATCTTATAGCTTTATTTCAATAAAATAAAACAATGGAATGAAAAGAAATTAATTATTTTCCTCAAACTTCTGCACACAGCACCTCATCAACACAATGTGAAAAAAGGTTTTTGAAATTGTTGCAAAACACGAGAAATCTCATGTGCATAAGTATTCACAACCTTTGCAGCAAAGCTCAAAATTAAGCTCAGTTGCATTCAGTTTCTACTGAACATCCTTGAAATGTTTCAGCAGCTTAATTGTAATACACCTGTGGTAAATTCAGTTGATTGGACATGATTTGGAAAGGTACACACCTATCTACATATAAGGTCCCTGGGTTGACAGCGATGTCAAAGCACAAACCAAGCATGAAGACAAAATATTATCTGTAGACCTTCAGGAAAGGATTGTGTCAAGGCACAAGGCTGGGGAAGGTTACAGAAAAAATCACTGCTTTGAATGTTCCAATGAGCACAGTGGCCTCCATCATCTGTAAGTGGAGGATTTTGGAACCGCCAGGACTCCTCCTAGGGCTGGCTGGCCATCTACCCTGAGAAATTGGAGAAGAAGGGCCATAGTCAGGGAGGTGACCAATACTCACTCTGTCAGAGCTCCAGCATTCCCCTGTGGAGGGAAGAGAAGCTTCCAGAAGGATGACCATCTTTGCAGCAATCCACCAATCAGGCCAGTATGGTAGGTTGGCCAGATATAGAAGCCACTCGTGAGTTTGCCAAAAGGCCCCTGAAAAAGATTGAACGCCAGGTGTTACGTTTGGAGAAAACCAGGCACCACTCATCCCCAGGCCAATACTGTTTCTACAGTTAAGCATGGTGGTGGCAGAATCATGCTATGGGGATGTTTTTCAGCAGCTGGATCTGAAAGACTAGTCAGAATAGAGAGACATCCTGGTTTTAAACTTGTTCAAAAGTGCTCTTGACATCAGTCTGGCCAGGCAATTTATCTTTCAGCGGGACAATGACCCTAAGAACACACAGCAAAAATGTCAAAGGAGTAGTTACAGAATAACTCAGTGAATGTCCTTTAGTGGCCCAGCCAGAGCCCAGTCCTGAATCCAATTGAACATCTCTGGAGAGATCTGAAAATAGCTATGCACCAACGCTTCCCATCCAACCTACTGCAAAGAGGAATGGGCAAAACTACCCAAAGATAGGTCTGCCAAGCTAGTGGCATCATAATGAAAATGGCTAGAGGCTGTAACTGCTGCCAAAGAGCCATCAACAAAGTATTAAGCAAAGACTGTGAATACTTATGTACATGGAATTTCTCAGGTTTTTATTTTTAAAAAATTTGCAACAATTCATTTAATCCATTTAGAATAAAGCTGTAACATAGGAATTTGTGGAAAAAGTGAAGCGCAATGAATACTTTCCAGATGCACTGTACATAACAACACCCATAAAATGATTCATTTGCCAGTTGTCCCTCATTTGTTAGGGAATTTATTTGTTTAGTTGGAATTAGCAAGTGAATTCCATTTTTTATGATGTGCATGAGCTGGTTTGTTTCTGATCATTTTAATTTGACCACAAGAGACACTAAATTGTTGTTACATCTTGGCAAACCAGATGTGATACAGCTGTTTCACCATACAAAAATCAGGTAGGATAAAAAAAAATGTGACCACTGGAGGGAAGTTGATGAATGAGTGCAAACCAGTGCTGTCAAGGTCAAATTGAAAACAATGTATTTGCAAGAATTATACTCTCATTGTCCATTTGCATAATAAAATAACTTGCCAAGTGGCAAACGTATCACAAATCAATTAATCAAGCTAAACCTTGTTTATGGAAGCAGTATGATAAATCATATTGTTACTGTTAGAATCCCAAAAACCTGAGTATCAAAAGAAAGCTTTCAAAGGCAAGAAAACCAGCAACTTGGCATTAAACATAAATATGTGGCTCAACAAGACAGGGTTCATCAGCTGTCAACACTGCACAAACAAGTCTCTGACTTGAGGTGACCCTTTGAACAGTTGTTCAACTGTCTGGAAGAATGGTGAAGACAACCACAGAGAAATCTCTGGAGCTCAGCTGCCACGAACATTCATTGTTTATTGAAAAAAAGTGTTTAAATATTATTGCAAAGTTGTGCACTGACGCTTCCCATCCAACCTACATCACAAGGAATGGGCAAAACTACATAAAGATAGGTCTGCCAAGCTAGTGGCATCATAATGAAAATGGCTAGAGGCTGTAACTGCTGCTAAAGAGGCATCAACAAAGTATTAAGCAAAGACTGTGAATACTTATGTACATGGAATTTCTCAGGTTTTTATTTTTAATAAATTTGCAACAATTCATTTAATCGATTTAGAATAAAGCTGTAACATAGGAATTTGTGGAAGATATAGATTTCAGATATAGATATTTCTCTTTCATTATGTTTGCACTAGTGTTAAATTCTGCTGGATGTAAATTTGCCCTGAAGTGGACATTTGTACATATCAGGCCAAGTAATATAGTTACATATGCAAAACAGGAAGATACACACACACACACACACAGAGAGAGAGAGAGAGAGAGAGAGAGAGAGAGAGGGTCCAGTTTCACCGCAAACCTAAATTGGACTTACTGAAACAGAAGAAAAATAGAATAAATGAAAAAATGAATGAATAAATAAATAAATAAATAAATAAATAAATAAATGAATGAATGAGTGAGTGAATAAATAAATGAATGAATGAGTAAACAGTCCTGCAGATAAATATCACCTGTTTTTAAACACAAATAACAGCTACAAAAAAAGTTAGATTTTGGTAGAGAGAAAATATTTGTTATTGAGACTAAAAGTTGAAGTAAAACTAAATCACCACCTGTAGAGTCAGATTCTCTCTTTTCTTTTCTTTTTTGCTTTCAGTACATGTTTTCTTGAATTATCGAGGAGCTGTCAAGGCTAATTATCAGAGTGCCATGTTTCAGCTAAATGTTGGATACCTACTCTTCACATTCCCTTATGTCAATGTGTTTAAATAAATAAAAACTCACTGACTCATAATGATTCTAGTTTGGGGTTGAGGGGGTAGGATAGCAAGAATAAAGCCTGGTGAGTAGACATACTAATGGCTGCCCAAGTTTACTTCAGTGTAGAAGTCACAAAAACTGTTCACAGTCCAGGCACATGTTCCACTGTAATACACTATATCTATGCACAATCTACTGCAATTTTATTTCCCAGTGGCCTCAATTTGTCAAAAGAGATTCTGTGTGTGTCAGGACTTTTCCTCATAATGCTGGACCATTCACTTGTGGGAGATAGATGCCTAAACAGCTGCAGTGAAACGGTTCAATCGCTAACACCCCTCATTTTAAGAGAGAATAATCAGTGTCTAACAACTATGTTTCCTCTCCTCCTTCATTCTCCCCCTCCTTCTTTATGAGTTGACTAAAGTGTTGGTGTGTCATGCCCACCACAAATAGAAAGCAGCAGTTCCATCTGTCTGGTAAACAAGACGGCTAAGCTGTCACCTCAGTTCACCCATTTTGGATATTTTGCATGGATGAGGAGCTTCAGATGCCCCATGCCACTCAAAAGCATTTATCTGTGCAAGCTGCTGTGTTAATTTCCTCTAAAAGCAACTGCTACATTTGTTTTGCCTCTATAATGGTACAAATGATGTTGCACCATTGTTAAAAATAGAATAAATTCCCTGGAAATGATTCCTTAATAGAAATCAATTTTCAAACACAGTCCTTTATAACCTTGTTAAACTGCACCTTGAAAAGCTTTGAATGATTAATTTGATCCATGAGTTTTTTTTTAACAAAGAAGAAAAGTTCACGACTTTTAATGTTTTGATTTTATTTTTTGTGCAAAGTCATAGTAAGTTTGAGAATATCTGGTACAATTTCAATTCAACTTTTAAAACTTCTTAAAGGAGTCAAGAAAGCATAATGGGTCATCTGTCCAAAATTAAACAAATATACATTCCAAATACACAAATACATCTTCCACTGCCAGAAAAAAAACTATTAATAGTCTCCCAAAACTCTTTTGCTCACTTAATCTGCTGTTGCATGTAATAGTAACAAAATGTGTAGATAAACTACAGAGTAACACCTCATTGCTATTCACAGCGCAACACAAAAAGAAAACATATTCAAAATGCTGTAAAGCAGGCTTGGTGGTATCACTGCATCATGGCATAATGGGGTATTTAGAAATCCTGAGGGTGTTATCTACAATACCATCAAGAATACAGCCGCTTTGCTCACTATTAAACTGATCCAGATATGCTGCATTGAGATGATGTATTATGATGCACTGTACAGCATTCAAAAGCAGAATCTATCAATACTGGTGAAATGTGCATTTTATATTTTAGGGACAAGAAGTCCCACAAAGAGACAAATAGTTAACCAGCCTATCTATATGGCAGTAACCTTTGACCAGTACTGACCAGTAAGTGTGGTTTATGATGGAAGTCAGTGCATTGTAATATATTGTTATTGTTGTGACTTATTATGGAGAAACCACACCAGATCAAATGTTGACATACTACTTGCTTCCAAATACTGTCAATTTATAGCTAAGAAATATCTTATTGTATACATGAAAGCAAGCTAAACCTTTTGTTGCCCTCAAATGTTCTGTTAATGCAAACAGCCAAGCAAGCAAACGTCAGTGTCGTCACAGTTTATTGTTGGATTTCTGTCCATTATTCCTGGAAAAGGTTTCTTGGTCTTTATAAAATATTATGGATGCATATGTATTTTCAGCTCTATAAGTAGATTTTTAATAATCTATTAATCTGGAGACTATAAATGGCATATTTTTAAAACAATCTGCTGTGTAGTAAGCAACTGATGTGAAACAAATCTCTCCTTTTTGTTGTGTTGTTTTATCAGGCAGTGTGATATTTGCTTTCAGAATTGTTGCATTTACCTGAATGTGTTCTTCTGCCTGAATGCTCTCTGCTGAAAGGTACTCTTTCATTAAATCCTGCCACCTTCCTTCTCTCAAAGGATGCCCACAATAAAAAAAATAAAGAACACAACATCATTTTAATGAAGAAAAGCTCCAACTTTAGCTTTATTACTCCCCAACACTTATTTTCAGAAGGCATCAGACTAGTTAAGGTGTTCATGTGCATGCTTCTTATCCTGAACAAGGACATAAGTAAAGTTTCCCTTGCAGTATTCTCACATGGAAGTAATATTTGCACAGTTGTACAGTAGAAGGATAAACCACCACTAAGTCTCTTCCTCTGCCTCTGTCAAACAAGGATTTTAATTCGCCTTAACAATTGTACGATCAGTTCTTTAGGAAAGTTTTCTTGGTCTTCCATGCGTCAACTTTACATCAAGGGTTCCTCTTCACTGCCATTTCCTAATTACTTTATGAAATGAGAAAATGGCTACCTGAAAACACTTTGCTATCTCTGTATAACCTTTCACTGCTTCATGTGCATCAATTATTTTCGTTTTCCAGCAAGCTAGGTAATTCATTCAAGGAGCACAGGACTGCTGATTACTGGAACAAGATTTTCTAAGTTGCTGTAAGAATAAAGAAGAAAAAAAACGGCCGTTATCTTTCTTAGTAGTGGCTGAAAAAACATCATAACTGATTAACTAATGCATGTCTTAAGAATTATCATTTCTTCTTTCTAAAATTGTAAATAAATAAAATAATACTCTTATGTCATTAAAAATTTTAGAAAGAATTAATGTAACACCCACACTATAGTGTTACATTCATTTCTGAGGTCAGCTTTGATCATGTACGGATACATCGGTATCTAACAGGAACAACTGGAAATAGTTTTTTTTAAATAAAGAAAACTACAAATACTGTTAATTACTAAATATCAGTTTTATCACAAATACATCCAGCTTAGTAGGGGCTTTTTATTTTAGAAACAGTATACCTGTTCTTTAAATAAATTAATACAATCTTGAAAATCATTCACGCAGTTTCAGACTAATAAATTAGTCAGCACTGATTAGATCATTTATACATCTACAACCACCAATTTGTTTCAATTGCAATAATTTCTTTCACAAGAAAAAAATAACCCTGTGAACTTTAATTCATGGCTGCAATCGAGCAACCTTTTTAATAATTCATAAGAAACCCAACTGGTTAAATATGCATACAAAACAACTATAAAGTCCTAATTATCACCCTATTAAACAGAAAAAAGACGCTCCATGCTGCTCCATGCAGTGCAGAAAGAAAACGCCTCTTCTAACGCAGAAGGTTCAAACACCACACACATATAGGGCAAAAATCCTACATCTGTTATCAGCAAAGTGCATTTGATTTTCCAGCCTGACAAAATACAGTAAGACTCATAAATGATTCTATAAAAATTCTGCCCAAACATATACATCTCTAACTTCCTGTCAAAACAGTTTACAGCTTCACAAACAAGGTGCAAATAAGCTCAGCAACATGAGCTGTAAAAATCCAGCAGCTGTGATGATCTCTCCATCAGGAGGGTTAGCGATGACTCCACTGCAGATATCACACTCCTCTCTACTCTACACAACTGATTAACCAAAGCAATCCCTTACTGTTGCTGCAGGTAATCAATGCAGACAGGATCACCCATTTCAGATTCTGTCTGCAGGAGCATTGTCTGAATTTTTAAAGCACTGCCATCCTTTTACAAATAAAACAAAACAAAGCAGAGCAGTAATAACTTTTTCCTTTCAGGATACCAGTCATGTAGTGCAAAGAGGGCCTGATTAAATTTGGTTTGTTGGTGAAAAAACAGCATGTTGTACATTTTTTCTCCATACATAAGACTCATTTTTTTGTGTAAAATCAAATTTATTTCTCATTACAGAGGCGGGGAGTTAGAAAGATGCATTGTGGGATATCCATGGGCCAATGTTGGACTGTTTTGAATAAAAGCTACTGTCTGTTACTCGTTTTCTGTAAGAGGAAAGGAGAGAAAGAAAGCATTTAACTAAGAAAACTCTGGATGCAAAGTTGTGCAGCTGGAGTGTATGAAAGGTCTTTTATTGGGTTAGATTGTATGAGCAAACAAAAATGAGTTCGAAATTAGTCTTGTATTGTCCTTTTTCAGAGAGTGCAAGCGAGAAAGGAACAAAAAGCATCACTTCACTTTGATGACTGTTATCAGATATTTCCCCAATGTATTTCAATCACTGCAAAATGCCGCTACCGGGGTAGGTAAGAGGAATGATGGCATTTTGTTTTCTTTGATTGAAGATGTTAAATTCACTCTGGACAGGAGAGACTTGAAAATGTGGCTGATTGGTGCAGATAAAGCTTCACTGAAAATAATTACACATTGTTGTTTCCAAGGTGGCCGCAAATGTCCTGACACGCTTCAGCTACACATGGTTACAAAAAAATATGATCAACTGACCTTAACACTGCAAGTTTGAATTTTCCCAGATGCTGCAGTGTATTACTCTCCAACTTTGAGTAGAAGTAAATAAATATAGCCATCCTTTGAGCCAGAACCTGAAATAAAATCAGCAGCAGGCTTATTTAAGTATCACACTGCAGATGCAAACACATCTGTATTTGTTTTCTTTTTTAAACCACTCTGAATGCCAAATAACTTCTAGGTCATTTTATTTTAAATGCACAATGAGATGACAGAATTTATGAAGCAATTTGCTTTGATCTTGGTGTGTTGTCCCCATTTTACAGGGAGCACCTGCCTCAAACACATTTAGAGAGATTAGGAGAGAGCTTGTTATCTTTCCACTCCACGTTTGTGTCTTTTACAGGACTGGAATTTCAATGCAGGACCAGACACTGTGAAACTGTTTTCACAACCGGCAGAACACAGACGTCGTTCATTTGTTGCCGAAATGTTGTTTAACTGCATCAAAGGTCTGCATGCACTGATGAATTCAAGTGATGCAGTAAAGTGTAGCATCTTCAAAGTGCTGCAAGTCGTCAGTAGTTGAATGCAATTAAAAAGCTCTATTTAGCCAAAAAGAAATTAAATGACTTCATCAAATCAAAGCAATCCATATGCTGTTAAGTGTTTTCTTCAGAAACTCATTTTTTGCTTTGTATATAGCACATGTGTCTGTTTTACAGCGTTATGTATCATGTGTTTTTTTAATCTTTGCTTTTTGCTCTTTGCTTCCCTTTCCAGATATTTTTTGCAAATCTGTTTGTCCCCTGGGATTAAGATTATCAATGCATGCATAAGTGCTCACTCATGGAAGTGACACATAACACCAGCTTCACACTGGTGGTGTGTGGCATGTACAGAATCTGATGCCTTCATTTTGGCTCCCATGATAACAGATTAGAGAACACACACCGGATGTGTGGCTCAGCTGTGGCTCAAGTTGTGCTACAGCCATGAAAAATATGACGTTTAGGCACTGGGCCCATTTTCCCCTTATGAGGAAAGCATTGCATGCATTGAGAAAGCAATTTTCCGCAAACCTCAAAGCAAACGATACTTATTGTCATCATATTAACGTCATATCAGAATTATTCCACGTTTTATGTTTTTTTTCAGTGTCTAGGCAATATGTCACAGACTTTAAAAATGCACCTTAATTGTTGACTTGGATAATAAATCATTAGTGAAGTAGTGTTCTGCATAAAGCACGACAGCAGAAAGGTTGTTAATGTGAACATAATGCAGCTGCAAAGCACGAGCTAAGCAAAGTTCATGCAATGCACAAGCCCTGTTGTTATGAATACAGCCTCTGAGGTTTGAAAGGGTTTAAATTCTATGTCAATATCTCTGTCAGACATTGAAATGTTTGACAGGTATCACTTAAACATTATTGTTTTTAATTGCATTACACTTAAGTTGTCACATTTCAATAATTGATGTAACCTGAAGCTGCTGGGGGTAGTCTTAATAGCTCCAAATTGCACATTTCCACTGTTCACTTTAAATTAACTCTCTGGTGTTAATAAGTGAACTCTGGTAAGCTTAAAAAACCCGGGGTCTTGGTTCACTTAGAGGTGAACCCTGGTGTGATTTGCTTTCAGTGTGCAAATGACCATTCAGTAAATCAAAGAGCTGTAAAATAAGCTACATAGCTCATAAATGAAATGTTGAAAACCAGGAAACCCAAGTGCATACTGCATATGTTTGATATTACTCAGCTGCTGTCCAATTAGTCAACTGGGTTTCTGTTTTTCCTCTTTTTTTTCTACTTGATCAGTGGTTGTTTCTTGTCATAATGTAATCAGTTAAGATATTGTGTAAATGCTTTGGTCTGCTTGAGTGCAGTTTCGTGTGAAAGGAAAGCAAAACAAAGGTCTAACGTTTCTTGGCATTTTCCATCAAACCAAATCCCCAGATCATTCTGGTGTGTATGCACCCCGTTTTCCTTTACCACCATATGGTTCTTCTATCTTTTATATGGATGAGTTCTTGCTTTCTTCCATTTCTTATCCTTATGCCCATCCTGCAACACAGTTCAGTGACCCTCTATTCTCAAAGCTGGAGTGGTTGATTCCTCAACTTACTGCTACAATAGGTCCTGAGCTTCTCCTAGATGCTCGGAAGGCTATATATAGTGAATTTCACACCACATTACCTAAAGATCAGATAGCTGTTCACTTTGTCACCTTTTTCTCAACTGAAAAACCTTCACGTTGCCGTGTATCTCCTCACATCCAGCAGCTTGAATTACATTAAACGCCCCCATGCACACATAATTTAACTGTTTTATCTGTTTTTTAAAGTTTAAGAATTTTTACTTAACATAATTTATGTATGAATAATGTCTTTATGTATAGTTTAAATGCAAAGTTTAGTCAAACTAACACAATAATTCAATTACTGTATTATTAAATTCACATTGTTGCACAAACTAAAACACATCAAATTCTGATTATTCCTGGTTCAGAACATAGATTGATTTAAGAGTCCTGCTCGAACACACAACAATGAAGTTTTTATCATCAAGCAGAATCAAATTTGAATAAGACAATTTAAAAAAGTGTCGGTATCAAGAGGACATAAACAGCTATCACATTTCTGCAGCCTATAACTTAATCTTATCTCTGCTATCCCACTGCAGAGATGTCAATAATATTTTACTGGATCCTGCCGATGGTTAGAGTGCATGAACCAGACCAGGCCCTTGCTTTGTAGAATTCATTTGATTCTCACTGCTGATAGTGGATGTAGCAATTTATGCCCAGGCTCATTCAAGTAGATGAAGATCAAAGAACCCTGTTCTTCCCCTCCCCTCACTCCCATCTGTAGTTTCATCAGATCCACCACACGATCCATTACAGACTCTTCCTGATTCACCCATTGAATCATGATGTCACAACTCATTTCACCGTAGTGCAAATCTGCAATAAAAATCATAAGTTTAACAGCAGCACTTCAGAAATTTGCATGATTTTCCATGTTTATCAAGCATAGAGAAACTAATCTTTTTCTAATCAGACTAGGGTGCATGTGTGGAAAACGCAGTGTGGAGAAGCATTTTCCTGTCCAGGCTGAGTTAGTCTGAATGACAGTCATCCTTTTCAGATGTAAGAGTAAAAATTCCATCATTTTATAAAGACAAACAATAAGGACAAACAATCACTCCCCCGCTGGACCCAACACAAACACAGATATTTTCCTGGCATGTTGGTTGTTATGAAATATCAGTTTGAACAACATGTCAATTTTCCTAAAGGGAATAAAAACAACACATTAAAGTCAAATTCATTTTAAGTCTTTATGGCTGTCAAAGTACATTTTATAAGAATTGTTGTACCACATAAATGAAAGCAATATATTTTGAATTATGCCCTGCAGCCTACTCATTACAGCTCTTATTGTTTTATTACTCCACCAGCACAATACTTTAATTTATGTTACAGCCAACAAAAAAACATTAATGCCGCAGTGTAAAATGTTAGAGTAAGAACATGGTAAAATTAGGATTTTTACTGTTTTACAATACATGAAGTAGTTATTTAATACGTTCTAAAAAATGAGCTAACTAATCTAATTTGTTTTATTTATCTATCAGTTGATAGATGGAGTGATAGATTCCTTTTACCTTGTTGAAAGGCAGTTTCTCCTTTTCAGTGTCGCGTATCGTATGTTCACGACGGGGACTGATTCAAAGTAAGATTTGATACAATCCATTGGTTTCTTTAGACAGGCCATTATTTTTCATGAGTTGTCTTGTCGTGAACGCAGGTACCGGTATTGCTTTTGCCAAGGAGGTTGTTTTTCTGTCTGTCTGTTTGTCAGCAACTTTCTGCAACTACAGGGTCGATATGTGTGGAGTGTTTGTTCTTTTGTTGGAGAATGAGTCTTAGTAACTTAGATGCCATTTCGTTTTGGTGGCATCCTCATCATGAGCGGAGATGAGCTTCTTGGCAGAGGTCTGCCCTATCAGATTGCTTTTCTAATTACTGTATTAATGTGGATTTGTTTAAAGTAAATCATCATTTTTTGAATTGATTATGTCTGTAAGTGTCTCGAGGTGTCGTGAATTGGCAGCATAGATGATTCAAGTTAACTGAACTATAAAAAAGTAAATTGGAACAAAATGAGAACATTGTTGGAAAAATGTTTCCATGAGATCAGGGACCTTCAGTCATTTAGATTATTTTTAAGCCGATGCACACAAATTCACTGTTCACAACTACTGTTTTTTTTTTTGTTTGTTGGTTTAAATTAATAATGGTACTTTATGATTTTTTTAAAACAGTCCTTTAAATTCTTCTTTATTGTTTATGTAAAAAAAACTCTGAAAACAAATGCTCACGACAGCTGCTGCTTTCATTTATTAATAGCTGGGAAAATATGCATATAAATATTTAATCATGTATTTGTCATCAAACATAAACAGAATCTGTGAAATCTTACAGGCTTCATTATTCAACTGAATTGTTGTGTCAGTAGTTGGACCAGCAATGTAAACTAAATAAATAAATAAATGAAAAATAAATCAAATAAATATTCTTTTTTTTAAATGCCAAAATTTCATTTTATCTAATTTTGTTTTGCTTATATAAATGATCAAACACTGACTTAATGCATGAAAAATCATGATTTCCATTTTAAAGTTTCCATTTTAAACACACAGCTGTTATCAGGTTTGCTTTGTTATTTTGCTATTACCAATAAACACATGAGGTTAATTTTACAAAAGAAACAAGATTTGATTATTTGTTCACCCAAGTGCAACCAATAAAACATTGGTATGTATGGGAGGTCCCTTTTGGGGGAATGAAATGTGGATGTTAAGATCTGAAAAGCTTAACAGGTTTAATCGGATTTTTTTTTTTAATTCAGAGTCCGAGTTGGAATCAAATGCAGCTTAAAGCATCGTGATTTTAAATTCCCTTAGCACACCAGCACACACACACCTGCACTGCAGCACACTAACACACTGACAGTCACGGTGTTCAGTTTTACTCTGCTGGACAAAGTGCATCTTCAGCACTTTCTGATATCTGTAAATGTGGCTGTTTATGTCAGGTCATAAGACAGTTATGTGTGTATTTTCCAGCATTAAACAGAGCAGAAAGTAAAGCAGGAATGCTAATGAAAACAACATGGAAAGCTTATTTTAAAGCTTATATGTAATGACAGATACCAGAGGCCAGATACATTAAATTGTGTGTGGTTTCATGACTAAAACTGTTTATGCATAAAGTAAGAAATGTCTATGCATGACAGATTTCTGAAGCCGTGGGCGTGTATGTAAAAGAAATATGTGTTTAGCCTCAAGATTTAAGCGAGCAGTGTGTCTGAAAACCAGAGGAGCTTGTGTGATTCCCCGTTTCTACAGTCATTAGTACCCATCTAAACCAGAAAAACCTAAACACATGTAATTTATACAATAATAAAACCAGTTTCAAAATAAAACTGGATAGAAACATTTATTTATATTTTATATGTTTTATATGTTTATATATTCCAGCAATGTTGTAACACCTTTTTTTTTTATTAGTGTTTTGTTTAAGAAAACAAAGATATCTGCAACACTGAAGAAAGACGGGTACAGAGACACATATGCACAGAAAGACCTTTTAAATGTCTTTAAAAAGCCTAAAGTGCCTTATGAGTTCATTTTATTGTACCAAAAAATCTGAGATCATAAGCTCTACGTATTTGTTCTCTTCCTAATTTCAAAGTCTTGTAATTAATATTATAGATGCAAAGGTGTGGACCCAAATGCAGGAATCAGCTGGAGGCAGCTGCAATAAGGATGAACCTAACTTTAATACTGAAAACCAAACTAGACTTAACACCGGGGCGGAGAAAAGCAACCTAACGCAGTGGATTGGCAAATGACAAAGGGAAACAGTGGATTGTTTTTGCAACAACGTCTTGAAGTGCGCTACGGTTGCCATAGTTACAGCTGGTAGTCACGCAATGTCTGACAAAGAGAAAGTAGTGAGTTTTGTGTCCGAATCACCAACAGAATGAGAGCACTATGTAGTGTAGCACTATGTAGTGCAGCACTATGTAGTGTAGCACTATGTAGTGGAGCACTATGGAGTGGAGCACTATGAGTGTAGCACTATGTAGTGGAGCACTATGGAGTGGAGCACTATGTAGTGTAGCACTATGTAGTGCAGCACTATGTAGTGCAGCACTATGTAGTGTAGCACTATGTAGTGTAGCACTATGTAGTAGAGAACTATGGAGTGTAGCACTATGTAGTGGAGCACTATGTAGTGGAGCGCTATGTAGTGTAGCACTATGTAGTGTAGCACTATGTAGTAGAGCACTATGGAGTGTAGCACTATGTAGTGGAGCACTATGTAGTGGAGCACTATGCAGTGGAGCGCTATGTAGTGGAGCACTATGGAGTGGAGCACTATGAGTGTAGCACTATGTAGTGGAGCACTATGTAGTGGAGCGCTATGTAGTGTAGCACTATGGAGTGGAGCACTATGTAGTGGAGCACTATGGAGTGTAGCACTATGTAGTGGAGCACTATGTAGTGGAGCACTATGCAGTGGAGCGCTATGTAGTGGA